>JAZEWT010000006.1:28997122-29026473 GCA_036362905.1 Mordacia mordax | reverse complement strand
GGGGTGGGGAGTTTGTGGCAGTTGCCATTAAGGGGTGGCTTAGTAGGGCTGCTCGCCGCACAGCGATCAGTTGGCGATTTCCATTGCAAACCACGTGACCCCAAATATACCACCCCCACCCCATTCTCGTCAAGCCAAGCATTTGCATTTTCCACTTATACTATTATTGCTTCAGGCTTTTTAACCTTTATAGAAAATTACCTATCCTTTGTAGAGCCTCCAAATTGCCGCTAAAGTAATTGATGTGTGTGTATAGGATTCCCGTTGATATTTGAATCAGTAGGCTTTTAATAATAATAACCATTGGTATGTGTATAATAGTCTCATTTAGTATTGCACGATTAGTAGTTTTCTTTTGTTTGAGTGTAAAACGCCAGTAATGAATACAGGTTTCATTGCTAAAATCCTCACGAGGGGTTCTGGGTTGTTTTTTTTTCAGAAATAGTTTTTATTTTTAACACTCCCACAGTCTTAAACTAAAAATCCTCTCCATTGTTTGTGCTCGAGCCTCCATTTCAGCGACTGCCAGTGATAAATGAATTCCAGTGACGGCAACATCAAATGTGCAAGACAGAAGCGGGAGGGGGTGTTGGAGGAGGGGTTGGCGGAGAGAGAAGCTGCTCTGATGGAAGAGTCCAGCGTTTAGAACTGGCAGCTGTCAGAATTTGCACTTTATAAAAATGCGTTTACACCCTTCGTGGCATTAAATAGTTTCTTGGATGTTTTTTTGCAGTGCCAAAATAAAATGTGCGGAACACTAATTACTCTCTCTACTTATAGTTCGACATTCCTGCATATGCATATTTTAGCATTTTGCTCCGTTTTTAACTGTTATTTGTTATTAAACGAATTTCGGATTTTTTTTTCGTATTCACGGAGTAGGTCGTGTCGTTTGTACTGTACTGCTGATGCACATTCTGAGATGGAATATTTACAGACCATTGCAATTTCGAAACAATTGCAATCCAGTAGCCCTTAGCTTATAGCCCATTAGTACGAGGGTTTGTTTTAAAAACAGCAAAGATATAAAGTCCTCACTACATTGCTAATGGTATGTGTTGGAGCACATTTCTGTGTACATCATTTTTCCTTGTTAACTTGGTTGACATTTTGCACTGCACATAAAGTTCAGTATTATATTTTGAGATTTATTTTTGACTGTCACTGGTGATGCTCGGCGTATGTGACCAGGCCGTTACACATCACCCTTTGTTGTGCATTGGAAACCGGTATGGCAGCATTATACAAGTGCCTTCGCAGTGCATTTCCATGAAGAGCACGACGTAAATATCCTTTAAGTCTTTTTTTCTTTAACGAAATCATTGCCGTCGAAGACTAGCAAGGTAAATAAAGATTATGCTACTTTCTGAAATGGACGCACTTATTGTCCTAACTTTCTGCTCTGCTTTTTTAATGTGTCTCTGACTAGGCCACATATGCATATATCCTTAACTTTTTGATAAAAATTTCAACAGCAAATAACCACCCCAATAAGTGTCCCTACCCCCAAAGCAGGACCAGTGCCTATTTCCCTAGTGTGCTGTTTGGTTCCATAATGAACTCTACAGATTAATTCTCGCCCCGCCTGACTTGAGATTGCATTTTGGCGCACAGCTGTAGCCGGGACACGGGGAGTGCCGACCAAAATTTATAGAGTTGGTTTGTTAACGCTACAGTGCATTCTTTGAGGGAACCTTTCCGTGTTAATCATTGTCATTCTGGAGGCATTGCCCAACGCAACAGGGGCTGAGCAAATGTGTGGAAAGAAGATATTAATCACATTTTAATTGTAATAATACTTTGCCTGTGTGCAGGGAATGAGTCAGCCTTTTTCATTTATTGGCAAAATTGCTTGGCCTATTTTTTTGTAATTGCACCTTGCATGTTCTTGTACGTACATATTTTTTACAATCAAACCTGACTGCAAAGGTCGGTAATATTATATTAAGTGTTCCACGAGGTTGCATGAATGTGAGCGTAAAATGTTTAAAGCAATTTTTTATCTAGGGTAAAGATTATCCCTTTCAATTTGTGCCCCGGTATTAAAGATAAAGCTTAACAAATTGGTTTTACGCACAGTTATTGCATTACCTTTTATGGATGGCTCGGATCCAAAACAGCACAGATTTAAAATACACAACACCGATCCTGAAAGAGTACAACAGAGCAGACATCGTTTTACAACTCAAATGTTCGTTTTCACATTTTCGAATTGTCACTTCAGAGAGTGGTGGAAAAGGGAACATTGAGGTTGCGGTACATGACACACATTAGGAAATATAAAGTGGGTAGGTAGCACGTCGTAGTATTATCTCATTGTTTTAATTGGAAAGAAATCAATTGAATACGAAAACGTCAAAATCCTGGCTCGGGGCTGTCAAGTTATGGTCCATTCCCCTCGACTTTAATTAGTGATGTTGATGCTCTGTGGATGCCTCACCCCATGCTCCCAATTCCCCTCTTGGTTTTAAAGGGGGTGAAAAAAAATGCCATTGGAAACATCACAATGTTTCAAGCCTAAGTGGTAACTTTTAATTTCCATTGGAAATGTTGCAGCGCTGACAGCTAAAGTGGCGACTTTCAATATTTCATTTGTTTAACAAAGATTGTGTTATGGTGAAACTGGCTGGTGATGTAAACATGATGTAATTGCTCTTGTTTTATTGTTTTTTTATACACTTTTGATTTTACTGAATCGTTAATGTTTTAAGTTCACAGATTGCCCAACAGACTGACAACTTGTGGAAATTAGAACATTAATTTGTCACGTTTCAGGTTATGTATCCAAACTTTTGCGAAGTCCAGGTCACCCCTTCATGGTCCTTAGTCTCCACTCTCAAAGACCATAGACATATTCTCATATTTTACAGGCGAATCCTGTTTGTGTGTCTTCATGGAGGTGTAAAGACCTCTGGGGGTTATGTGGCCTATTTCTTCTATGCACCTGCATGTCTATGTATTGTACTAGATTCTGCTGCATGTGCTGGGATTCCAAATATTCAGGCAAAGTGGTAACTTTTATTTCCATTGGTTTAGAAACGTGAACAATCAATACTGTATACCATTACGTTCTTAAATAACCTCCCAGCATGTGGAGAAAAGTCCTACGTAATGCTGAACAACATGCAGTATAGCCCAAAATCACATTTTGAGAGCGATATTGCACAACCATGGCATGTCATTCGCTAATCAGTAAGTGCCAGAAGGTCAATCTATTTTCTTGATTTTTAAAAAGTGAAATCTGTGTATAATGTAAACCTGATGAATATTACTGTACTTCTGGTTCATGCAGGTTGATAGCCAGTGAAAATACAAGTTGATGAATTTAGAGTTGTGAATTAAGTGTAAGTTGATAGCCACAGAGGTTAGTGGACTTTACAGTATTCCTAATGTGGTGGTTTCATATCATTTTTTCACACTCGCAATAAGCATCGTGATATGTTTATGTTTTTGAACGTGTGTTTTTAAATGTGCGAAAAATGGCCTCCATCTCCTTGTTGCTAGTTGCTTCATATTCACCGATATATTTTTTTTATATCGTGCACACATGTTACCATCACAGTAGGGGTGAGTTGGTAAAATGGAAAGTGTTTACAGCAAGTGGCGATGAGCCTAACAGGCTTAGGGATAAATCGTTAAATCCCTTCTGGAGCAGCAAACTTGTTGAAATGGTCTCCAGACTAACGGACCATGCACATATACCCTTTGGGTTTTTTGTGTATTTTTTTACTGTAAAACTTGTGTGCCATGGATAGATAATTCAACATATGGCAGTTTTTTTTTTCAAATGTTACTATGGCTTCCAAGAGACTTTGGAAAATCTAGTGGTTAATGCCTGACACAGAATATTTTTTTGCAATAATTTTTCAGTACTGTATTGTGGCAAGTATTCATTTGCAATAGTCGGTTGGTATTTTAGAGAAATTAAGTCATGTTTTACCTTGTTTAAAGTCCTCATTGCTTTTAAGTGTAAAGTTGAAATTGCTATATTTTATCATCCAGTAGTGTCATGTCATGAACAATTGGCAAGAACAAGTGCTTCTGTCAATTGTTCATAACGTCCTTCAGAGTTCAGCATGACTAAATCTTATGAAAAAACCCACTCCTTACCCTCTTTTAAATGTGATATAAATTTTAATACTTTATTTTGGCATATGTGTCCGGAGAAATTCTCAGTTAAGTATCGGTATCGGATTAATCCTCTGCAGGGTTGCGGGGAGCTGGAGCCCATCCTAGCAATTACAGGGTGCAAGGTAGGGCTATATCCAGGATGTGACACTAGTACATCGCAGGACAATTTACTCAACAGGCAAATTAACCGAAATAGCTTGTCTTTGGACGGTGGGAGGGACTTTAGAGTGTCCGGCGACAGTCCACGCGGACACGGGGAGGACATGCAATCTCCATACAGAAAGGCACCCGAGTGGTACCAAACTTGGGGCCTTCTTGCTGTGAGGCAACAGATCTGCTCACTGTGCCATCGTGCCACCCAGCATAATTCTCATTTTGTGGAATTTATAACAAAAGGGGAGGAAAAGAGTTGGAGTGATTCACATAGTTTTAATGAAGGTGTGTTTGATTAAAACCAGTGTCTTAATTTCTGAACTGCTTTGATTCTACAAAATGTACATGAAACGTTTAATATTTCAACCCAGCTGTATAGTCCACGCTCTATTCTCTGGACTGATAACGTCCAATAATTGTAATGTGCTCCATCACACCTCATTGAAATAGCCAACACGGAGTCGTGGCAAAACCAGACTTAACACTGCTGACATTTTGCAAGGGTGGGCGGTGTCCTGGCAATTGTGGTGGGGACGCATAGGGGGTTAAGGAGGAATGGGGTGAGTGTCGGGATTTCAGGGCGGGGTGTTATGTTGGAAGGTGGTAGATTCACAAGGGTGTGGGCAGAGATGAGAATGTGTGGAGTCATTTTTGTAATCCTACGTGTTCCAGAATATATATATATTTTCCTGCTGACAATAATTTACGAAGGCATATTTTGTCAAATTTTAGCCACCTACACTGCACATTGTTACTCTGCCTTTACGTGTACCCCTTGATTATAGAGTGGGATATTGTTATCTTTTAGCAGGGAAAAATATTAGTGTCAAATCTTATAATGCCTAAAAACAGCATCTTATCAACACTTTGTATGGACGACATGCTTACTTGACTATTTCTTGTATAACACACGCACGCTAATCCATAGGCGTATGTATATAGTTTACATATAAATAGGTCATTGAGTGGTAAGAGTATAGTATGGAAGACTGCAGGATCCCCATTTGTGGAGCCCTGATTGAATTTTGCTTCCTGGCAAGTTGATGGGTGAGGCGGTTTTAGAATGAATGTAAGAACTGAATGGATAGATGGTTCTGTGCAGTAATACTGTATTTGCACTCTGTGGGGGAGGGTTGTGTAATCAGCGAATAGGACCCAGATTTTTTTTAAAATTTCAAGTGTGAAACGTCGAATACATTCGTATCAACTGTGATTTTTCAAAACATTCTACTGAGGAATGTTCTGTGGAAACTTCTCCACAGGCCTTTGCATTAATTCATTGCCATCTTAAATGAAAAATATTTATTTGTAGTTCAGTCTATTTAAATATTTCAGTGACTGATTATTGGTTATTTGTTATTAATCCGCTAGTCGAAGTAAACAAATATTTGAGACGTCTAAATTCTGTTTCCACTTGTACGCATGGAAGGGAGGTGATGGGTGGTGCATGATGACACCATCAGTACCATTGGCGATATTTCTATATTTGAATTTATTTCCAGTCTTCTAAGGGCAGCGGAATTCTTGAAGGTGCCCGTGCAATCGACCACTACAAATATGTTGACTGCAATGTATAATTCGTTCACGAATTGTCCCAATTCTTATACGTTCTATTAGTCTAGTGGTCAGGACTCACTACAGTTTTGATGGTTGATGCTTTGATTCTAAATTCGCCCTCCACCTCCTAGTAGTTTCACTTAACAAATGCACCATCTGGTACAAAATGGACGTCAAAACCCCCCTTGACATAATTTGTAAGAGTAGAATTTTAAATGCAAGTGTCTCAAATCTACCCCCCCCCCTCCAAATTGTCCACAAACATAAAAAAGAGTTATGATCATGGTGGACCTTTCATGTTACGATTGTGCGGGTTTCGACTATAAGAAGAGAAGTTATTTTGTCAACATGCTCACACATGAATAGTGATTGATTTTAAAAAGAAAATGTATTGATTGCAGAGGAAGTTTTCAGAGCTATATAATGCATCAAACACTGGGGGATGCATTTGTGTCAAACTTTTTAAGATTGTGCCTTTTCCATAGATTTGAAAGCGACCTTATTGTTCTGTTGGATGGCAGGCCTAAGCAGCAATTTAAGCAGGTTCATTTTTCGTATTGCCTCAAAACATTGCTTTGTAGTGGCTGCGGTGGGGAAGGTGGTAGATGGATATGCTGGTAACCATTGTACAGTATTTGCATTAAAAGCCCGTGTCCAAGCGTTGGTTATAATAACCTGGGAACACTAGGTGACACTGAAAGTACAGGCTGTTGTAGCATGTTCCTTAGTGTTGGAAGTGTACTGATTTGTTGAGATCTGATGCATCATTCCAATGTGTTTATTAGAGTGCCTAGGTTGTAATGCTAAAAACATGCAATTGCACACGTAGCATGAAATGTGTAATTTTAAAAAAATAGCTTTGTGGCAAATCTCTGCTATAATAATAATAATTAATAATAATTGCATTTACAGAGTGCTTTTCACCTTAAGGTCACAAATTGCTGCACAGAGCTGCGGAGAGAATGGCACGTCAACAACAACGACATGAGAATGGAAAATCAGCAACAATAATGTTTTTTATGGTTTCTAAAATGGTTTTCAAAATGTTAAAATTACTTCAGATGCGCACGAGTAAACAAACAAGCAAAATCAAACAATGTATAAATCAAGCCAGGAGATGTACAGTGCATCGAGTTCTGCCAGAGCTGAGGGCCTTTTGTGGCCTGCTGAAATATTTGCCAGCTCATTAGTTACAACAGGTTTAATAAATAAACATTGTCAGTAGGGGCATAAACATTGTCCATGTGTTGGTCGCAGATTTTTTAAATACCCTTTTGTGGCTACTTATTTACTGCATAATACTTACAGCCTAAGCGAGGTCTGCTCCATTTCAATTATCACCAACGTGAAGACAGGGATACAGTATTCAGAATACAGTTACCTCGATTTAGTTGTGATGTGCTATTCTTTATACACAATGTGCATGTAATGCTTACGAGGCAATAACTGTAGTTATTAAATTGATGGGTACCACATCAAGCCAAGGTGAGACCGCATTGAACTTTTTCGCCAAAATGCGTCAATACATACTCAGGGGCTTTTTTCCTACGAGTGAATTTTAATTGTGCCCGAGTTGAAACAATTTGCATTGCATTTCCAACCACAGTTGATTGCTACAGTGTAAATAAAAGACATTTCAAGGGATACGTCTTAAAATATGGATAGGCACAATCTCTACATGTGAATGAATCATCAGGCTTTACATTGGATTAGCTTTGAAGAATATGTTTTCGGCACTGCTTTGCATTTGCTTTGTGTTTAGCAGTGTGCTTCCCTCTTATTGTAATATTGAGTCATCAAAAAAACTTTTTATTTAATTTGAGTATTTGCTTGATTGCATGCTGATTGTACGAGTGGCGTTTTAATTAGAACAGAGAGTTCCTGTTCGTAAAGTGCGGCTCGCTGCCATTTTTTCAGCCTGTGCTTTAAATGCTTGAATGCTTTGGTGGTCAAGGTTCCATTTTTGGTGTCTTGATTGTCTTACCCGAGCCCTTGAAGTCATCACCCGTTATTTCATGTGATCGTTTTTTATTTGCATACAGGTGTTGGGCATTTTGAGAGACATCAATTTTTGAAGGGGGCAATTGGCAGGTGCTACGCCGTGTTATTGCGGACTGCATAAGCAACTATTGCTTGTGTTCCTAATTGCCGTGCTGAAAACCTGGCGGCTGAGATTTGTGTTCATGCTCAAGGCGTCCCGACATATTTGCTGTGTGCGTTTGTAACTTAACTGCTTCACGGTAGTTATTGCTTATTTATGTGAATGTTGTAGTCGTGTACATTCGACCGAACCACAAACAATATTACGGAATAACAGAACCTTTCCATTGCATGGACTCTGCATTAAACGTGCTCTACACGGAAATTATAATTGCAATGTGCTGTTATTCTAAGCCATTTACGCCCATAGCTGTGGGTTAATCCACAAGCCTGTTATTTGTTGTGCTGTTGTTTATTCATGCCTTTGCCCAACCACCGTGCTGCAGTGCGCCATGAAATGGGCTTCATTGCAGCGTGAGCGTACGCTACTTTCGCTTTGAGACGGAGTAAAAACATTTAATGAGAAAAAGGGCTGATTCAAAATCCATTCATGGAGGTGATTTGCTTGAAATCAATAAGTACTTATCTGAGAGTTCACACTTTTTTTTCCCCCCACGCAGTCTTCTTTAAGCCAGTTGTGTACGTTACACGCACATATTTCTTTTAAAAAATGGTGCCGAATATCATTGCTGGTATTGCAGGTGAATTGTGTTGACATTAGTTTTCGCCTGGAGAAAAAAAAAAGAACAAGTTCCACGAGCGGCAGGCAATGTCTAATTTTCCTGGGCCTGTGCCAGCAAGTCACCATTGTCACTATTATAAGTTTGCAACTTAAACCTCGATGGAGAATAGAGACCATTGCCTATTTGGTTGTTGAGTCTGCAGAGCTGTAGTCGCATCTGACACGATTTGTCTTGCTACTATGCCATACGTCTCCCTGGCTTTTGTATTTATTGCTGTGAGCCACACTGCAGGACGTTTTCATACAGAAACGTATTTGCCCCGTGTATACACTACTGCAATTGTATGCTTGGATGGTCTTTTAATCGGCGTGTACATACGATGCTCATGCGTTATATTTATATGCAATAGGGGGGAAAAAATGCTTTAAAACTGAATGTCTTTAATTGTAAAATTAACTTTTTTTTAGTCCAATTAATTGATGGGTGGGTGGGGATGGGGGAGTGAAAACCAAAATGTATATGACCACCATTAACTGGCTTTGACTTCACAGCTATTTTTCCCTTTTAAGTAATTGATGAGCTTGCAGCTGTGAAGCCCCCACACTCCCCCTCCCCAACGTGCCCCCCCCTCCCCCACCCTTCATTTGTTGATCTGCTTAAAAGGAATTTTTTTAAAAAAGCCCTTTGGCTTCATTAATACGGAGCTTGCTCTAACAAACGGGCGTGTAATCTACTGTATCCTTGTGCCCGAGCCCTTTAGGTTTGTATTGATGTAAGGAAACCTAGATAGGCAATTTATACTGTTCCACGTTTCTGATAGGTTCTTTATAGTGTATCTGTTTTGTAGTGTTAAACAAAAACTAATGACAAGTACGTGACTAATTTTCCTTTGCTTAGAGAGATAACAGACCTGGGATATTCCATTTATCTTCCATTTATTTTATATTTTTGTTGCAAGGGCAACCTAGTTTACCCTTAAGGTGGGGACAGTTATTGATTTTTACAATTTAGGTGTGGGTTATTTTCAAATTTTGATTTGGGTGATGACGTCAGGAAACATCGACCTAAGGTTGTATTGCAAGAGTTCAAAAATTAGGAAATATAAAGGTGTCATGCGTACAGTGCACAAATATATACGCACACAGCTGTGCATTACATGGGGCATACGAAGCATTTTGGGACATCATGGTAAATATTTGCTTGCGCACAAACGTGGTGTTTCAGGTTAAAAACCCATTGTTTAGTTGCTTTTCATTATTTTCATATAAAGCAGGGAAATAGCATTAACCGAGTCCAGTGGCAGCATTACTTTTGATTGACGATGACGAGAGTGTGCAGACCCCAAGTGCATGAAAAGATACAGCGTTTGAAGTCTCCTGCGTGGTGCTGATAATAACAAAGCAGTTATTTCCCCAGTGACGGAGCAATGGGGCTTTATTCTCAGCCTTTAGCGAAGAATTGATGATAAATTACACAACCACGGTAGCTCTCAACTACATAAAAATACCATTTCCAGTTAAACATACATTGGCGTCCACTTAATCAGGATTTCTTTTTTTGTATTCAAAATCGACCCCGGTAAAAGCGTTGTTTGCAGTGGAACATTTAGTAAGGAGGACACCTTGTTTTTTGTTATAACGTTATAACCATTTGGGGGAATGTTTCTAACAAAGCTAGTCTTCCCTGGCAGATGATAATTGCCTTGAAGTTGGAAGAGACCAATTTAACTATTTTAAAGGGGGGTTAGGGGGGTGCACATCCAGAAAAAAATTGGAATGTACCATCTTTGTCCGCGTAATAAAGTGGCTTAACATATACCGTATGCTATATACATTTTGTTTGAGTACACATTCTCGTTATAAGTTTGTGTATTTTGGAGATAAGTGTAAACCTGTACATAGCGAAGGAAAGACTGTTAATGTTGAAATCGTGGAAGGGATTATTATTAGTGGAAGTCCCACAAGCCAAATGTCTTATTTGTCCCCTTTTAGTTTCACTGACTGTCGAGCAGATTTCACAAAGGGGAGCAGATTGGCACTGGAAGATGGAGTCTGGTAGTGCAGTGGCAAGCAAATGAGGCCCCACAAGTACTCTGTAAACACTACAAGCTGTTCACCGGAATACACAAAAGCTTTAATCATTTCGTCTCTTGAATGTGATTGATTTACAATTGCATGTAAATACAACAGCAGCTTTGTAAATTATTAAAACACTGCCTAAACTAAGCAGATCAAATGTCCTTTTCTGTAAGGCCATGGATTGGTTATGTACGTGGGGTATAGTGCACGCAAGTGTAATGTTTTGTGCAGTTTGCATTTCCCAATGTGATCACACGTTCTTTAATACCTTTTCGAACAAGATAGTCGCTTGTTCCCACTCTTTCTCACCACTTGCACATAATAATTAATGTAGATCGGTACTGTACATTTTTTTTTTAGGCAATCGCATTGCCTATGCAATTTTGCCTTACAAATGCCGCTCAGCAACACAAACAAATTGAATTCATTGTATTCATAGGCCGCTTGTCCTGGTGCACGCGAAGATTTTTAATTGATCCGTGTTTACTATTAACCACGCATGTAGCTTTGTGTGTAACAATACGAGCACACACATGGAATCCCATGTTGGTGCCTTTTTTTCCGCTCTAAAGTTTCCATGGTAACCATGATTTCGTCAAATGAACGTGAAGGTCGCGACCATGCTGAAAAAGGTTTCTTTGGAATCCATTGTTGAAATCTATTGCACATATTGAACCGTTTATTTAGAATGTTTCTAAACACGATGAGAGAGGTTTTTCGTTTTTCATGATGACTATAGTAATTTCAAGGTCTAGGCTAAATACATAGATTGTTGGAAGTCGTAGTCAAATGTGTTTTTTTGTCTCTTCCCCTTATATGCGCCACTTACTATAAAGTAATTTTGATCAACAGTCTGATATACATTTTGAACACCGTGTTCTGTCGGGAATGTGGGCACAAACTGAAATAGTTGCACGCTACTAAATACAATGCCGAATATCATACAACCATATCTTATTTGAAAATATAATCGTCCCCCCCTCCTCCACTCTCCCGTACGCGGCACGTGCCACTTACTACGTAGCGTCAGAAATTGTGTATCGGGCGCTGCGGTGGGTGGTTGTGGGGGGTGGGCCTGCGTTCAGTAACGTGCGAGCCTTAAACGGAGGAATGGTTGTCGGGCAAAGCTCCCCTCGCCCTTTTCATGTAGCGTCCTGCTGTTTTTTTTGGCTGGCATCCTGCTGCCGTCCATTCAGCCATCCACACGGGATGCTGTTTTGTATGCTGCTGCCTCCCGCGGTAACTTTCCTGCACCGTAAGCCTACGCGGAGTTTTGTCGAGAAAACGTAGCCACCGTGTTTTAGGTAGCGAATTTTTTTTTTGTTATTCCTCTGATGTGTTTTGGCGTTAAAAAAAAATGTCTTTTTTTTTGGGTGTAAGTGTGATTTCCTTTTAATAGCGTTACGAGTGATTCCGTACCACGGTGTGAAATGTTCTAGGTGTGTGTAGAAATTGATTTATCATATGGGTTCGACATGTAAAATGTACCCTGACCTTGATTTTAACCATTCGCGTTGGCCGTGACCTCAGTTTAACGGGCAAACTGTACACAATGTACCTCACAAAAGCCTGGCATGTTACATATGCAAATTAAGTTAAATTTGTGTTTGCATGTTGCATTCAACACCTTCACAAAATACCCTAATATTGCAACGAAGCAGTTTGGTTCAAATGGTTTAATTTATCCCAGAACAACATATGGACACTGCCGGCATTTCGCAAGGCAAGCTTCACACTTTCACCTTCTTGCTTGTAAAACCAAAATCACAGACAGAGCCTTTGTCCTGCCTTGTATAATAATGCCTGCTTTTTTATTTGCTTGCATATCACCATTGTTTAGTAATGAAGGCGAGACGACATAACTCCGAGAAAACAAAACATCACATTTTGTGATGGGGATGAAGCCCTAATGGCTAATGCTCATCGACTTGTAATTTTGCTACCAGGAATACATTTCAATTTCATAATACGGAATGCCTTTCAAAAAGCGTGTGCGTGACATCGGGCTTCTCTCGTGATGCGAGATTTTGATTGTGCCGCACTGCGCGTAAATAACTTTTAATTTTTAAACCACAGCCACTGCTGCCCTGTCGTTGGTTTTTTTGTTACTCGAATCTTGGCTCTGAAAAGGCAAGGGGGTTGTAGCGGTAGTGGTATAAAATATGGTGTCTTGCTTCTGTAAAGAATGGCTGATGGATTTTTTTTTCTAAATAACTGGGCAGAATGCACAGGATGTCCAGCTCTGGTGCTACGGCAGTAACAAATAAACTTAACTTTGCTACGTGGAATGTAATTCATTTGTTAAGATGGCTTTAACCACATTTTCAGGATAAGATATTGCAGGGCTCTTAGATGTTCATCAGTTTGTAGAAATGTACTGCACTTGACATTGTGTGCGTAGTCCGATAAAAAACCACGCAAAGATAGCACTATTGTTTTTTATAGTGCCTTTTATGATTGTTAAAAGATTTAAGAAAGAGAATCGTTTGCAAAGAAAACTCCAAATAAACGTTATTGTTGCTGATTTGCCGTTCTTATCTCGCCGTTAGCGCGCCGTTCTCTCCGCAGCTCTGTGCAGCGCTTTGTGACCCTCCGGTGAAATTCGCTGTGGAAATACAATTATTATTATTATTACACAATCGATTAACGGATGTTAGAAATAACTGGATCGACAATCGATTCTAACTGCATTTTAATAGATATGGAACCGATTGGCATGCCACATGGACATGTATGTTAAAACCATGTTATGCAGTCTATTGTGCTTGGTCATGTGACATTCCCTTGCATATAAATTAACTGCAAAGCAACTTGCAAGCCTTCATCAGTCGACTGCTGGATGAAGGTATCACCGCACCATGTTAGTCATTCAGTGTTGACCATGCTTCAGGTTGTGGATGGACGACGTTAAAACAATGATCTAATGTCGCTAATTTGTTATTGCAATGGGATCATCAACCACCCACAACTGAAAATGACCAACCACTGTAGTCAGTATTCGAAATACTTGACAGTACTTATGGTATGAGTGGATTATAAACGAGCACCCAGACCGGGCAAAGTACTACATTACCATTTTTTCCCCATTTCGTTTTGGGCGTTACTCGTTTGGCATTTACCACTAGAACATCCAGTTTTTTTTTGTGTTATGCTTTGTAATTAATGGCATCATAAAAAAATATATATATATATTTGCAATGCTGGATTGGGTATCGCAAGTGAGATTTGATTGACGCACTGTTTAATTTCTGTCTTCTGCAATAAAGAGAGAGCGAGAGCCTGCGTGAGACAAGTTATTTCTTTTTTTTATTCTCCTCCAGCGTTGAACCCAAATTGTGCACAACACACAGCCTTTGGAGCCATTCGCCGCTTGTACTTCAACACCGCCAGCGATGAAATGTGGCATGCTGCTCGTTGATGAATTTCAAGTCGTACGCTACGTCCTTTGTGACAACGGCTTCCACGCTAATGCATCGCGCTGTATGAACGTAATGCTTGTTTCGAGGACGCTTTACACCATGACTGGTGTGAACGCGTGTTGTGTGTGTGTGTAGTGTTATAGTATCGATGGTAGCCAATTAAGTGTGCCTTGTGCGCTTTACTGTATCTGCTATGTCTGTGTGTTTTGTGTGTATAAGAACCCAAGGGAACGCAGTGGTTTCTCTCTGTGACAGAAAACTATAAAGCCCTGCTACATGAAATATGAAAGAAAAATGGGTTGGCAGAGCAGGCTTACAACTTTGATCTACAGGTAGGACAGTGTGGTTAACTCCTTCCTTTAGGGAGCTGTCCGATAAAGAATTAAATCCTATTAGTATAAGTGTCAAGTGCAAAAAAAAAACCCATTGCGTGCATGGATATGTTTGGCAACACTTGCATACCGTTGGAAGTTATTGGATATTATTGAACCTTTACAAAAACATGTATAAAATATTTTTATATAGTCTAGAAAATTAATGGTAGTCGGCATTACCGCAACCTGCATTGATGTCGTGTAAGCAAGGTGAAAATATAATTTGCATAATGACCTCAATGTACCAAGCTGGACTTAAATGCAATTAAAAATGTGCAAGTGATGAGACGGGGCCTCCACTGGAGTGTGAAAGTGGCAAAAACATTAAATTTAGTGTGCACGTTCTGAATTGTTTCAGCGTTCGAGCTTATTACAGATTCAGCTCGGAGGGGGCTCGACTTGCTGATTCCAGTAATAAGCTCAGCAGAAAGGGATTTTTAAATGTTCTCTGCCGTATCGCTCTTTTCCAGGAGTCGTTGCCAAGGTAACTTGTTGGTGCGGGTTGATTGGTGGATACACTTCCCCTGCCAAGAGACAAAGTGTGTAGGCGGGGGAGGGGGCAGTGGTGGACCGGAGTGGTTGCTGGGATTGTGGTGGGTGGTGCAGAGGGGGGGGGAGGCGTTGAATGAAGAATATTTTTTATCAGCTCTCAGCAAAAGTCCAGGATGAGACGGAGCTGCTTTGATGTGTACATGAAACGTGTACATGTACACGTTTTATACTTAATCAAATGTTTTTTTTTCCATTCTATCTAGCCTTTTGTTTGATTATCAGAACAAAGCAAAAAAAATAGTTTTCTGTTTAGTATTGAAATGCAAATAATAAAATGTATTAAAGTGTTACAAGGTAAAGTAAATGACGTTATTTTATGCCTTTCTGAACAGAACATATTAATGGGTGCTTATAGTTTCTGCCGTGCTTGAAATGTACGGTTTTGCTATTGCAGTTGGTAATGTGTACATAGCAGAATTCTATTGCAATGAAATGTCAATACGTTTAAAAGTTTAAAGCCGTAAGTGAAAAATAATTTGCAAATGTCTTGTATATATTTATATACGTAGCAGAGGATAGGATTTTGCTGCGGGCTATATTTTATTTTGAAATGGTCTCGTCTTATACCCAGAATTCCTTGCATTCCTCGATTGTATTGTTCTGACAAACCCTGAAAATGTAAAAGATTTTGATGGAGCTTTGCCGAACACATTGTAAATAACAATGACTTAATTGGAATTTTGTTTAGACGTACACTTGGCCAATTTCATATAAGGCTTGTATATTTTTTTCATTATAATTTTAACCATTGTACTGTTGACTCGTGGCAAAACGGAGGTGGGTGGTGGTAGGGAGGAAGAGAAAGGGTGGTCGGTGGGGGGGAGTTTGCATAATGGTTGAGTCCATGTTCTTGGCTGAGTCACCATTCTTGCATTCAAATGAATGGACTAGCCCAGGCAGCTGGGAGCCAGCTCACGTGATCCCTGCCCGCCCAGCAGCATCCTACTCATTGATCTGATCGCTGACTGATGACCTTTCCTTATAAATAACAAATGGAGGGAACCTTTAAATATAACAAAGATTGAATCATTAAACTATAATCTTGGAAAAAATGCATAAATATAAATCCCATATGTAGAAAGTCTTCCGTGGTTAATTATGTATTTTATTGATTTTATTGATTTATCTGGGGCAGTGGCTCGTAACCAAAAGCGTGCTATTAAAAAAGAAAACATTGGTTTACTGGATGGCGTCGTGTTACTGAAAAAAGTACACCGTGTTTCATTATTTAAAAAAAATATATTACTTTTGGCAATTGCGCAGTTTTTGTTAGTTTTCTAAGCAACATGGCTGAAAAGTGAACTGTGAACATGGTACTTTGGTAAGGCAAGTTTGTCCCACATATATTTTTTAGTTCAAACCACAAAAACCCACGTATGCGAATAATACACTGTACCTATGTTTGGAAAATGAAATGTAAAAATTTCTTTTGAGGATCTAAAAGGAACATGGTGACATAGACATTGTGATATGATGGAGGAATGGGGGTAGGGGAGGGCCTGTCTTTACAAATTAGGAAACTAATCACGTCTAAATCCCCTGCAACAATCGACCATCTGCCGGGTCCTTGTAACGTTCGCAAACGGCGTTCTCAATGTGTTCACTACGGAAAAAAAAAAACTTTTCCTTTGCGTCTTGCCTTCCCTCTGTCGGTCATAGCCTGGAGCAGGAATCTCTGGTCGTGAGTAGGAGATTGGTAATTTCCAGCAGAAACACGGTGATGCTCTGCCATCCCACTGATATATGGAGGATTCATAAGCATGCCAGTGTCAGGTTTTATGCTACTTTTTATACTGCAGCACAGAGATAATGCAGCAGTTTGGGCCATTCTTAAGTTGTCATGGCAACTGCACAACTCATCCCTGTACCTTCCAATTCAATTTTGTGTTTACTATATTTTAATTTTCAAACTGTCAATATGTTTTGTACGGAAAAGATGCACTCTTATGAATAACGTCCCTACTGTGTGATTTAAATTATGTTTGTAGCTGTGTGTGTGGCTGTGATATGATAGCTATAATTTCTTGAAGCCTGAAGCTGTTCAACGGCCGATTTTCCTTTTCCAGTTCTATAAATGTCAGAGCAGCTTATCACGACTTCGGTAATGAAGGCCACTTAATACATGTAAAGAACCAAAGAGTTTATTTTATTTACTGATTTTTTGGTCATTCAAAAAGCCTTATTTAGTACGGGATTCTCACTAATGTATTGATTTGTAAAGAGCCCTGCATCATTCACTTCAACTTCCATCATGGGAAACCAATATCGCTTAATTAAAAAATAAAACGGCCCAAAATATTTCCTTGTGAGCGAAAGTGCTCAGATAGCCCAAAGGTCGTGCATTTTGAACTCCTATGAAGTCCCATAAGTTCTGCTTGCTGGGAAGACCATATCGTTTGAAATACATGAGGATTTCACATTACTTTTACATGGGAATATTTTTTAAATCAATTGTGCGTCATCATCGCACTGCTTTCCCAGCAATGCTTTCATGGCTGGCCTTTATTTGCATTATCCAGGCTGGCCCTTTTATCTCTCGTGCACTTCGTTTACACCTCGCTTTATGAAGTTGCACTTAGTAGCAGCCTGCTGAGCCGAGTTCGTTATCGACAAATTGGATTTCGGGCTGCCAATGCACTCCTCAGCAGCAGGTGCAGACTGGCAATATGTGTCCTCTGTTACTCAATTATTTGTACATTTACTGCTGAAATATTACTGATTTATAGGTGTGTGACATTAACCCTTGCTACGCTTTCTCCCCTTTTTGTGTTTGCGCAGAAGAAGGTTGTGGAACAGCTGAGAAAAGACTTGCTTATCAAGCAGCAGTCTGGTAGTACCCAGGTTAGCATTTATATTTTACACTTCAAATACATTTGCTGCATTACGTTTCATTCCATATTTACTTTCTAAGTGTGTTCATTTATTCGTTATGCCTGCTTCATATTTCCGGTTTTCAAACACGGCATAAAATGTTTTGTTGGCATAAACACCTAGCCCTGCTCAGAATGTCGGTGAGCGAGTGATCATGATGAGCAGTGGTTCTGTGGAGATTTAAATACATGTTCCCGTACTTCTGGCAAGCTGTTGCTTTCTCAAATTGATTGCGAGGATAAAACACGTAGAAATAAAAAATATTTTTGCCGGACTTGTGTGATGGTTGCCGTAGCCAGCGCTTCATTGGTATGTACACTCTGCAGTCCTCAATATTCATTTGCATTTTGCTGGAAGTCATTGAAAATCCTGCTTTCTATAAATTAGTTTTTTTTATCATTATCACATTAAAGTCCAGTTCAGTGAAACAGTCTCCAATGGCTGTTATGCATATACGCTGTTTTATTCGGGACACACATTTAACCGTGCCTAAATTGGAGAGCAGTTGAGAAAGCGTGCACAAGAACCCAGTTCTTAATTTTACACTGTGTGGCTATTGATGTGATTTAAAATATTATTTTAAGCATTTCTGAAGCCAAGGGCATTTAAATAACTTAGAATTAGTTAAAATTAGCAACAGATATAAACAGTGCATGGTTTCTCGCTTGCAAATGGCATGTCAGCACATTTATCTGAAATGCTGCTGCACACGGCTTGTTTACATGGAGCCAATGTCAAGCAGAAGGAAATTGTGTGCTTTACGGTTCCGCTGAATGATGCGCCCTCACGGAGGGGCTTGGACCAACCTTGATCTCGGACATGTGCACACCCCTTCAGAGCAACCCAACACTCCCAACAGAGCCCATTGTATTTTTCTTCTGGAACCTCACAGATTGCCTATTCGTTGAATAGTTCAAATATCCTTTTTGGCGGAGGAACAAACTAAAGTAACATGTAAAAAGGATGTGTGTGACCATGGCTGTTGGAATAGCTTTGGGGAAGGGGCAGTGATTATTCACCTGAATAATGGTAGTATAAACAATGCACAAAACACATTTGTTAGGCCCTATTTGAAATGTTTGTATACCCATGCATGTGCTTACCTATTGTATGAAAGCAAACCGTACTTTTCATTTTATGATTACCATTGCACTACTGTAATAACTTAATTATAACGCACTCTAGAGAGAGTTAATATTAATGGCTTATGTGTTTCTGTTGGAAGCTCCAATTTCTTTAATGCCAAGCTGGCAGTTAAACATCCTGCAGGAAGTTTCATTTACTTTGTTCCTAAGGGAAAAATAGCGCAAAAGACATGCATGCGTTCAGAAGGCTGCTCTCTGGTGGCCGCAAAATTCTATGCAGAGCCCTTGATAAAAAATATTCGTCACCTCATGCGAAACGACCACTGCTACCTTTTACTGATTGGCAGCGGGCCTCTCTGACATTTAGCTCTCAGCACATTGTGCCTTTTGTGCGCATCCTTAATGGAAAACTCTGCAGAGACGTGCCGTTCCTTGCTCAACATGCCGCAATCAGGGTGTCGCCGGGTCCGGTTGGCTGCCCTCTCGTGCACTTGTTCATTGGTACCGTACTGCAGCGTGCCCAGCCGACCGCTTGGCTCGCTCTGGTCGTGGCACTACAGCGGCGGTGGGAGGGCAAGAGGCATGGCATTAGGTGGTTGTGGGCGTTCCCACCCAGCCTCTATGATGCAAGTTCTAAGCGCTGGACATGTGTGCGCGTGTAGAGGAAATAGTAATGTCAGCTTCCTTCATCTTATCCCCATTGTCATTATAGTTCCAGTCACACACACAATTTACTGAGCAAGAAGTGTTGCTCCTAGTAAAACAACTGCTGTTAATATTTATTGGAGCTATGCAGTATTTAAGTTTTCAATGATTTTTTAATCCAAATAGTTTGTTCTATAAAAGTTGCTTATTCACCACCTTAGGTATTGTGCTTAATTCCCGATTTTCTATGGATTGTGCTTGGGAAAGATATATCCTTCCACAAGCTGGCTTAATTATAAGCTGCCCCTCTCTTGCCGAGGGTCATTGAGTCAGGCAGTGCTTACTTGACTGTGAACCCGTCAATCATAGCTGACACATCGTCCATTATCACCTTCCCTATACTAAGCTAAATATAGTTTTTCAAGTCAGACTTACTTGTTTTGAACTTTCTTTTGCTACCATTTTATTTGGGCCAACTCTCCAACCCCATGTATTCCAAGGAATCAAAAGATGACTGTAGCATGTTTGTGCGGTTTTCATTCTCGTTAGTGATATTTCGGCCCAACACCACTGCCTCCCCTGCAGAAAAGTGCTACGAGTACACCCGTGCTTGCCGCCAAACCGATATCGCTTGTCAAGTCGACCAATCAAGCTGCCCCACACGCTGTGGTGACCCAAAAAGCGGCCGTCGCCATGGTGACCTCGCTGAGTAATGGGCAGAAGCCGGTACTGACGTCCTCCGACCTGCCAACGGCCAATCCCATCAACCTGCAGACGACGGCGAGCAAGCTCCTGCAGGAGAACGTGGCGAGAATTCCTCCCAAGGCCTCGCAACCGCAGGTGAACAATGCCAACACTTTGCCTGGCCTGGAGCTAGATCCTGGCCATGTGAAAAACGAGAACCAAGGAATAAAAAAGAAGACAAATCATGCAAATCCAGGCATCCTGTGATGCGTTCAACATGTAACATTTGTCTCTGGCATTGTTTAACTGTTGATATAACGATGAATGTGCTACCTTTTTAGGAGCACGAGATGATTTCACAATACGTGTGACTTTGCACCATAACGTCACACATGATGTCATCAGAAGGAGAAGCGATCACATGCTGTGACAATCTCCTTGGTGAAGAAGTTTTATTCTGCAAGTGCTGGTTTTAATCACAAAGTTTTGGGCAACACTTATTATGTGGTAAATGTCAAGTACAAATATAACTATCAACATTTTTTTGTATGTGTGTCCTCTTAGTCATAGCTTTCATAACCCCCAACGAGAAAGAACTTTCAGCCATAATTGAAAAGTGTAGAAAATACACAGCGGCATAGTATTATATTTAAACTACACGGGTTTCCGAGAACGACAATTCACAATATGTTGTTTTAACTACTGCTTGTTTAGTAAAGTACACCAATAAATGTGGCGAGGTGGTTCGAATATTACAGCATCTGGCTGAAGCTGCTCTACGACTGGGTTCTAATCCTGCTTTTAAGCCAGGTTCTGCAGTTAAAGTAAGTTTGTGGAATCAACCCAGCCGCTAAGGTTGAACACAACAAACACATTAAATATGTCTCTGTACTGTCCACTGCTATAGGATCAGAGGTCACTTCCCATGACAACTTTCGTGTACCATTGTATAGCATTAACGTTCACGCCATTGTGCTAAAGAACCTGCATGGATTTTTTTTCAACGCGTAATGTGACTGATCACATATTATGGATTAAACAGGGTAAAAGATGAAAAATATAACTTTCAAGTTCATGAGAGAGACTGACGCTTTCGAAGAGAACATTCCTGTCATGTGGCTTTTACAAATCTTACTTGCTTGTGGCATGATTTGAATATGCGTTGCCTCATGCTGAGCTGCTTGGGGGAATATTTTCGTACAGTACGTTGTTTTTATTACATAAACTGAATCGGGATAAAATAGGCAATGGCAGTTTGGAGCACAAAACTGGCACACAAAAGGTCACACCGTACGAACAGCAGTAATGAATGTCGTAGAAAATAAAAATGTGGGTGGGAGGGAAAAGAAGCATATAATTCTGCTCACCGGTACACGTACCCTTGATAGTATTATACAGGATATACCTTCTAGGCTGTCCTGGATATATCAAATAATGGGGATTAAGGATCGTACATTAGTAATTATACACTAAAATAAGACCAGATATCTGGGCAAGCTTAATTTGACAGCGAATAATTACCCAGTCTCATGCTAACTTAGTTAATATGTTGATTATACTGCTTTTTTATTTGTTAGGTGGCTAGTATAATTACAAAAACCTACTAAATTACTGATGTCATAGTTGCATGCTTTTGAGTTTAAATTGCAGTCAAGGTTGATGAGCAGTCCCCTTTTGTGGGTCATTAAAAAAACTAATACAACCTAATTAGCTATGCTTGTTGTTGGTGTTACCCTAAAAAGTGTTTTCATTTCAGAAAGCCTGGTACGCTGCCATAGGAATGTGGGTTTTTCATAACCGCTTTTAGGAAACACCAATAGTGGTGGATGCATCTCAGAGCTCCAGGGAGCATGGCCCCTCTCCCTGCTCGTGATGTGTGTAAGAATGGAGTGAACATATTTCAAAGCCTCATCATAACTGTAGGCAGTCTAAACCAGGGGGGTAATTGGAAAGTGCAGGAAGAAGCCGTAAACCGAAACTATAAGTTATTTTTCTCTGCTGATTTTGCACTGTATCATGGTTTTCACGAGCAAGAAAATGTGCGTAGCACATGAATTTTAATTACTCTTCTGGGCATGGGCTATTGCTTAAGGTAAAAAGCAGAACTGCAAAGGCTCAAACGTCTGCACCAAAACCTGGAGGCTGTAATTGGTTTCTAGTCGACTACATACTGAATTTTTTTCTATACAGTTTGCGTAAAAGATATGAACTTCCACACCTTTTATAACAGTTTTTTTTTTTAATCTCATTTATAATGAACTTTCAGTTACTAATACTTCAACTTAAAAAAATCTTTTTGTAATAAATAAATACAAAAATTGAATTATATTAATCTTATGAAGATAAAATTTATTCTTTTAGGTTGTCTTACAATTTTAGAAGTTGTAAATTAATTCTAGATAGCCTTAAACAATCTTGAGGTTTTTGCCTAGTTATATCTCATGATATAACAGTTTAAGCAATTGGTCTTAAAGTAGAAACTTAAAATAATTTTGTTATGTTTCGGGTAGTTAAAATTCATTCATGCTTTAGAATGACATTCCATATTGTGTGTTCATTTGGTGTTGGTGCTTTGCTTTTATTATATTTTTTCATTTATCTTTTTTTACAGCAGGCTCTGTCAGTGGCATCCTCTCCTATCAAGGTGCCCCAGCTGTCCTCGGTCCACAGATTGACTGGTCGTAACCCGGCCACCTTAACACAGGTAGATACCTCAGTCACAGTCTCCACTGTAGTCTACTTATAGAAGCTTTAGAACACATACAGTATTAAAGGTGCAATTTATTTGTCCAGAAAAAATCTCATTCATTCCCACGAGTCCTGCATTCGAGGGCATTAGGACATCTAGATCTGTACAAGTCGTGGGTTGTTTTACCTCGCATTGACAATCCTCATGTTCGAACAGCTCTTAAATTGTGCGTTTCCTCACACAGGTACGCCCGAAGCCAAACTCAGCTGCAGTGTCGCCGGTGCAGGGTGGCGGCGGCGGCCCCCAACCCTCGCTAGTGCCGCTGCACAAGGCTCATGCCCTGCTCGCGGTTCGGGGTGCCGGCGGGGTGCAGCACGTTCGCATTGTCAACGGGCAGCAATACAAGCCGCGCTCCCCGCCTCCCACGCAGCACGCGTCACTCGCCGCCTCCACCGCTGCCGCCGCCCCCTCCGCCTCCGTCACCGCCGCCGCCGCCCCCCCTTCGTCCGCCGCCGCTCCTCCTCCACCATCGTCATCTGCAGCCGCGTCCTCGGGGTCGGCGGCAGCGGCGTCATCATCGTCATCCTCGTCTCCTGTGGGTGGCGTCACTGTGGTGACCTCGGGCACACAGCCCAGCAAGGATGGCACTGCCAGACAGGTGGGCGCAGAGGAACAAATGCCAGCGAGCGAGTGTGAGGGTTATACGCTTGACAGTGAATGTAGTGGTTAATTGGATGATAATCGGTTCCTAGGTAGGCGTGGGCGTCATTTGCACTGTGGCTTTTTTGGTGGAATTGGTAGAGAATTGGCCGTGGTAAGAAGTCGTACTTTTAGGAGGCAGGTCATTTTGTCAGGACCTAAAAATCTGAGGTGTTTTGTTCTCGTGTTGTTAAATGTTGGCATGACATTTTCACTAAACTTCCATATAAAGCTGAATGCCACTGTGAATGTTATGTAGATCTGCTATGTAGTTGGCATTTGTTTTTTTTTAAGTCTACTATTGGTTTGATGTCAGATCATTACTGTGTGTTGAGAGAGAGAGAATTCTTGGATCGTATTATTCTTGTTCGTGATGTCATTTTTTTTCTATCAACTGGCATTTAACCGTGTGACTCATTGTGGTGTCGTGCAGACTTCACAAACTGTGTACCGAGCAAACCTCTCGACACGGATACTTTCGCCTAGGCCCCAGGTGGAACCAAACCCACAGGTGAGCAGCTCAAGTCGTATGAAAGCGCACAAGACACGCACACCAATGTGCGTGTGACACATTCAGCACGAGTGTTGAATATTCACCTGTGTTTGGACTCATAGGAATGAATGTTTGGTGAGTGACTCAAGAGGCGTTTGGTGTAGCATAAAGGATATCATGATTAATGGATTAGAATAGGTTCCTAAGCTTATGCATTATGCATTGATTTCCGTGTGTAAGAATTCATTATTTCCAATTTATGAAGGTTGTATGTGATTGAGCTGCTGAATTCCTGCAGCCAGTATGAAGTATGATAGCACCATAATGTCTAGAAAATGTTACCCCAACTCATGACAATTCAGTGATCCGTAGAGATGATGAATTGTTATGCCCCAGTTGGTTAATTATTTATACAAACATGTAAACTTGATTTACAATTATGAAATAAAAACACAGTAATTGCATGTGTAAATTATTTCTTTTGAGTGCTTATGAATCCCAAATACTTAAAAATTTACATCAGGATATGTTGGTTCTTGTGTTTTATCTTTATTTGCACGCATGTTTAACTAATTGCACCTTTCATTTAAAAATGAAATATTAAAATAGCCTGAGCATGTATTTATTTTATTATGAATTGGGAATTAATTGACCTATTATTCTGTAAAAGTTTTGTTACATTGTGTTCTGTGAAATGACGAACCACTCTGAAGTAGTTCTAAAAGCAGCCTTCTGAGTGCTCCTTTTTTGATTCCTATAAATATTCTACCAACCAAACATGCGCGAATGTATAATTTGTGTCGCCTTGTTTTTAAGACCTCACAGATCACGTTTTAATACAAACATCTGCACCATTGGCAAAACCAAGCTTTTATGCTGGCTTTATTCACATACGCTGCTGCCGTACATAGTAGTTATGAGCGCTCATTATCCCTGCTTGCGTGGGCTGCACGTGGACGCATCCATTTGCCTTTACAGAAGGTTGCATTCCTCGGATCTTTGGGCCTTGTGACTCATGAACAAATGGAAGGTATGTAATTGCTTGCTGATAGTTTTGCTGGTTCCCGACATATGTCTAGGTGTTCCTAACCTCTGTTGAAGGTCATTGGTGACCTATACTCCTGTGAAATTATGTTTGCCGCTATCCAACTAAAAGAGCTGCGTTCCCCATAGGTTATCGGCATCATTGTGTTGAGTGGAAACACAATTGCCACGTGCCAATAAGGTATTAGCTATTACTTAAACGTCGCGATTTAATAATTTTCACGTCTGAAAATAGTGCCCGTATACATGGTTTTATATTTCTGAGCGTTTCACCAAAAAAAATTGTAGTGGCTATTAATATTGAAAGCGTATGTAAGGGTGTTATGAAAAAGATCACCAATATCTCTGTGGAGATAGAGGTTTTTTATGCTTTTTTAATGGTTAAGTGTATTGTACTCTCCAAATTGTGTTAAGTTTTATTGTGGCCCTGCTTTTCAGTACTGCTCTACTTTTTTCGATTTTTGTTTTGTGTATCAGAATATGCATTGCCATAGTCTTATGGTTGTGAGAATAGGAGCTGTTCCTCTTTTGGAGTATCAGCGTATCAGAGCTACGGAGTGAATATCGATTGAATTAGATACCTCTGGCCGGGGTGGGGTGGGGGGGGAGGTGCGGTGGGGTCAGTCTGAGACTGGAGGCAGCCAGGGGGTTGTTGCATAGCCTCATGATCAGCGCCATCACCCAGTCTGCTTCGGGATGATGGTTGGATTCTAACCAGAGATGTGACCGCATGTTACCAAAATATACTGCTGTAAAGACCTCATGAGATCTTTTAGACTTGCGTGATCGTAGCGTTTGCGCCATATAAATTATTCAACTATATGTATATAATATAGACTGCAGCAAATTCCATATTTACACTATACTGCTTTGCACCTCCACGTTTCTTCTCCTTCCACGACGCTACACTGACCAGTGTGGTGTGAAGCATGACTAGCTCAACATCGGAAGGCCCTCTTCTTACAGTCGGTGGACATATATCAATTAAATGTGTACTATTGCGTTTTTTCGTTTTGCTAACGTTTCACAAATTTGCCTTACAAATTGTCTTTTTTTATATCACACCTTAATTATATTTGATGCTTTGCTTGAAGAATAAATTCAAAAAGGCAGTAGTAAAAACATATTATTTTGGCATTATGGGGAAAATCTTGTCCTGGCACTTGAAAGGCATTTATTAGGTTCAGACCTCGCGTTAATTCCCGTACAGTACATATATTGTGCGTACTTGTGGAGTGGAAGAATCGATGAACACAAGCGAAAAAGCAGGCTTCTGTGTGACATCGCGCAGTAATAAAATTGCGATAAACCTTGGGTCTTGAAAAGCGAAGAGTGGAGTGTCACTGACTCCATGTCGTTTGCAAATTATCTGCGAAACACAGGAACAGATGTAATTAAAAGTCAGACCAGAAGGGAGCAGCCAATGTAAATAGGTTTCAGCCCCTTTCACTCCAAATCCACATCTCACCTCTTCGACATTACATTTGTGTAAACATGGAGCAACTGTCAAGGGTATGGATGGAGAGAAAAAAAGAGTATTCTGTCATGTTATTCACCGCACATGTAGCAGGTAACGATAAAAGCCTGGTTATGGATTTTTTTTCACTCACAGTTTAAATTAGGTGCTTATACGAGACACTAGGGAATGGCGAGTTGCTAGAATTAATTCTAATTTACACTTTAGCCATCGGCGCAGAATATTTTTTCCAGCTGAAGTGTGTTTTTTTTTAGCTTTTATGTATGCATTTTATTTTTGTTTTCGCCCCTTAAGTGGTAAGATTGTAACGCCGCCGTGTTTTGTGCAGAAATCCAGAGCAGACGCCAGGAGAGGAAACGGCGCACGACGGCGAACCCCGTTTACAGCGGGGCGATGTACGAGCCAGAGGTACGACGGCCGTTTCCGCTCGGGGAAACGGCCCCCGAGAGGAAGGACGGTTCGTGCGGTGGGGGAGTGTTGTCGAGTTACATTTTTATTTTGTCCTTGTTTTGTGCATGCGTGAGTTGGGAGCGAGGAAGATGGTCCGTGGTGCTGGTTAGCAGTGCTGAATTACGATCCCATTTACTCCCGCGGTTCCATCGAGTCCTCGCTGTGCAGAAATTGTTTGTCACTTGTTCTCTGAAAGTCACCTGTACCTAGCTCCCTTTGGCGAAACGGGATGAATGCATGCGTTACCTTGCGCAACTTTGCATGGATGTTGCAATAGACCCACACCTCTCATCGTGTGCTGTGGTGGCTGTAATAGGTGATGGCCAACAGCACTCACCCAAGTAATCGAGAGGTTTTAAAGTAGACCATCCTGTTTTTTAGTCTAATGTTGATCACAAAAGTTTCAGATTTATTCTCGCTGTCATTAACGAGTGCATGTTTTATTATGCGGTATATTGATGTCAATGTATACATTTTGGATGGTGTACACGTTTTGTGCATCTTTTGACTATTACACATTCAATATTTATGGATGATTGAGCATGCATGTATATTTATGCAGGAAGTATTGAGTTTTTAAACAAATGGAAATGTCCATACCATTGCATGTTTTTAATACCTTTAAAGTAACCACAAATTTTACATGCAATTTCAATAGTGTTAAGCGGTAATTATTTTTGGGAGGGTTGTTCATGAGTGTGTGTGTGTGTGCGCGCGCATGGTCCTGTCCACAGAGAAAACGCAGTGCAGTGACATACCTGAATAACCCTGTGCAAACCGGCACAAGAAAACGAGGTATTTGTCGATTACGTTCTTATAAATGTTTCAAATGTCAACCTGTACTCTTTGAAAAAATCTTACTCCAAAAGTGTTTTTTTATTTTTATCAAGCAGGTTGCAATTTGGCCGAACCTGATATGATTGTGTTTAATTTTTTTGTTAACATTAATTGGAAAACATAAATAGTGCAATCTAAATATATAGATTATTTTTTTTCTTAAATATCTACCATCTGTTACTTACTAATTGCTTAATTAAGTGTTCTCGGTTAATACACATGTAATGCTGATAGAGAAAAAAAATCTTTTGTCAATGTAGCATTACAGAAGTGGGGTTATTTCATAAAGCAGAATGCACATAACCACTGCTGTACTAACTGCTGTCGTGACATTGTGCCTGTGTTCCTTTTTAACACTTTTTCCCACTGGCTGCTTTTTCTACTTTGCACTTTTCAAATGTAGTGACAGTTCCTTTTGTGTGCAGGATCACTATGTACTGCTAAAACCTTGCATAGATGAGTTATATATTTCAAGTGAATACTAAGTTCTATTTTAAAAGATGAGCCCCAAAGTGGATCTTGCATTCATGGCAATAAGTGGCTTTACTATATATAATTTTATATTTAATCACATGCTTACAAAAGGCAATAGAAAACTGGTGCTGTTAACTTAAGTTTCAAAAGCTATATTATTACATTGTCATAAGTGTTGTGCTGTGTTTAGCATCTGTTCAAGATCTTGAAGTATTGACTGGTTCGGTTCTAGTTTTCTGCAAAAAATAAGTAGCACTTTGACGAATCATATTTTACAGTAGTTTCCTTCCAGTGCAGTATGTGTTCTTTAAGCTTAAAAATCAATTCGTTTTTAAGATTACTCAAGAAAAGCTGATTCAAATTATGTTCAATCGTTTACGAACCCAAGTGCCTTTACATTTAGAGAAATTGCCTAATCTCAACAGCAATGTTGTAAATCCAATGACATTTCAGAGTGTCCGTATATATACTCTCTGCAGAGAGTATTTAGCAGCTTCTCGTGCTGTGAGGATACACTCGTATTAACTGTTATTCTTGAGGTGACCGGCTGTAATGCACTAACACTTTGCCCATTGAGTTTTCCCTGCTTGCATCCAATTAAGCGCATTCTAATCTTAAGCTTGTCTCATTCACACGCTGCCAGATGAGGAATTCCTGTGGAAGGTATGTTGTGGTAGTGAAAATTTAGTCAAACAAACAAAACCCGACAAACATTTCACTGTTGCCCCTTCTCCCCCTCCTACCCCGGTCATCGCACCGCCGCCCTCCCGAAAGGTCGGCCCCCAAAATACGCTAGCGTTTTGGCCGGCCTAGTGGGGCCACCCTTGCAGGCCCTGCCATCGCCGAGTCAACCGGTTGCACCGCTGGAGCAGGACAAAGTGGAAGGGGTTGCCCCTCCGAGCAGCCCGTCAGACGG
>JAZEWT010000006.1:28978822-28990999 GCA_036362905.1 Mordacia mordax | reverse complement strand
GGGGGGTGGCTGTATTTATAAAATGTGAGCAGTACTGACCACAAGCTAATAAACAATAATTGGACAACATGCCCCATCGGATGCAAGCGCTGCTCACAGACAGCTTACGGATTGACGATCAGCAATCAGCAGAACAATTTTGACAGGATGTTGGCGATATGTAGGCTCAGGACTTGTGTGCATGCAGGAATATTCTGCGTAAACAAAACCAATTAGTTAAATAGACTCTCTGGTATCGTAATGGGTTGTTACTGTGTTTGGGTACCAGTACACAGTGAGGGTAATGTAAGCTGGCGAGTGCCTTTCCGACTGAAAGCTTAGCTTCTCTACCTCACACAAAGAAACACTAGCAACAAGAAACAATACAGTTACCCATACTTGCTGGGGTGTTGTCTTTATGAGCTCAACAATATTGCTAATGGATGATGTACATTTTGAAATAATGGTTTTTATCTTTAACAAAAAAAAACAATATCTTTTTGCATGTAAATTTGTTTTCTTAATCAAGTAACTATTTAAACAAACTAAAAAATAAACCCCACATCTTTGTAAACAAGTTTTAACCCTATGTGAGGAAGATTGGTTGGTATGTTGGTCAGTAGAAAATATATAAGGCCTTGTACAGGATGCCCTCAGTGATCAAGACTAGTCTAATTACCCGTGCAGTGGTGACGTCTCCATTTACGTTGACATGACTTACCGATGTACCAACGGAACGTTTTGTGTATTTTTGAGAATCGTTGCCATTAAAGGTAATCATAATAATGATGAACCACATAAATGAACTAGTCGTTTTGAAATTTGAAAGTCTTGCTTCTCGCTTGGCAGGAGTGGTGCACGGGTTGGATATAGTATACACCGAGGCTTGTCAATGTTGTTAGAATGTTACTTTAGTGTTGTGTTTTTAGATTTAGATAATGCTTAGAGCCTCACGAAAAATGTTTCTTTTTTCCATTTTTCAAGAAAATCTGCCACTTTGTTCATGCACAAGACATATCAGTGAAGTAGCCGGCTTTTGACAATGGACATTGATTTTAATAACGAAAAAATATTGGCTTTTTGTTAACAAGAAAATACCACGTGACATTCTTTAAATGTAATTAAATTTGTACTTATTCCAAACAAACTACAACAAAATATGTATTTATATTATAAAACAAAAATAGAAGCCTTGTTTCTTGTGAAAGTAGCATTAGGTGCAAAAAGCTGTTTGATGAAATACTGTTGGAGAATTATTTTTTTCTTTATTTGTATATTTGTAATTGCTTGCCTTGAGTCACTTTGTTTACTATTAATTTGCTATGCTTTTTTTTAAAGAATGCTTTGTTACCAGTTGCGGTACTGACCCAGTGCTGGAGCCATCATGCGGGCCTTGTTTAGCTTAGCGAGTAGTATTGGCCAAAATGTGTTTGTTTTACTGCGTTTTAGCCATGATGTTTTTGTGAATGTGCAGCTGTAGTTGAAAGGCTTGGTGTTGATTAGCTTCGCATCCCTAGAGCCTTTTGATCAAATTGCATTCAGAATGTTATTTATTCAGATCACTGTTCTTTAATAAATTTGATCACAAAATAATAACATTTGCAGTCCTTTCACGCAGACTTCATGAGTTTGTATTGTGTCATTCTTTTACAATATCGGTATTTCTGTAAACCAGAGACTCATTCCAAATGTCACGGACAACAAAACAGTTTAATCAATGTAACAAAAAATCTAAGTCTTCAATTTGACGTTCTGAAAATGTTTTCGTATTTTTATTACAATATTTTATTGCATTATCAGAGCAATAAACTTTAAGTACAGTTTATAATGTTTAGAACTTGATAAATATAGCGACTGTGTTTTACAGAAGTGGATACAAGCAGGGGAAGGATTTGTGCGATTGCGAGAAGTCATAAAGTGGACTCAGTTGTCCGCACGAGACACATGATATGAACCTTGATGATCAGCATCTCTGGTGCCCTAATATCTTGCACTACAAACGAGCCTTTAATTTTAGCGTCTCGCCATTGGTGTCAACACAAGTCCATAAGAGTGAACATGAAAAAGATTGCCATGTAGCAATGGGCCGTATAAGGAAAGATTTATGAATAGTGGAGCAATGGCACGGTAAATATAGGTGTTGATGTGAATATTACAACAGAAAATACAGTGAGCGTGCAAATTTGATGTGGGATTCCTGCGACACGATAGATGTTGGAACTGACCAATGCAACGTATAATAATTGGATTTATGGAGCGCTTTTCACCGGAGGGTCACAAAGTGCTGCACAGAACTGCGGAGAGAACGATATGATAATGCATGATCAGCAACAATAACGTTATTTTTGGGGATTTTTTTTTACAAACCATTGCTCTGGAGAGAATGGCATGTCAACAACATCAGGACCGTTCAAGTGAAAGTCAAATAGCAATAAATTATAGGACAAAATAAGCAATATTTTAAAAAATCTAGAGGTTTATTTTAACTCGTTGCATCAATTTGTGCAAAGATATAACCGTCAAATAAACAGTAACCCGCAAAATTGCACAGCACAATAACCAATCATTTCAATTCGAGACAAGTGGTGAAATATGAAAAAACTACCCCCTCAACCGACATGGTGTGGGTATGTGAAGACATTCGGGGGCACTCGAATACGTCTAATTTAAGTAATTGTTTTTGGAACATTAGCCATTGCGTAGTACAACACAATAGTGGGTCTACGCATTGCAAAACGTCAATTGGTGTGCAACGCAACAAAAATATTGTTGCAATTGAGAATTGTATCACATGCAAGAGCCCCGGGGTTGATGGCATGCTGTGCTGAGAAGACAGCCGCAGTATTGGGACACAAACTGCCTGCAGACTGGTGGTACAGCTATGGCGGTGATGCACAAGCACAAATAAGTCACCACATTCATCAATAACATTTTATTGAATGGAAATAAATATAGTTGATGTTTCAGGCAATGCCCTTTCATAACAGAAAAACAAGCGTGAGTTTTTTTTAAATCTACAGACCCGCCAGTTTTGCGGTCACCAGTGCTTTGCAATACGCATATAACCCATTCACCCTTCCATGAATTGGGTTGTCACGATTTGATTGATCATTTTCATTCGTTTGAAGGTAGTGGAATTTAAAACGTCTCATTCGGTGCATGTGTCCTAGTGAGGGCTTGATTTCGAGCAGTTCATAGTTATTGCGTCTTTACTGTGCGAGTTCTCGACGAGGGAGCAGCAGGTGTTCATTCGGCCTGAGTGTAAAAGATGCATGAATACTATTTTTAAGACAAAGGATGCTTGAATTGCTTTACCTATAATAATGAAATTCCAAGAAATAGTATGCAGCATTGAAGCTTATTGACATTTGGAGTGGCTTGCTGGTAGAGACACAGCGGTAAGCGTAGCGGCCAATGCATACACAACGTTGCCATTACATTGAGCGTGGCCTTTCTGAAGTTCATCCTGCAACAAAAGACTGCAGTGCTGAGAGCCTGGCAGAATTACGATTGGCAGGGTATAGTTATCGCTTGCCAAGCTTAGCACAGCACAGCCGAGCACGCAATACTGCCTTCACTGGGTTGTCGGAAAGGTCTTTTTTAAACACAGTAATATACGCACTTGTGATGCTCTTGCAAAAGTTAAGTCTGAACCATTTTGGTCCCCACCGCCTGGCACATCCACCTTTCCAAAGTTCAACTGATGTGCTAAAGTATGGTTACATCCTATTATTGACAAGTGTGGTCCTTCATGCAATAGTAGATTGACAGTTTTGTAGGTTATTGCTATTTTATAGCTGTATTCCTGATGGTATTGGGGTAGAATTTAAGTTACTATTCATCGCATGCAATTTTAAATTGCTAAAGCAGGCTATGAAAGAGGTTGGTCACATTATTCACGCGTAAGCAATTTTTTTTATTGAATATGTACATGTTTACATAAATGCAAATCAGGGCAGGCAATTACACATTTTAAGTTGCTCTTCCAATTCGTCCGAACAAAAACAGTCTGACATGTTTGCAAATGCAGTGATTGTGAGGAAGGAGGGGGGGAAGCCAAAATTGGTTTATCGTATTTATTTTATTGTACCAAGCACATTGCAATGTTTACGAAATATACCGGGATAAGAGTAGAAAATTGTCGGTGTTTTTTCCCTTCAGTCATTGCACTTTTATTTCATTTTTTGCCGAGCACACGGAATTGGTCAAGCAAAACAATCCATCTGGCAGGCAGTAATACTTAATCACGTGTGTAACGGAGGTATTGCTGCCGATCGCTATTCAATTCAGTGATTTTCGCAATCAGATGCCCATCGCAAGCAGCAGGGCAGGACGGTCTGCACTTGTTTTTGGAAAATGAAAGCAACGGAAAAATGCCCATCGCTGTGGGCAGACAAAATAAAGCAAATCGTTTCGTGGCACGCGTGTTATTATAGCCTGGCGCTCGGTGTGCAGTGCGCTTGCTCCACTCAGTGGGTGCATCTCGTGGCCGGTCGTCTCATGATGTGACATGTCATGTGTACAGGTTACATTAAAAAAAAAAGTTATGTTCATGTGGACAGCCATGAATATAGTAGTGTACATAAATATAATATTTTAAATATATATCTTTACGGTCCTATATTAATGTTATATTTTTTTTTAATTCGTAAGTGTAACAAAAAAATCACTTGAACGTGCATTGTCATTTTCACCATCATGGCCAGCACTAAAACTATATAATTATGAGCAAAAAAGAACACCGTTGTTATCAAATGGGGTTCTGCACCATAGTTGTTTTTTCTAAGCCCGGCTGCCATCCACTGGACAGCTGCAGGACACCATTACGAGTTTACAGTAAGGCAAATTCACGGGTTAATCTCCAACACTTATTGTCTCGAAGCACCAAACAATGCATCATTGGATCTGTCGTGTTTACGGGCTTGCGTACACGTGCTGGAACAGGAACTGAATGTCTCTAGGATACCGACCAGAAAACTGGACATTGTACCAAACAGCATACGTTACAATCGGTAAACCAAACAGAGCATTGTACAACCAATGCACTGCCAATGCGAAATACCTACGCAGTGGAAATGCATTGGCCTCTCACAGCTGCGTGCGTTGTCCGTGTGCACAACAGCATTTCAAAATGCTATAAAACCTCCAGGCCACGTCTTTACCCAGCCTGATGCCATAAAACCACACCAGATTTAACTCCACCCTGCTGAGCCTTGTGACCTACTAGCAGAGTATCACCAGCTCGATCATGTGAGCTGATAACATGGTTGAGGTCAAAAGGTCGTATAGTAGTGGACTTACTGGAACTGGAGGGAATAGCAAACTCTTTAACTCGGCATTTATTACACTTGGATTGCAACCATCTACCTCCCCCAACCCAGAGTAGTCCTGTGGCTGTTGGAGGAGGTTGCAACAAGTAACAGCACATCTGTTTTAGACAAATAAATAAAAGTCGATGTTAATTGCAGTGGTCTGCTTGACCACTGAGTAAAGACGATACCACCGCCCCCTCCCTGCCCCTTGCAATGTGTCATCACATAACGAGTATTTCCAGTTGGCAAGTTTTTTGGACCCTCCAATGTTGAAAAGTTTTGCATGCGTTCCCCAAAATGTTTGGAACAAAAAAACATAATCCTGAGTTGTGGTAATTCATAGAATTGCTACAAATGATGTAAATTGTGCCACCCACGCTGCCTGGTGTATCCATGTTAAACAAACGTGCACTGCTTCTGTGCAGCGTCTTGAGACGGGGTCGCACGTTCACAGTACTGTCAGCCGACGCAGGCTTGGGCAGCACATGGTGCCTAAAAAGGATGTTGGTGGCAGACGAGAGTAGCAACCGAGTGGCAGCCAAAGGAGGGAAAACACCTTTGAGGACATCCGCCCGCCGTGGAGATGACGGTGTTGGGCGGATTGGTGCATCGTGGATTAACGCGTCGCAAGATGGTGAAAGATGGTGGTGACTTAGGGAAGATGTCATCCGGCAGTGGATCGAGCGTGGTGGACGCTGATAATGACGACGACGACGACACACTGGCATCCGGTCACCACGTGCTATTCGTGCGTGCATTTGTCCATTTTAAATAAAACAGTTCGATTCGGACCTGGGCACAGTGACTCACACCACCGCCGAGTCAGGACATGTGCAGGCCGACCCACGGCCACTCTCCCATCTATTCGTCCCCTGCCGGCGGCGGTGCCGGCGGCGATGAAAAGATGCATTCGTGGAACTGGAGCAGGAGCTCGGTGAAGGCAATGATCGGCATCGCTTGGCTCAACGAGTGGCCTCTGTCTCGTGGCCACACAAGGTTGGGGCCGAACACAAAGCCCAGGTTCTGAGCGCTCGTCTTGTTGTGGATGCTCTCGCTCAGCACCTGCACAGAAGACGTTTGTACGACTTTGCTTTCCTTCTGAAAACAACTTGCCCGTTTATCTCCTCCGTGGTGTATAAAAGACAATATGTATCCTATTTTGGAAAGTAAAAAATGACGTGAATGAGATTTGCTGAAAGAACAGCTCTTAAGAACATTTCTCGGACATCAAGCAGCAAAAGTCTACATCAGTGTAGAGTTTTTCTTATGAATGAACTTGGGCCGTCAATGGCTTGGAGCACTGGCCCATGTGCAGTGGCACAACATGATTGTCCTGAACCCTGGTGCAAAGAATACAATTCGGACCCATGTCCAAATTCACTCCCAATGCCTCCTTGTCACCTGGTGCCCGGGCCTCTCAAGTACGTTGGCACCATGACAGCTTTACTGCCCTCTGGCTAGCACTCTGGATTTTATCCGTGAATTTAATTTTAATTCACAGATAAAAAAAACCCTTTAAAAGTAAATAATTAGAGCATTAGCCATTGGCAGAACTGTTCAGTTTACTTTGAAATGCGTTTTAAGTTCTAACGCGAGGAGCGTTAACGATGATAACAGTGGCTATTTTGAGCCTGCGTTTTGTACACAACTGCCTCGGCGGGGTGGAGAGGCAACCCTTTGTTTTGTTTATTCCTGGTGGTGTTGATCACACACTCGAACCGTGTGAAGAGCCTTGACATATGCAATATCAAGGCTTGCCTCACTCAGATTAGGCTTGCCAAACGAGGTGACAAGACCCCAATCTTGGGCCCTGTTTCACCAGTACCGCATTTATCGCTGGGCCAGTGGCACAATTCTTGGGCACCCTGTACCGTGAATCCGGGAACCTGAGTTAGAGTCCCAGCCACAGCTGGCTGACAGCTTGTGAATGAGTAAGAGCCTCGAGCAAATTGGTCAGTGCTGGATTATCAATAAACCCCCAACTGTGTTAGACTGAAACACATCAAGTACAGTGAGGCAGCAACTGGGGGGGTTCCACGTCGGATATTACAGCAGCAGGATTACACCTTTGATCTAATTTGTGTTTTTTTTGTATCTATTAGGGTGGTTTGGTGGCCCAGTGGGTAGCGCTGTCACCTCACAGCAAGAAGGCCCGGGTTCGAGTCTCGGCTCGGGTGCCTTTCTGTGTGGAGTTTGCATGTTCTCTCCCCATGTCCGCGTGGGTTTTCGCCGGGCACTCCGGTTTCCTCCCACAGTCCAAAAAAACATCCTGCTGCATAGGTTAATTGGCTTGCAGATTAAATTGCCCGTAGTGCCCGGTGATGGACTGGCGTCCCATCGTGGGTATATCCCTGCCTTCCGCCCTGTGTCTGCGGGATAGGCTCCGGCTCACCGTGACCCTGTACAGGACTAAGCGTTTTCTGACAATACGATGAGATAAGATATTAGCAATAGATGTTAAGCATTGAAGAAGGCTTTAGCATAGAAGGCTTTCGCAGAGAAGGCATGCAGCTGAGGTGGAGGAGGTTGCTCACCGTGTTGAGGAAACACATGAAGAATTTTAGGATATTGTAGTTCAACGCTGGGATCGTTTGCAGCATCTCCTTTATCCTAGTTATGCGCAAACTCGTCTCCACACCTGTCAATGACAAAGATGAATGTTAATGTAATAAGCAGAACAGGTTTTTTTACCATTTCTGGCAAAATATGCGGGTGTTAAGATCTTAAAACACCAAAATAGACACATTTCACAATATGTCTAGTTTGCAAAAGCCAACTCCACACATTGCCACAAATGTGTGACTTTTGCAAACTAGACACATTGAGAAATGTGTCTATATTGGTGTTTTAAGATCTTAACATCTGCATATTTGCCAGAAATGGTAAAAACCTGTTCTACTTCTTACATTTGTACACTGGCAAAAAGTACCCATGAATGTTAATGTCCCCCCCCCCTCTCATGCCATTTTGGTCAGAGGGGGTTGTTTGTGGGAAGCGGTAGTACAGCTGTCAGTGTGCTGTGTGCCGCCACTACGGATCCTGCCACTGGAGAGACAAAGGTGGCCGTGCATGGTGCGCACCACCCACCATTCATATGTGCTCGGTAAGAGCACTTGATCACAGTCTGTTAAGGCTATGCTGAGATTTTTGCTTTTGTCTGACCACACTTTCATTAGTACCTATGGCTGTCTTGTAATGCCATAAGCAAAATTGGCGTATGAGCAGTTCGACAAATTCCGTCGTGCTGCACATTGTCACTGTACATACAAATCCAAACGAATTGATTTTTAACATGTGATTATACGACAGTAGCGTGCACTTCAACATTAATTGATGAATCAATGCATCGTTTTGTCTCTACTTGTTGATGCGAGCAAGCAATTCCCATGTGCCGGGAAACCAAATACATCAGCTTGTCGATTTTAGCATGCCCCTTGTACATCCAGTCGTTCAGATTTCTGAACAGAGAGTGTGGGCGAGTCACTGCTTAACCCAGCGCGTCCCAAGCGCAGGAGGTCTGACGCAACCTGGCTCCGCCGCTCAGCGCATGTACGATGAGGTTTCGCGTCGCCCCAAACTGATTATGCATCCAAACGCCCCGCGACGCGGTGCAGTTGCTTCACGACACACGGCGTGCTCACAGACAGCGCTGAGGATTGTTTTTTGTGTCCCCTCGCCAGTTGCATCGAACTCCTCAAAGCTGAAAGCTGCCATGGAGAGCTCGGAGCGTGGCCAGATGTCGCTACGCAGGGCGTTCGAGAATAGTCGTAAACGCCACGCTTTGACTCGTGACGCAGAATAAACTGGCGCAAGATCGACAGCACACACCTGGACGCTCTGCCACATCTCCACGTCAACCTGTGCCGTGACAGTCGCCAGATTCGTCACTGGTCACGTTGGTGAAACGTTGTCGCAAGGGACACCAGAAAAATCTAGCGACAAAATCGCTAAGAATGCAACCACTGCAGATCTCATCTCTCAGGCAATTGCAACACTCGGCATAAACTAAAGGTTAGGGCCCTACATAGCTCAAGAGGTATACAATTCTTAAAGAACCAAACAGCTCAATATTAAGATCACTATTAATATAATAAAAAGCTTATTATTGGGGAATTGCTTTCAAAAGCTGTTCTTTCAGGATAGCCATGTCAGGGAGCGCTACCTCTCTCTCCTTCATGACGTTTTGTCTCCTACTTTAAGATGCATTTTTAGGCATTGAGATTTTCATGTATAGAGCCAATAAAACTCGGTCTTCTAATACAATTATTAAAAATAGTTGTATTCAGTGTACTAATATTATTTCAGGGGTGGCACGGTGGCCCAATGGGTAGTGCTGTTGCCTCACAGCAAGAAGGACCCAGGTTCGAATCTCGGCTCGGGTGCCTTTCTGTGTGGAGTTTGCATGTTCTCTCCCCGTGTCCGCGTGGGTTTTGACCGGGCACTCAGAATTCCTCCCACAGTTAAAAAAAACATACTGCTGTATAGGTTAATTGACTTGCAGACTAAGATGTCCGCAGTGCCCGGTGATGGATTGGCGTCCCATCGTGGGTACATCCCTGCCTTGCGCCCTGCGTCTGCCGGGATAGGCTCCGGCTCACTGCGACCCTGTACAGGACTAAGCGATTTCTGACAATGAGATGAGATATTATTTCACATAACAGTGACACAGTTAAGTTGCACAGCTTGCTCGGCACGTAACGTTTGTCGTCACCCGAAGTGCCGGCAAATGCGCTGCCCCCGGGCATTTGGAAACGATACGGGGTGGGGGGGGGGTGGAATAATACCGAAGTGAACGAACTCACGGTGCAGCGCGAGGATTCTGTGGTACAGCTGCAGAGTGAGCAGGGGCTCGGGCAGTTCGCGCAGGAACGTCTTGAGGATCACGGCCGCCACGCGCACCTCCTTGTACTGATCGAAGTGCACGGGTTTGCCTGCGAGGTGCCGCGTGTGAGCCAAACGTCAACGGAGGAATGGAGACAATTTATACGGACGACTCTCACATGACTGGCGTGCGCCCAGGCGTAGACTGCCCGGCTGTCCGACGTAAGTTTGAAACTTCTTGATAAAAATAAATAACAAAAAATTCACATGCTGAGATGCCACAGAGTCGTCATCACTGTGAACATCACTGCTATAGCGGTGGGAGACGTAGCGCCCTTCTGAGCGAGTCTATAGTATTTATTTGTTTATTAAAGCAGCAATTATTGCGGTTGTTATTCGTCACTTGGTATCACACCTCGTACAAGTATAAGCAAAGTCCCATGGCGTCGACAGAATTAAGTAGCAGAAATGTAGATAGCATAGTTTCCACCAGCAAACATTAGCACGGTAAAACGTGGAGCCCAGCCGTGACTTGCACGCACCACTGCTGATGGAAGGGCCCCCACATGACAGCGTGTGGAGAGTCCATAGAGGGTATTTTGGCCTACTCTTCCACCTCTTTTTGCGTGGTACAAATCTGCAGCATGAAGAGCTGTAATCCTCCTTTATAGAAGGGACATGAGAATGGACAAGGTCAGGAGAGTGGGTCACGGAGTCGGTGCAGAGCGTCGCACCAAGGTTGTACTTCTGCTGGACATCTTTAACGAGCTGGACGTTGACGGAACGTTGAAACAAACCCTCCGTCTTCAAGCCTGGACGGACAGACGAGACGATTAGGATGTGGATTAAAACGCTTCGCCTTTAACGGTGACTCTTTTGATTGATTGGAGGGTTTAAAAAAAAAAAGCGTCACCTTTTTCTTTCAAGTAGGCAACCGCCTCCCTCATGACGAGGGGAATGTCCTCGCCGTTGCTCTTCTCTTTGAGCCTGCACACAAGATTAAACGCTCACTTTACAGGGGTTATCACGAGCTGGAGAATCTGTTCGGAACTCTCGTGGAGCAGTGTAGCACCACGTGTCAAGATATATCGCACTGTGGGAGTAAATAGCACGGAACAAGTTCCGAGATCCCTTCAGAAGCTCCTTCCTACGTGCCCTGTTCAGTAGATTTTCAGTGCACCAAGATCAGCCGCCGAGTGCATTGTTGAAAGGTAAACTGACAATTAAAGTTTTCATGAAAGCGACCTGTAAAAAATAAAGTTAGTTCCACGGCTGTATAGAGTTAAAACAAGTGATGGGGATAACTCATTCAACTCACTGTGCCTGAGCACTTAGTTTCTCACGGCAAGCTGAGATCCAAAGATTTGAACCCAGGTCTCAATGTGCCAGTTTATCGACTCTGAAACCACTCTGCCACCTTTTTGTCGAAAACACTTTTAGTTTAACAGCAAATGTAAACGCAACTCCATTCTCGGTCTTCACAGACAAATAAAATACCTTTTAGTTCATTGGCCTATTGGCTTTCCAAACCAATATTATCCGGCAGCACTTGTTTCAGCAAGCACACTTTCGACCGGTCTGTGACCTTCTGGGTCTCATCAGCACAGTCGGGCTTATTAAACAAATGCTGATGGGTTTACCAGATGTTATTGGCAGGGGCATTCCAAATAAAACAGCCGCGGTGACCCAAACCAAAGCAGAGCAAGCAATACGGCATACAAACCCATTACAGTAAGTCGTAGTGGCGCATTCATTTGTCATGCAAGTAAATCGGCCACAGCCATTGGCAACGCCGACGAGTCCCGTCTCGAATCTCTCGCCTTGAGCGAGCATCGCCGTGGCACCGATGCGGTGGGGGGGGGGTCGGTGTAATATCGGCTCCACGCTGGGATGTGTCCCCGTTGTGAGACGGCCTGTCCAAAGAAGCTCTGCTTTACCCCAGCCCCCCGCCCCTGGGGATCAGATCTATCGGGATCCACTCCACTGCTTCCCGTGGGTCCGCTTGGCTACCCCTAGCGGTTTGTTGGGGCGCTGCACACATCGGGCCCCCCCCCCCCCCCCCCCC
>JAZEWT010000006.1:28962701-28978787 GCA_036362905.1 Mordacia mordax | reverse complement strand
CCCACCGCCCCCACACCATTAACAACCCTTGCTCACAACCGCACCGCGGAACACACACTGGGTTCAGGTTAAGGAGTGGGAACATTTAAGCTCAATGCAATTATTATTATTAAAGCATCGCTGGTCTACTTCAATGACTCGCGTGAGTTGAGTGAATGATCTTGTTACAGGCTTTGATTTTGGTTACCAGTGGAGGGCCCAGCTATGATCAGATAAAAATGTAATTCGCCACTCAAATGCTCCGAGCTCTGGCCACGAATCAAACCCTGATTCTCTGAGTTCGGAGCACATTACGATAACATTCCATTGACGACATCTCTGTGAACTATGTCCTTTAAAAAAACCCTCATCGGTAATTATGGCCTTCCATTTAACTTTGTTCATACTCCTTAAGATACTGCCATTTGAAAGATAATGTATAGCTATATGGTAATCCTGTGTGATGAAGTATGGTTAAACAACTGCCGCAACCAACATGATATATGGTTACCCACACTAGCAGTGGAAGAGACTTTCCAAAACCACCACCGACACCACCGTGCATGTTTCTGGCCAAAGGGGCGTATTGGTAGCTTTAGTCTTTTAATTTAATACTGTGGTGTGGAAGAATAAGACAGAATAACCCGTCGGTGGGCGAACCGGTGTCCTCCTTGGCACAACTCGCTCTAGTGAAGTGGCTATTGCAGGGCAGCGCCTTTAAAAATCGCTGCAATGTCACGTTGTACGGAACGCAGAGGGCGTTGTTTTGATCCACGTGGGGGGGGTCGTGATTTGTCGGAGGAATGCGATCACTTGCCGGCACAGCCTGCACTGTGTCCAGGTCATATCCTCCACGGTTCGGTAAACACACGTCACCCTAACCTTAGGATGCTGCCAGTTCCAGCTGCCAGTGTGCCAGCTCGAATAATGAAGCACGTTTGTTCAATCCCCATCCACCCAGCGGTGTACATGGGTAAATCAACACGGTTAAGTTGATCAGCTTGATGGGGTTAAGTTGTGGGTCTTGCCACCTCGTCCAAAAATATTTGACCAGCTTTGAAGAGGAGGCTACTTGTCCCCTGGAGGGTCTGTCACTCCCTCCTTCTACCAGCATTGGCACGTGAGAGAAATTGCAGGGCTGCACCTTCATGTTTGCCACCATGTTAGCAGGCACAAATTAACCTCTCGGGGATTATAGACGATATATAGGGTAGGTGGGGTTGGGTGCTTTGAAGAAGTACAATGAGAAGATTGTATTGATGACAAACAGAGTGTAAAGCCAACAAGTGAGCAGGTCAGCCAGCGGCTGTTGAGTCATGCGGGTTAATGGGATGTTTGGCATCCAACAACATCCGCCAGCAATGCGTTAGCGCAATTGTTGTTTCAATTTTGTAAAAAAATTCTAAGAACGCGCGCGTGATGTTCTGATGACGCGCATGAGTGTTAATATGGTTCAATAAATTACAAATTTATCTGATTTCATTTGCCTTATCCTTAGTTTGACATGTCATTTGTTTAAATAAATATGCCCTGAAGATTGCATTTTTTTAAATGCTGTTATGCCGTTCAGATGTTGTTGTTGACATGCCGTTCTCTCTACAGCTCTGTGCAGCACTCTGTGGTGAAAAGCGCTCTAGAAGTGCAATTATTATTATTGTTATTAGGTTCATTACACAATGTTCAGTCAATGAGTTCGTGCGTTTATGGCTGATGTCTGCATTACTAAGCACAGTCCCATAGCAGAGGTGGCCGGTCGCTCATGATAAGATCAGAGCTGGCTTTGAATGCATGTTTGCAGCTATACCTATGATTAAACTGAGTCTAAAAGCTTCAGTTAATGGACTCAACCGAGTGACCAATAAAAGGGCATTCAAACATTCCACAGCATGAAATTTTCTTCCCCATTTAATCTGGCTAATTTCCAGCTGTGACAAAACATATATACATTGGCCCACTGTCATGCTACAGACATCACTCGCGGTGGGTGGGAAACGGCTGCCTCTGATTGTGTGGAAAAGGTTAAATGAAAATATTTTATAGGTGAGCGCTGTGATCGCCTCATGCTAGACGGTCACACAACGCCCGCGACCAACATGGTGTGGGGAGGCCTTCATCCAGTAGTGGATTGACCAAGGGCCGTAAGTTATCAGAAACCAAATGCGAGGTGTGCAGTGATACTGTAAATGATTCGCTCTCACTCCCCTGGCAATTTGACGAATATTTTTTTCAATTCATGGCTGGGATTCATTTTAAGAGTATTTTTTTTATCAACACTGGCATGAGTATATCAAGTCACTTGTGGCAGTAGGCATCACGTGAATTGATTACACACATCATCAGCAGCAGCAGTAGCCACGATCTATCCACTTCTGGATCAAGACCTCTCTCACAAGCCACCAACTACCTCTCAAAATACAACACACACACAAAAATACACAGATCCTGTCTGACGTGTGTGATTTCACCGGTGGCTTGCCATCGTCTGGGGTGGAACTGAGCGAGAATGCACGGGAACGCCATTGTCAGAGAAAAAATCCCAGAGGGAACGTATTGGGCTCTCACGGTGGCCCAGTGGGTAGCGCTCTCGCCTCACAGCAAGATGGTCCCGGGTTCGAATCTCGGCTCGGGTGCCTTTCTGTGTGGAGTTTGCATGTTCTCCCCGTGTCCGCGTGGGTTTTCGCCGGGCACTCCGGTTTCCTCCCACAGTCCAAAAAACATGCTGCTGCATAGATTGATTGGCTCGCAGACTAAATTGTCCTCAATGCCCAGTGATGGACTGGCATACTATCGTGGGTATATCCCTGCCTTGCGCCCTGTGTCTGCCGGGATAGGCTTCGGCTCACCGCGACCCTGTACAGGATTAAGCGGTTATGACAATGAAATTAGATGAATCCTTAAATTGGAGAGTTTTTTACGTCTCAGAAATGTAGGAAATACGTTCTCATGAACTCAACATTTTCTGGGGATGACTCCTAGACTCCTGCTCTAAAACGGTGAATGCTTGCCAATTCCACTCCTGCTTATAATAATCGATATTATTAACCGACGAGTGGAGGTGTGGAGCCGCGTGCGTGTGTGCGTGTGTATGCGCGCGCGTGAGCTCACACGGCCAGCGATATTCCAAACTGCTGGGTGGGCAGTGGAGGCCTGGGAGGCGGTTTCCGCTTCACTGCCGCCGTCGCCGTCGCCGCCGCCGCCAACCCTCCCGCTTGCGCCGCTCTCAGCGCCGCGTCATGCCTGCCGGTACAACTCTGACATACTTCACTGCACCGAGATGTCTTTCACGAGAGCGGCGATTATAATAATTACAGCCAGGGGTTACTCCTCGGCAGGATCGGTCTGGGTAGGTGATCCTGAAAACGTTTTAGTCACACACCATATCCCGTATACCTATTAGTATATAGTTCTAGAAATGAGCTGGGAGGTACTGTACTCAGCATCATCTGCTTTGGTCGACCACGACAAGGATAACATTTATAATGAGATTAATTCCCGACTACAGGGGCCACAGATTCATTCCTCACAGAATATTTTCAGGTTGCTGGCAACCTGGATGGGGTTGGCACGTGACTTGTAGCCACAGCCAAAGTGAGAGGCATACTGGATGTGGTGCGACGCACGGAGTTCTCTGACCCAGACCGGAGCTGTTGGATCACCACAACATCCATACTCTATATCTATTTGCAGTTCCTTTCTCCCACTATTCTAATTTCCTGCCGACATCTTTTTTCCCGGGCGGCACGGTGGCCCAGTGGTTAGCGCTGTCGCCTCACAGCAAGAAGGTCCCGGGTTCGAATCTCTCGGCTCGGGTGCCTTTCTGTGTGGAGTTTGCATGCTCTCCCCGTGTCCGCGTGGGTTTTCGCCGGGCACTCTGGTTTCCTCCCACAGTCCAAAAGCATGCTGCTGCATAAGTTAATTGGCTCGCAGGCTAAAATTGCCCGCAGTGCCCAGTGATGGACTGGCGTCCCATCGTGGGTGTATCCCTGCCTTGCGCCCTGTGTCTGCCGGGATAGGCTCCGGCTCACCGTGACCCTGTATAGGACTAAGCGGTTTCAGACAATGAGATGAGATGAGATATTTTTTCCCAGGTTCTAACAACCTTCAGGAATCGTATGAACATGTATTGAATTCAACTTCAACGGTAATGTTTGCTGCCGGCCGCTTAGCATTTTGGGTCATTGGACTTGTGCTCAGCTGTGATTTAGAACCCCCTCTCCCGCCCCCTTTATCTCTCACGAAACATAAATGAGAAAGTACTTTTGTGGAACAACTCATGCCATTCAAGTCTTTCTGCTGCATTGACTGCCTTGGCCAAAGAGGGAACCAACGATTCCCCCCCCCTCGCCCCTTGTCCCCACCGACCAATCCACACTCGTGACCCTACAAAGCAAAACTGCACCACTACCACAAACACCACCTCCCTCCTGCTTGCTCACTCACCACCACCTCGGTCTCACCTTATCACCTCGTCAGGGATGGGAACTCTGGTGCCCTTGATGTGCTCCTGCAGCTCCGCCAGGCAGTTGATGTACACGACCTTCCGCACGAACTTGCGGCTGTGGGCACAGAGGGCGGCGTCACCGCTCGCGCGAGAGACGGGGGGGCGAGCCGGGGGGGGGGGAGACTCCGCCGGCAGCGGTGAGGACGTGCGTCGGGGCCACGGCGACCGCTAAAGCCACGAACCTGATTAGGGGCACGAAAACATTCCAGATGGTTTTGATGAAGTTGGAAGGGTGAACGATGTACAAGACCTTCAGGTTCTTCTTGTACCTTGCGAGAGAACGGATGGGACACGACGAGCGGAATTAGGACAGCGATGGATTATGGAATCAAGTTGTCAAGGAAAAAGCCAAGCCACAATTCTAATAACTCTATTGATTGGGGGTACACCCTCCTAACTGACGCTGGTAATGGTGAAAGGAATGTCTGGAAATGCTGGCCCTGTCAATCGATGTTGTTTTTAAACAGAAAGGGATAGGACTAAGTAAAAAAACACACACAATCTCAATAGATAACAATTACAGGCAAAGCTGTAATGCTTCATTAAACATTTACTATACCACAGGGGACTTGTTTAGACTCCATGCTACTTTGGGAGCCTGGGAAAAACCTGCATCAGACCATCTCCCTCCCACATTGCCCCCCCAGTAAGAGCACCACATCAAGGAACATTCGCACAAGTGACCAAATGCTGTTAGCGACCAGCTATTTAAGGGACGGTGCATCGCCCAAAACGGTACTGTGGCGAGCTGCACTCTGTCCCGGAGGTATAAGTCCTAGCAGGTTCTCATTTAATGCTGCGAGGGAGTTGAGGCAATCCCAGGTCATGCCCAGACACCACTGGGAAGGGGCGTTGGTCATCGCCGGAACTCGAACCCATGTCGGTGGGGTTTGCAGCGCACTGCTCGAAGGTAAACACACTTATTAACCACTGCCACAACAACCAATCATTGTGGGTGGTTGTTTCTGGGCGGTCGTAATGGATATTGAGCGGTGGTGTGGATAAAGATCGCCACCCCCCCCTCACACCACTGGTATAACCTTAACAAGCTCTTGTGGAAAGTGCTATTAGCGGGCACTTATTAATGTCTAGGGGGCGGCGCGGTGGCCCAGTGGTTAGCGCTGTCGCCTCACAGCAATAAGGTCCCGGGTTCGAATCTCTCGGCTCGGGTGCCTTTCTGTGTGGAGTTTGCATGCTCTCCCCGTGTCCGCGTGGGTTTTCGCCGGGTACTCCGGTTTCCTCCCACAGTCCAAAAGCATGCTCCTGGATAGGTTGATTGGCTCGCAGACTAAAATTGTCCCGCAATGCCCGGCGATGGACTGGCGTCCCGTCGTCGGGTGTATTCCTGCCTTACGCCCTGTGTTTCCGGGATAGGCTCCGGCTTCACCGTGACCCTATATAGGATTAAGCGGTTTCAGATGATGATATTAATGTCTAAAAGCAGCATGAAAGGGTGGGTAGCGAACGTCACACCCGGCCGTCTTTGTGTCCGTCTCCCCAGTGCTGATGCTCACACATTGCACCAGGTGTACTCATTTAAGGCTGAGTCGACGTGGAAGAGGACCAGAACCGATTCAGATATTCGTTCAATCGATACTGGCCGCGAGTGGCAATCAAACTCGGGTGGGCAGGCTCAACGCGCGGTGCGCTAACCACCGCGCCGCTGGCATTCTTGCACAGACGCACACGCGTACGCAAAATGACGCAGCGTCACGCACGCAGCACGCGCACACATTACCAGCCCCTACTTGCGGTCAAACTGCTTGTAGGCATCGCGCAGCCAGGACAGAGAGGGTCTGTTCTCGCTCGTGAGCCCGTAGTGGAAGTACACGAGTGTGTAGTCGCTCTCCACGTAGTGTTGCAGAGCGTGCTTCAGGTACCTGCCGCAGGAAACGGAATGAATCACCCGCAAGCAAAAAATGACAAAGAGCCCCCTCCAAATGATTCATCGACGGCGTTGGGGAAAGTGCTGTTAGCGGGGGCACCCGCAAAAGCTGGAACCCAGGAATGCAATAGAATGTTGGAGTCACGACCAATACGAAGCCACTGGACTCTGATGCCAGAGGTGCCACCCTCCTCTTGCAGTCTGGTTTGCATTTTTGTCCTGCGGAGAGGTAATTTTGGGTCTCCCATTTTGTGCCGAGGTCGCGCATGGCTGCGAACGCCTCTCGGGTCGAATGGCACTTTTAGGACGTGGCGGTTGAATTTGTCATGCACGCTCCACATTCTGGCAATGCTCGAAGCCGCGCTCCGTTCTGCGCAGAGCGCACTGGCTGGCGGACGCCACTCGGATGGTCCAAAAATAAATCACGTTTAATCTTACGTGGCTTAATGCAAATTATATTTAACACTCGCTGGGGAGCGAGAGAGAAAAGCTGGAAGGCAGCAGACAAACGGTGAACCGGCGCCCACAAATGACCAATCTCTGCAGTACTTTATATATTAAGATACGTTTCGCCAACATGTGTCCATACAAATGCAAATGAACACAGCACCGTGGTGTAGTTATCGAGTGTGCAGGGAGTACAACTGCACCGGCGGACCCACGTTCCAGAGGGGTTCCAGTTTCCTCGAGCTGAGTAACAGGAAATTGAATTACTGGAAGTCCAATTTCCTTCAGTTATTTTGCTCAATTCACAATTGCCGATGCACATCTCCAGACACGCCTGCAGATGCCGAGCATCATTAGTGCGGCGTGGTTTAACCGCGAGGCTGCCCGTATCGCGGCACTGTCCAGCAGCTTGCCGCATGCGCCCCGTTCAGCGGGCGGCTGACGTGGGATCTTCGCCAACGCGCGCGAGGAGGCCCCACATCGGCGCGCGAGCTGGGACTCACTGCAACAGCTGATGGTGGTTGAGCTGGTGGCAGGGCGGCATGCGGCAGCAGCTGAACACGACCACGCGGCGGCCGTAGCAGTCGTCACCTGGCCATGACCACACGAGACGCCCCCCCATCCCCCGTCCCTCGCGTGAGCATCGCTCAATGATGGCCGCTCCTCCACGGCACGCGCAGCCCGCACGTCCATCACGCAGGCCCCATCACGCACAGTCATCGTCCAATCACACGCGCATAAATCGCTCGCTCATCACGCAGGCCCTAGCACAAGGCAAAGATGCCCCGGTATAGCCTTAACAGACTGTAGGATCAAGTGCCATTAGCAAGCACCTATAAAGACTGGCACGGCAACAAGGAGGTAGGTGGCTGTTTACACGCCGCACCAGATACTCATTTAAGGCTGAGTCGACCCAGAGGAGGCCCAGAACTGGTTCAGAAAATTGTCACCGGTGTTGGCCGTGAGCGGGAATCGAATTTGGGTGACTATGTTTGCAGCCCAGCGCGCTAACTACCGAGCCACCGCACTCTCCGCCACGTACTCCCCACCACTTGTGCAAATCACGCCGGCCCATTCTTGTGAAGGGTGTTGGCTGAGGGGGATGATTTTCAACGAGGCCTCTCTTATATCTGGTGATTTGTGGACAGCGGTGCAACTGCTAGATCCCATCATCCACGGACAATAACTCCTGATATTCGTGGCATTGTGCAATTCACTAATCCTGAGTTACAGCACTGTTTCAGTCCAACCATGCATTTAGGCCACGCGCTCCAGCCTTGCCCTCAAGCGCAGCATCGTTTCCGTGGGGTTGCTGGACCATACCTCACCTCACCGGTCAGAGTTGGATCGGCTATCACTCATCAATGTCGGCTGCTGGAGTTCAGGTTGAAGCGTTCGTAACTCTAACCGCTGCGCCACCACTGCTCCACTCCCACCGTATGGTCATCCACGGATGGACGTGGATGGCAGGATGAATTTTGCCACTAGTCCGAGGGAACGCTTGTTGTTTTCGGAAATCCGCGGGCAACACAGTGTATTTAGCGAGGCCGAGGAACTACTCAAGCACAGGATACAGTATGAATTTTCCGCCTGTTTTGGGTGAGGTATCTATGGAAAATATATACTGATAACAGGAGTTTCTGTTTATCAACTGGGGGTGCAGATAAAAAAAGGACTGGTAATAGATATTTGGAAATTAGGTATTTAATTGTTTCTTTTTTTGCGAAAAGCAAAACGCTCAGGAGCTAGAGGCTAATGTTGTGGTCTGCTGTCTACAACAAAAGGGTTTCAGGAGAGAGAGTAGGTGACGTTTTGCTATTCCTCCTCCGTCCGAGGAGCATAGATCTCGTCCGATCGGTTTCTGGCCCTCGGTATGGACCTTGTTTTTGTTACTTAGCGCTGCAGATCTGGTTTGAGATTCACGACCTCCATTTCATCCGGGTGATGATGGTATTAGTCGTGTTTGCAGGAAACATGAGGCAACGTGAGACGTGTGGCCGCCACGAGGAGTCTCCCACCATCTCCCACCCACGCATGTTCACCGTGTGTCACGAGCATCACGTGTGTGTGTGACTGGGTCGGTGCGTGCATAAATGCCCGAATCTGTACCCGCCACTTCCACGATGCCGTGCCGCGCCACGTCGTAATATGGGTCGTTGATGCCCACGTGCGGCTTGCTGCTGCCGTTGGCAGTCCTGGGCGCCGGCTCGTCTGGGAAAGGTGGCGTCCGACGGAGCGCGCGCATCGCGAATGGGAACGTGAGGAGGCAGCAGCGCGGCAGGGAAAAACCCACCTCGTGGAGATCTCTTACAGTCAAAGCGAAGACGAGTTAATCCTGAGTACGACAGACTTTTAAATCATGAGACGGAGGACGGGATGTTGGGAGAGGGATGAACGTATACGCACGCTTGCTTGCGTGGAATTTTATGCTGAGAAACAACGAAACTGAGCACACTGAGCGTGGGGAGTACACGAGTTGGAGATGTTATGTTAACTTCGGGAAGGGTTAGCGGGCGGGGGCTGGACACCTCGCTGGAGGAGATGATGCTCGGTGGTTAAGACTAAGAACGGAGTGGGTGCCAAAGCAGGGCTGAGAGAGGACGATCACCGTGGAGGTCTTGTGGCAGAAACTAGATGGCTTTTTCGCATCTGGTGACAACTCAAGGAAGCCTTCATCTCTCAGTGGATATATCACGGACCTTGCTACAGTCAAAATGATCCTCAAGTTTTTAAGCCATAGCAGAATGGCTATAAAGAGGGTAATGCCATTAGTGCTGTTTAAAAAATGGGAGGCTGTCGATTGAGGGCAGATTAGTAGATAAGGACATCTATCTGTGTGTAAGATGACACCAGGATAAACTAGGCAAACATACAGAGTCTGACCCCGCATTCTTGTCTGCTTGATGGCCAAACAATTTATGTCTGACTAGCTCTGGCTGGAAGTTCCAACAATATTTTTTTCCCCACTGATTACATCACCAGACACTCATGCTGGCTTGCCAAGCGGTTAGGAATAATCATTTGCAAACTTCTCAGACACGAAGGTTGTTGGGTGCCACGTCCCAATCATTTGTAGGCAAATTCATCGGTGCTAAACATGAACAACCCCAACACAGGAGAATAGCAGTATGTACGTGTCTGCAGATTGTCATTCAAGGTAAAGGAGCAGCCCTGCAATCTCTGGCTGTAGCCATTGCTGGCGGAAAAAGCCTCCATACTAGCAAAGAGCAGTAGTGCAGCGTTTTGCACACTACGCCATGAACCTGGCGAACCGGGTTTAATTCCCGCTTAGAGTCAAGCCCAATGACAATTATTTTACACCGTTCCACCCTAGCTGGATTTGGCCTCAATTGAGTACCTGGCTGAGGTTGCAAACATCACAACTAAGGAGACAGTGATGGCCAGGCATGGTGCTGGCCACCCACCCCCTCTTATGCCCTCCTGGGCTTTATAGGTGCTGGCTAAAAGTACCTTCCCGAAGAGTATGTTAAGGCTATACGGGGGATCTGTGTCATAGTCGTATTATAGGGAGCTTGAGGGTCGTTCTAGAGCCGCACGTTTTAACAGGCGTGTCGCGATCCATCGGTGGGCCGTGAGCGCCACCTAGTGGTCCGTGGAGACCAGATCCGAGTGCGCCTTGAGGTGCAAAAGGTTGAGAACCCCTTGCTCTCGAAGATATATTGGCCTACAATTCCACACTGGCCAGACGTCTCTGAAGATGTTGGAGTACCCACACTTATCCCCACCATACACGACCTGCTAACCCCACGAACAGTGGCGTCGCCTTTTCAGAAAATCCCACCACTGATCACGACACCCTGGCAACACAGATCGTGATACCAGTCCTCTTTAATATTTGCATGCTCATAAAGTTATTAGCGGTGTTTTTAGTTGTAAAAGTGTAAACGTGTTTACAGTTGGAATTTCCAGCTGGGGGCGGCGCGGTGGCCCAGTGGTTAGCGCTGACGCCTCACAGCAAGAAGGTCCCGGGTTCGAATCTCTCGGCTCGGGTGCCTTTCTGTGTGGAGTTTGCATGCTCTCCCTGTGTCCGCGTGGGTTTTCGCCGGGTACTCCGGTTTCCTCCCACAGTCCAAAAGCATGCTCCTGGATAGGTTGATTGGCTCGCAGACTAAAATTGTCCCGCAATGCCCGGCGATGGACTGGCGTCTCGTCGTCGGGTGTATTCCTGCCTTACGCCCTGTGTTTCCGGGATAGGCTCCGGCTCACCGTGACCCTATATAGGATTAAGCGGTTTCAGATAATGAGATGAGATTTCCAGCTGGCTAATCTTCTCCATTCCTAATGCCAACTCACTTTTTCCCCAATCGAACTTGATGGTGGCCATGCACTCTCAGTTTTAGACAATGCTATGTTGTTTATCGGAAAATTTCCCGGATCTTAATTAAACGCGTACACCTGAAATATGGCCTGTCAATAATAACGCCTCATTACTGCACTCGATGTAATCCTAAACACTGGTACAGTACTAAGAGAGCAAAATAAGGCAGAATTAATATCGAGAGCCAAAGTAAATTACCGAAACAGAGTTCTGGACAATTATTGTTGCTTTTAAGCATTGAGCATAGGTAACATGCGCAACAGGGCGGCGCGGTGGCCCAGTGGTTAGCGCTGACGCCTCACAGCAAGAAGGTCCCGGGTTCGAATCTCTCGGCTCGGGTGCCTTTCTGTGCGGAGTTTGCATGCTCTCCCCATGTCCGCGTGTGTTTTCGCCGGGCACTCCGGTTTCCTCCCACAGTCCAAAAAGCATGCTGCTACATAGGTTGATTGGCTCGCAGGCTAAATTGCCCCACAGTGCCCGGCGATGGACTGGCGTCCCATCGTCGGTATATCCTTGCCTTGCGCCCTGTGTCTGCCAGGATAGGCTCCGGCTTCACCGTGACCCTGTATAGGACTAAACGGTTTCAGACAATGAGATGAGATGAGATGAACATGCGCAACAAACGAAAAATCTAAACTGTTCAACCGTTCTTGTGATTCGTCGCTTCTTTTTACCCATCTTAATATAAGATACTCATACCCCGAGTGAACACAGCATGTCATTGATGCAGTCTTATACTAATGAATTGTGGATGCATTCATCATTTCTGGCTCAGTTGTTGCACAATTTAAGTGCCAAATCGAGTGCTGTGCAGAAATATCTGGAGGCCCAGGGCTGGAGGTCTGGGGCAGTGTCATGTGGGGCATCCCCATATATTAATTAACAACAACACTAGGCATGTTGTGGGGTCCTCGTTTGTGTGAGGCTCTTACAAATTATCTCTCTCCCCCCAAAAACAAGACCTGACCCAAACGCTCATTAAGTAATTCCAAGTGCTGTACCGGCTTTATCGGGCGTCTCCTCAGTCAGACGCAAGGCCCCCATCTCGGGCAGCGGCGCCTCCTCTCCCAGCTCCTCCAAGACGCCCGCATCCTCGGCTCCCGCGTCTCCCATCCCGGGCCGGTCGCCTCGGCCGGTCGCGGCCACTGGACCGCGCGCGTACGCGCCCCACCGTCCGTTCGTCCGTCGGCGACGCGGACCGGGGTCCCGCAGGTTTTTGTTGTAGATTATCCCGTCCCACGCGCTTCTGGCTCGCTGCTGAAAAGCTTGCGCTCTTGTCAGGCTGTCGTCAGTCAGGTCCTTGCCACGTAACTCTAGAAGAATGTGAAAGAGAACGGGAGGCGGCGGCGGAGGTTTGGACGCAAAACGAGGGAGGCGACGCTGTCGCGTGCTTCTGCCGGATTCTCGATTTGTGAAAAGGATTTAAAACCACGGGAGGGTCAAAGTGGTCCGAGATAGAGGGGCAAAACAATCCCAGTTTTAGTTATCAGACTTAATCAACCGCTTGTTATTAAAGATAGTGCCGGTTCGGTTATGCTATGTCAAATTTTTTTTTGAAAATCTGGTGAAATAAGTGCCTGAAAATGTACAAAACCGTTCTCAATCCACTTCTGAAAGTATGCTTTGCCCACACACTTATTCGTTACTGAAGGCTGTTTGGCCATACTTCATCATGCTTCTCATCGCGGGTTGGTAATCGAGTAGGTGTCAAGGATCAGTTCGATTAGAACTCGTCTCTGATCAGCCGCGGCCAGAAATCTAACTCCGGTAGACTGGAGCCACTGCACCTGTTGGCAAGCAACCACGGTACCATGCTCTCAATCTAAAAACGGTCACCGGCGTGACTGCCTGGATAATAAGGAGCAACGTGTGTACATGTACAGCCCTTAGTCAATCCACTGCTGGATTACGTTGTTGGTAGTGGCTGCAATTTGACCGTACGCTGCTGGCCAGTGCGGATTGATGAGATCACAAAGTTTAGACACGGAAACTCAGAAGTGCAGTACAAGAATATATTTGCTTCTTTATTGTGGGCGGCAGGGTGTCGCAGTGATAACTTGTGAACCTCACACGAAAAATGTCCTGCCCGAGGCGGTTCGATTCCTGCCTACGACGCTTTTGTGCGCGTGTCGTTTGTGTGTTCTCCCATTGTTCTACGTGGGTTTCCTCTGTTCCTCCGGGTTCTTCACTTTCCTTCCACAACAACAACAAAAATACTCATTAATTAATTGACCGCTAACATCACAATCTATATAATGCAGTGTCTGGCAGGTGTTGGCGTCAGCTAACTAAATGGCTGCCTCCCCCCCCCCCTCTGTACTCTCTTCGCTATTCCTTTGTAATGATGTAATTCGCCCTGGATTAGGGCGTCTTCTAAATAGTCATTGATAATAATAACAACATAGAGCGGCACGGTGGCACAGTGGGGAGCGCTGTCGCCTCACAGTAAGCAGGTCCAGAGTTTGAGTCCCGGCTCGGGTACCTTTCTGTGTGGAGTTTGCGTGTTCACTCCGTGCCCACGTGGAATTGTTCTGGGTACTCCGTTTAACTCCCACCGTTCAAGTACACTCTGCTGGCTAGGATAATTGGCCTGCTGAGTAAATTGCCCCGAAAAGGGTGCCCTGCGATGTACTACTGTGACTCCCATCTCTAACACTGAGACTCCCGTCTCTAACACTGAGACTCTCATCTCTAACACTCTTAATCTTATCCATTCATCCTGCCATTCAGGGATGCACCGCTCTCTCGGTTGATTGATGCGGCTCAGTGTTGTCCTGGCTCTGTGCAGTGCTTTGTGACCCTCGGGTGATGAGCGCTCGAGGAATGCAATTATTATGATTACTGACGCCACATCCTGGGTATTCCCTCTCCTTACTCCCTCTGTCGGTCGAGATAGGCTCCAACCCCCCCCCCCTCCGCGACCCTGTACAGGATTAACTAGGAATTGATAGTAATAATTGCATTTATAGACCGCTTTTCACCCGAGGGTCACAAAGCGCGGAATGAATGACGACATAGCCCTCTAGCAAACAGAAACAATCGTTGTGTATGGCGGTTGCATAACCATACACCACCCAAACTCAACGCTTGTTTTTCACAGTTATGCGGTTTTACGAGGTTGGGCACATTCCCAGCGATTTGTTTGGGGCCTATGAATAAATAAATCAGGTTTGTGGGAGGTGCTTTTACGTCTGTCTTAAAGAGGTATTGTTTATGACACAATGGTGATGTCACTGGGCATTGTGGGGACGCTCACTGCCACCATCATCGTCGTCATCACCACGGCTGCCTCCAGCACATTAATCATCAACACGCCTTCAGGAAGTAGGCCACGTGAAAGTGTCCCTGCTCAATTAGCGGTGGACAACGCTCAGTTTGGCAGAAAAGCCAAAGAACAGACATTCCACATTGCTATGACAAAGATCCTACAACCAGTACCGCCATCCTCATTACAGCAACCTTCACCACCACCATCATAATAATATTTGTATTTCTATAGCGCCTTGCACCTGAGGGTCGCAAAGGGCTGCACATAGCTATGGAGAGGACGGCAACATCAGAATGGATCAATTCAGTAAAATTATGACTATAACTCAATGAAGGATGCAAAAAAAAATGTTGAAAGAAATAAACGAAGGAAGAAGTGTTCCTGAGTAGGCACAGGTCAACACATCCAAACATTAACAGTCCTAGCGAGAGGGCATTTGAAAATGCCCAGGGACTCAGCTGACCGAATTTCCAATGGAAGGGAGTTCCAGAGTCTGGGTGCAGCACTCGAGAAGGCTCTGTCATCCATGCATGGACCGAGTTGCGATCTGGGCATATGTTGCAAACCCGTAGTGGTGGATCGAAGTAGTCGTGCTGAGGAGGGTGCCTGGACTGGGTCACGAATGTATATCATGATCACCACCATCGCTACAATCAGTGTCACAACCGCCATCAACATCAACATCACCATTACCGCAGCCACCACCTGATACTACAGCATCACCGCCACCATCACCATTGTAAGCATGCGTCACAAAAACACACCAAGCCAAAGTGTACCCCATCTCAAACGAGCACAGGAGAATTCCCACGTGCATTGGCAATCCAGAGCCAAAGAGCGGACATTCTCCATTGTTATGACAAGGACAATTCTAGCGCGCATGGGAACACTCGAATCCGCAGTGCCATCCGCGTCTTGATCAGCCAGAGTGAGCGGAAATCTAAAACACTAGCAGCTGGTTAATGTTCCACGAGTGAACCCAGACAATTACCCAGGGCGGCGGCACCTCTTTGTAAAGTAGAGCGTGAATAATTGGCTGTGAATTTAACGACCCACTTCCAAGTGCGCGGCTGCGTACAGTTGCGAGCTATCATTGCTTATACCTGTCCATATAGTCTCGGAGATATACGCTTGTGCTAAGCCCTGGAAAGACTAGCGGATTCTATTCCTGCGTTTGAGAATGGCAATATGTTCTGAAGCTAGCGGTAATGTGGAGCTCTGCTAGCCACGAGCCGGTGATAGGAGATAGTTGGTGCACTCTTTATATTCCTCCGTCGATGGAGCGCTGACTACGGTGTTTTATTTAAAACACACGGATTCAAGTTCACGTTAGGATCATACATTTTATCATCATTATTATTATTAGCGGGCGGCATGGTGGGCCAGTGGGTAGCGCTGTCAAATCTCGGCTCGGGTGCCTTTCTGTGTGGAGTTTGCATGTCCTCTCCCCGTGTCCGCGTGGGTTTTCGCCGAGAACTCCGGTTTCCTCCCACAGTCCAAAAAACATGCTGCTGCACAGCTTAATTGGCTCGCAGACTAAATTGCCCGCAGTGCCCGGTGATGGACTGGCGCCCCATCGTGGGTATATCCCTGCCTTGCGCCGTGTCTGCCGGGATAGGCTCCGGCTCACCGCGACCCTGTACAGGACTAAGCGGTTTCTGACAATG
>JAZEWT010000006.1:28902990-28957491 GCA_036362905.1 Mordacia mordax | reverse complement strand
GTTTCAGACAATGAGACCTACCTTGTGAATATTTGGCGCGTTTTAAGGGCACTGTTTACACGAGGCTTAAAAAATATAATCGCCTCTTTAGGTTTATCAATCTCGTCTGCTCACATGCAGATTCAGCCGTTGCAATATTGCATGGGCATAGATTGGTCATCGCCATCAACATCAGCTGTGCTCAATCCACGGCTGGATGAGTTCCTCCCCAAAGCCAGTCGGTCCTACAATGCGATTCATAACGTGCCGCGCTATCTGCACGCCTGGTCATGGGACGAGACACGGACAGAGATGGGCGAGGTAACCTCGGGGGGGTCAGCCGGCGCCAGCCCGCCAGACACTGCTTCCCATATATTTGTGCAGCGAAACCCGGAGGAAACCCACTCAGAACAGGGGGGGGATAATGGACAACCCCCAACACAGAAAGGCACTCGAGCCGGGACTCGAACCCGGGATCTTCTTGCTGTGAAGCAGCAGTGCTACTCACTGATCCACCCTGTTGTGATGCCTTCGCCTTGGTATTTGTGAAGCGGGTATTTATTGGTAATAAGTTCTCTGGCTTTCAACTCCTCTGGCAAAGAACTGTTGATGCGACTCACTGTTATCATGCTGCGGTGAGATGCCTCGCTACCGATCTGCGCCTGCTCGGGAACATTTACTCCTTGTTTGCTGAACATTTATTTTTTTATCACTCATTTTTTTCTCAGATGAACTGCTCCGATGTTGTTGTTGTTTACATGCCGTTCACTCCATAGCTCACATTTGTAAAACAAACAAAAAAAACCTCATTGTTGTCGGTTTGCTGTTTTTATGTCGTTGTTGTTGCCGACACGCCGTTCTCTCCGCAGCTTTGTGCAGCGCTTTGTGGCCCTCGGGTGAATAAACGCTCTCGAAGCGCAAACCACGTGGTGGCAGCGTTAATGATATCGGGAATCGATCATTTCAACGGAATCGCGACGGCGTCGCGGCAGCTCTTCGATTCCGTGGTGAAGCGCAATAACAAAAGAATCGCGCTGCTCGATTCGATTACGCCATTGCGCCGTGCGCACGGTGAAGTATCGGATCGAAGGACCATTGCACCGATCTTTAGAGTCGAACGGAACCGTCCTTGGAACTCTCTTGAAATAAAAAGAATCGATGAATCGTTGATAAGGTGTGGCCTTAAGTGAATGTACAATAGACGACGCTTTAGGGGATGGTCCTTCAGCGCAAATAATTACTGTAGCATCCAGCAACTATGTATACTTACATTTGATTTGTTATGAAGAAGGGTCGTAGTTTTCCCTTTGTAGCGTTGTTATTTTGAAACAGAGTGAATCGATTACCGCGCGAACACCCTTCGATTAGCTCGAGTGAAAGGGCTCGATCAATCGATCGCCGCTCCCCCCCCCTCCCCCCCGCCATCCTGAGCAGCAGCCGGAAACCTCCGGCTCCGATCGGCTCTGTCCGCGCTCGGCCGCCTCGGTCTGGCCGGGCCGACAAGGCAACTACAGGGCGAGCAAGCGGGGCCGCTCCTCGCCTAGGCGCCGCGCGGCTCCACTCCGCGCAGAGCGGAGCAACCGAGCAGGAGGAGGTGGTGGTGGTGGTGGTGGAGGACGGACGGAGGTGGAGGCGGCGGCGACGACGAACGCGGCGGCTCCGCACACTTGAAGAGACCGCTCGCTTGGCGAGACCGCAGACGCCGCCGCCGCCGCCGCTCGGTTACGAATCGGTCGCGGTAACGGCGGCGACCGCACTCGGCCGAGTTGCTGGCGCGGCCCAGCAGGGGTTCAGGCCCCTTGGAGACGCGGGCGCAGGTACGTGGGAGTGTTCGTGTGTTGTTGTTGTTGTTTGTTATCCTCTGTTTCACTGTTGCGTTCAGATCGTTTGGGCCGTCGCTTTGTTTTGTCGTCTCGCGGTTCGTGTTCGTGCGTGCGGTTTGTCAAGGAAAGAGCGGCGGAAGCTCTGTTTGAGTTTTGAGATCTGACGGGGAAAAGCCTGCGGCCTTGGGCCACGGATGCCTAGTCTGCGGCGTTAGGCTCGGCTCATTGTCTTTACCCTAACCAGTTGATGGCAAAAATTGTAATCCTTAGCAGCAGCCTTGCTATATATACTCTTGTTTCGAAGTACCGTTAATACCAAGGCTGTAAATGTACTTGTACAATCAGCAATAATGGTGATGGGCTGAGTTATTACGCAAAGCGCTATCCACAGCAATCGTGGAGTAGCCGAGCGAGCAGTTTGTACTTCTGTAAAATATTTAGTTTTATGTATATTTTTTTAAATTGCTGGCGATAAAGATACAGGAATATGTTGTAAAGAAGAGCTGCCCGCCTTGTAATAACGGACGTTAAAGAAACCCGTTCCATGTTGGAAGTGGCCAACTGCAGTGGTCGTACGTTGCCCAACGCCGTAACGAATTACGTGAAAAACACTGCCGCATCTCAATCACTGCTGTTGCTTCGTCGCTTGTGTTTGAACCAAGAGTTACACGAGTGATGGTAACTTGAGCTGACGATTGCCGATGGTCAAGAACAATTGTGGGGAGTGGCTGCTTCGGAGCGAAGCGCGTCCGTGAGCGCGTCCGCAAGGGGAGACGGATTTGTATGCACGTGCAAAGTGTACTTACTATTGCATCGCATCGAGCAGTGGTGGAGGTTCATTATCGAATAATGTACGTCGCCGAACACTGCATGTAATGGGGTTTGGCAGTGTTTCATAATAAACCCTTAAAACAGTTTCATCTGCACTTCTGCGGTAATTAGATTTTTTTAAAAATGCGTATTTATGTGCATCGACAAACCGCCCTTTCACGGGGAGAGCGTCCGTCTCAAATGACTTTAAACACATGGCCCAGAGACAATTTCAAGGGTGGGTGTGGGTTCGTGTCCACGTTTGCTGCGTGTGTAACGTGACCTACGCCGCAATTGTGGCGTGGTGACTTGCGCAGAACTCTCTTTACGCCCATGGAAAAACGCGTGCCAGCAGTCTCTTCACGTGGGGGTCACTGACAATGTTGTGTTTGGACGTGTGGCTGTGTAAGCCTGGGTAAGTGATACAGTCTACAATGTTCTTCTCGGCTAATGCTACGTGTGAAGCTCACTTATTAACATGGGCGTTTATTACTACAGCAGAAAGTGCCCGGTGAGCTTGCAAGCTATAGATGCGGGATGCCTGCAACACAACAGTCTGTACTGACCAATGTGACAACGCATGCAAGCAAAGGACAAATAAACTTCTAGCAACAATGTACATAAATTAAATTTTAATCATACCCATAAAAGTAAACCGTAACACGCAAGATTGCACAATAAAACAAATTAACAACACCAACTTGTACTAAAATGAAACCCCAACCATAATCATGACGTAACATAAAGTGGTGAATTTCTATATGATGTAAAAGGCATTGCTTTGGATGATATTGATGGGAATACAGTAATATCGTTTCCCGGCTCGGGTGCATTTCTGTGTGGAGTTGCGTGTTGTCTCTCCTCGTGTCCACGTGGGTTTTCACTGTGTACTCCGGTTTCCTCCCACCATCTAAAGAAACGCTGCTTCCTCGGTTAATTGGCCTGCTGAGTAAGTTCACCCCAGTTGCTCTGTGATGTACCGGCGTCACTTCCTGAGGATAGCCCCACCTTGCGCCCTCTGTCGGCCGAGATAGGCTCCGGTCCCCCCCCTCCTGTACCCTGTACAGGATTAGGAGACGAGAGAGAGCCATCGACGTGGCTGTCCCGAGAGAGCAGCTTTTCGAAGCAATCATCATGCGTCGAGCCGTGAAAACCTACATCATTACATACAATAATATTTTAAAATTAACTTTAGTACATTTAATTGGAAGACTGATCATTTGTTGCATTCGCGTTACTCTTACGTTTTGTTCGGTGTTATAGGAATTAATGTGTGGTTGTAATTTGTGGACTAGAACAAGGAAAAGCGTACAAGGCTACTTGTTAGAGCATGGTACGGTACAATGTTATTCATTCACAAATGTGTTAATCGCTTGTTGAACATAATGATTGCTCCGAAAACCCACTCTGTCGGGACAACCGCGTCGATCGCTCCCGCAGTGAGCTGGAGCCTATACCGGCAAACACGGCATATACCCACGATGGGACGCCAGTCCACCACGGTATTGAGGGCAATTTAATCTGCAAGCCAGTTAAGCTATGCAGAAGCATGTTTTTGGACTGTGGGAGGAAACCGGAATGCCCGGCGAAAACCTACACGGACACGGGGAGAGAATATGCAAACTCGACACAGAAAGGCACCCGAACCGAGATTCGAACCCGGACTTTCTTGCTGTGAGGCGACAGCGCTACCCACTGGGCCACTGTACTGCCCCTCTGATACTGTTTCCTGGCTTAAAAACAAGACGTTATTTTTATACGGTAACATCTGCACCCTCACAAAGTCCTGCCCAAGCTGGTTGGGTTTCTGCCTGAGGTGTCTTTTGTGTGGAGTTTGTGTGTTCTGCTCCTGTTCTGCTCCTGTTCTGCGTGGGGTTCCTCTGGGTTCTCCAGCTTCCTCCTACATCTAAAAAAAAACTCCTTTATTAATTTGCCGATAATATACCGCAGTGTCTAGCAAATGTTGGCGCCGGCCGAATGCATGGCTGCCTTCCCCTCGCCGCTCTCTGGTTTCCTCACGACACCTCTATAATGATGTAAGCCGCCGTGGATAAGAGCGTCTGCTAAATAATAATTAATAATAACAGATTTAAATAGTAATACGTTAATTCCAACTACACTTTGTGGGTTATTATAATCATTGTTAGTTTTCCATATTATCTGGTAATGATGGGCTCGATGCACATGTTTAAGGACTGTTATATCGTTCTGTTGTGATAGATCTTTTTTTTGCAAAACTGTGGGGAGGCCATTTTCCAGCAGTGACTACTAACTAGGTCATGGCTTATGTTGGGTTTTTTATTAAAGCCTATTTTATTTAACTGTATAAAGTTGTTAACCAAACTGTTATCTGTATTTAAATGAGATAAGACATGTATTGAAAACGTAAAGTGCTAAGAAGACAGTGTTGTCTGTTAATAGAGGTTATTAATTCAGTGACAGAAATAAGCTCCCGTGAAAGAAGTGAAATTAACAACGCAATCAATGGCATCTTTTAATTCGTTGCAGTATTCAGATTTCACTGGTGTGTTGTCTAATGTATCACTCCATGTACTTGAAGTTTACATACAGCATACATGTTCAAACCTACACAACGACAAATCTCAACTTTTAAGTGGAACGGTGGGATTGTCACATGAAAAAGACGTGTTGAGTTTTACAATGTTAAGGAGAAACACGTGTTTGATTGCATAACACTTTATGCATTTGAACTTAATTTGCAAACAGGAATGGGAATGAGCCTGCTGAGCTGACGTAGGAACGGTTACATTCCCCATGGTCTGAAGGTTGGTATGGCTTTTCCATACCATAGTGCCATTTCCTGGTTTTCCAGTAGGTGGTAGAGCAACTATGGACGGTGTCCTCTTATTGGTTTGTATTGCCCCCTCGTATGCATTTGTTTTGTACGACTGGCTGTCTTCCTGCCCAATTTCTTTTTCACACCCAAGTCTTTTTTTTCTCTGAAGTGAGCAAATGCTGAGTGTATTCCAGATGCCAGTTTATATTATTATCAGATAAAATTCTTTGTATTAGCAGTCTTAGGGGGTGGGAGTGGCAGTAAATGCTCGTGTTTTCTAAAAAGACAAAGGTCCCCCGTATGACCTTAAATGACTGTGTCGAGTCGTGCTGTTAGCGAGAATCTAATGAAGGTCCACACGGGACACATGAGGTGGGTGAACAGCACCACGCCCGGTCACTTTTGTTTTCCTAGTGGCAATATTTACACACTGCAGTAGGTGCTCATTTGAGGCTGAGTCGACCTAGGCGAGACCCAGGACCGGTTCAGGAAATCGTCACTGGAGTTGGCTGAAAGTGGGATTGGAACTTAGGTCACCAGGTGGGTAACACAGCATGCTAACTATTGAGCTACTGCCCTCCACCGCTTACATTTTGAAATCTAGATTTAAGTATGGAATAGTTTAGAAGTGGGCGGCACGGTGACCCAGTGGGTAGCGCTGTCGCCTCACAGCAAGAAGATTCCGGGTTCGAATCTCGGCTCGGGCGCCTTTCTGTGTGGAGTTTGCATGTTCTCCCCGTGTCCGTGTGGGTTTTCGCCGGGCACTCCGTTTTCTCCCCAATAGTCCAAAAACATGCTGCTGCATAGGTTAATTGGCTTGCCGACTAAGTTGCCCGCAGTGCCCGGTGATCGTGGGCATGTCCCTGCCCTGCGCCCTGTGTCTGCCGGGATAGGCTCTGGCTCACTGCGACCCTGTAAAGGACTAAGCGGTTCCTGACTGAGATGAGAGGTTAGAAGTGTACTTTATGGAGAACAAATGATGTTTGGTGATATGTAGGAAATTAGTTGTTATCTTGGAAATTATCCCGTATTGTGTGTGATTCCGATAAACTGCCGTTGCCTCAAAACACACACTCGTTTTCTTAATGGACTGAAATTGACTGAAAACTACGTGGTACCTGGGTGTGTTGTTCGACGCGGCAACTTTTTGAGGATGGCAGTAACCTCCAGAGAGAGGGGCGTAGCCTTTGACACTGCGGCAGATCATTTGCTCCGTATACACAGGACATCGTTTAACAACCCGGCCCGCATTGTAATCACCTTGCATGGGGTAATTGGAACTGCCCTCGGGGTCTTCTCAGGTCACGTCAATGTGTGCTGCCCAACCTGCAGCTGCTTGTTAGCCTCATGACGAGCAAGCCACAAATTGCTGTAAGGGCACATAACACGTTGTTCCTGCATTCTTGGTCACTTGAATAAATGGCGTGAGAGCCCGTTCTTGGACTTAACGTAGAAGTCAAATACGAAGTTGCTGGTAAGAGAGACGTGACGACTGAACACTGATAGCTTTGACGCCAGCTCTTTGTATTGATTTCAAAGTCAATATCGGTGTCCTCAAACGTTGCGCGCCGGGATTGACCGTTCTGTTTGTATGTTGTTGTGTGTGTGCTTTAAAGTGTTTGTACATTGTAATTTGTACATTGTAAATGTGCGTACATGCTGTCCCTTGTGATCTTTACATAGAATGTCATGTCATTCAATTCGATGAGTGCGATTAAGTACAATTCTTGTTAGATTTTCTCTTCCAGGCTGTATTGGAAACAATTCTTTAATCGTATACGATTATTGTTTACGTACGCGAGCCCTTCGCTTTTATAGAGCACTAACGTATACTACGGCGCCTTAACGCTTCTCTGTCAAGGGGGGGAGGGGAAGTACATGCACATATCAAATAACAAAATGTAAACACCATTTTCACATGTGCTTAGCAATTTGTCGTCTTGTATTGTAATTGTTAAAACCTAATAATTTTTTTGATTGCTTCGAGAAGCTCCCCTCTGGGTTTCCGCGTCGATCGCTCCCTCTCCCTCCCTCCATCGCGAGCAGCTTTTCGAAGCAATCATCATGCATCGAGCCGCGAAAACCTGCATCATTATGTATATTTTTTTTAACCAAAAGTGACATCTCATTTAAGTGTCTTATTTTTTTTATTGCACGGAAGTTTGCTTCATATGCAGTAGCAGTGTTTTTCTTTGGACCGTGTGCTTTTGAGTTTTCAGTTTGATGGAGTCATTGCGTATACACAGCCAATTACCTGTTTACTCACCACAGTGGAACACCCAATCCACTATCTGCATGCAGAGCCATGCTTTGGTGGAGTGACTCCACCACGTTTGTGGCAAAAGATGAAGAATTAGTAAATTGGCATACTCCAGGATAATTATACAGCACCTGTTAGTGGGTTTAGCTTTCCTTCTTTTCAGTTTTCACGGCACGCACTTCCTGCACACGATTTATGTTGCATTCAGGTTTGCAGCACTGCATACAATATACACAGTTAAAACAAAAAAAATCAAATGTAAGCACATTGAAAATGTGCAACATATATTATGCCGTAGATGGCTCTCCAAGGGATGCAAGCGTTGTGGAACCAATGGCTCAGCAATCGGTGTGGGATGATGCTCTGAATGCTTTACCCCATCGTGTGTCCTCAGAACACAAGAATAGTCTGCTTTACTGGGGTACTTGATGGTATTTTGCCGAGTCTTATGAGAATTCTATTTTAATTTTTTTGTCATAACAATGCCTTATTTTACATCTTAGTAACCCTAATCATTTGTTATCAGTATTGACTAATTGTATAGAGTACATTGATGAATTCCATATTTTGGGTTATGTCACGTAAAAAATGTTCGTCGTAAACCCTCCAAAACCCGACAACGGCCAATTAGTGAAGTTTGTCAACGTGAACAAAACGTGCCAATTCTTCACTATCTCGGCACACCGGTGTGCTGGAGAGCGAACTCACAACATTTATAAAAGACTTACGACGTTTCGCTGATAATAGCAATCGGCGTCATCAGGCAAACTCGCACCAACTTGAGACGAGTTCGCTTCAGAATAAAGAGATACTGTTGTGGTCTCCTAAAATGGGGAGGCTGTACTGTCATCAATCGCACGCTCATGCCAGGATCCAATGGGTGGGGGGGTTGGGGTGTGTGATTGATGACATCACAAGCCTCCCCAATTAAGGAGATTGTAATTGTCTCATTATTCTGAAGCGAACTCGTCTCAAGTTGGTGCGGGTTGCTGATGACGCTGATTGCAATAATCAGCGAAACGTCGCGTTTCTTTTGTAAATGCTGTGAGTTTGCTCTGCAACGCTACCGGTGTGCTGAGAGAGTGAAGAATTGGCACGTTTTGTTCACGTTCACAAACTTTTACGAATTGGCCATTGTCGGGTGGTGGACGGTTTACGACAAACATTTTTTTTACGCGACCTAACCCAAAAAATGGAATTCATCGATCACATTGGTCACGAAAGTCTTCGAATTAAAGCTCGAGATCACGTTTAAATTGATTGAGACTTTGAAATCAAGTGAGTGGAGCCGACCGTCATCGCAGCTCGTCACTTCTGCAATTGTTGCATGAGTGTACATTAATATATCATGTGTTTGTGCATGTTTTAATATTTCCCCCCCCCTTGTTCAGGTGCTGTTCTCCATGCGTAGCATACGGGAGGGACATCGGCGAACGGTCCAAGCGTGGTTGCCCGACCACTCTCGCCGACTTCTCGGCTCTGCTCGCTAACTTCCGCTGCCCCTTCACTTCCGGAGACAGTCCTGGCATGCGCAGTCGCCTATTCCATTTGACCCCTACCTGTCCCACACCTGTCCACCTCTCCGTGAAAACGGAGCAGTGAGGGAGAGGTGTCGGGTTTTTTTTATTTTTATTTTTTTTTATATATTTTGCACCTTTAATTCCATCGGGAGAGGCGGCTGCAAGCAGACGCACACGATGGGGCCCAGTCGACGCAGAAATGCGGTGCAAATCCTAAGCGGGCGAGAGCTGGGTGCAAGTTGGATGGGGGCACGCAGCGGCCTTGAGGAACTGGCGGAGGACAAGGCCTGTCAGATGCAATGGGAGAGCCAGGTACCAATTCCAAGTGCCCCTACCCCTCAACATTTATCCCTCTCTTCTTGAGGGACCATTCTTTGTCGATTGTGTCTCCGTTCTTGAGGTTGTTTCGGGCTTTCCAGCTATTGCCGGCATCGTTTGCTTATGTGTCGATTCTCTTGTGAAGAGTATTTCTCACCGGGTGATAACGGTTTTTATTATAAAATATGACTTGGGGTGTTGTATTTGTCTTGTTGGGGTTCTCTAGCTTTTAACATTTTTGTTAAACCAAATAGCACTAAGCTTGCAAAAAACAATGATGTTCATGGTCTTTGGATTTTTATTATCATGTTTTTGAATGTAATTATGGGTTAGTTTTTATTGAATTAGTGTCTTAGTCACTTGGAAATTGTGCAATCTGGAAAGTATTTTTTTGCAACATTTTCTTGTAGATCAATTCATCGTTGAGCTCCTCTTTATTTGTGTCGGGCGAGCTCAGACCACAGCAGGTTAAGTGCGGACATGGAATGGTGTGGGCAGACGGGCATATCACTGTTTGTAGCTCACTGATATAGCAGCATGACTTCCTCTGACCTCCTTTATAAACATTGGATTTCTACATTTATTCATTGCGTAGTGTGTTTAGTAATGGAGTAAGCTTAACTGCATGGGGCCACTTGCAGGGTGTACTAATCCTATATTATTTCACTGATTTTTTTTTTATACGATTTGGAGATGAATTTAATAAAAGCCGAGACGAATTGCTGCGAGCCACATTAACGTTAATATTTATGCAAACAAATCTTAGACTCGTCACTCACAAGGGAGAAAAGGTGCGAGTGTGTGTGTGTGGAAATGAATTGACGCATACAGTCCGCGGCACAGACCTGACCTCGGCTGAACTGTTGGCACTGTAGCAGGTTATTTGTTGGAGGATAGTGTTTTAAGTCCCATCTGGTGCCAGCTGCATAGCTTTAGGCACAGAGTGATTTAAGGCTTTTTTTTTATTGGTTTAAAGAAAAAAGAAATTGAACAGTGTTGAAAATCCTAAACCAACTACCAGCTGAAAAAATAGTAATACCGTATTTTATTACAGCATTGTACAGAGTGCATCATTTGTTGTCTTTGTAAATGCAATGATCGCAGCTAAGTTGGAAGCTGGAATTCTGCAACCTCCAACTTTACACGGCCTGCTCACTCAAACACAGAATATGTTACTCAAGAACAAATTCTAGGCACACCAGGTTTGACTGTTTTGATAAGAAATGGGGGGGGGGGTTTGCGTGGATTGTGATTGGCTACACTTTTATCGCTTGGAAATCTGAGCCGTCGGCTTTACGTCTTGGCTGCAGAGTGCAGAGAGGGCACGCGAGGACAGCGCGGGCTGGCGGCGGGTCCTGCTGGGCCACGCTGATTGTTAACGACGCTTGTGCAGCCAGGCCAGCGGCGAGCGTGCGCCGCATGCCGAGTGGCTCCGCGGGAACGGCTCGTTTCATGTGACGCGCATCCATCACGGCCGACCAGCCGTGATGGATCACGAGCAGAGCTGCGATTATTTACCGATCGCTGCAGCTTTTCTTTGCCGTACGAATGGGACTGGCCATGTTACCTGTGAGAATAGTTGCCCGATGTGACGCCTCGTTTTTAATTGGTCAGCAGTTTGCCATTTTGCACATTAACTTTTTTTTATTGTCGGAGCTTTTTATATGTGCAGTCACTGCTGGAATGTGCACGGTGGATTTATGGTGCTAAAACGCCCTTGTTAAGTCCCTATAGGGACGACTGTTTCCACTTAGATCGAGCCAAGCGGCGCTTCCAAATAGATTTGCCGCGTAAGAGCAATAACCCAACTACCAAAATACCAGATGTGTAACCTTGGCTGACCACCACCTGTGTTGGATTTGTTAGCATTGGGCAGTAGTGTGTGTGCATTGAGGAAAATAATTTGTGGCCATTGCAAGGCGTTTGATGAACAGGTGTTTTTTATATTTACTTTTTTTGTAACAAAAAAAGAACATCCTTTCTCGCTGCTCGGTAGTGTTCTTTGTACGCTAGTTAGGGACATGCCTTTTATAATAATAATTGCATTACTCGAGCACTTTTCATCTGAGGGTCAAAAAGGGCTGCATAGAGCTGTGGAGAGAACCGCATGTCAGCAACAACGACATCAGAGCCGTTCATTTGAAAGTCAAATAATGGCTAGAATTTTGAGAAGGACAAAATAAGTGACAAAAATTATTGTTCAACAAACAAAGGAAGGAAGGAATAAGTGTTCCTGAGGAGGCTTAGGTCAGCAGTGAGCCATCCCAGCTTGAAAAGAGTGAGCCGCATCAACAATCCTAGGCAGAGGACATGAAAGCCTTACGGAACAAGCGAGTCTTGGGACGAGATTTGAAGATTCCCAGGGACTCGGCTGACTGAATCTTCAGTGGAATGGCATTCCATAGTCTTGAGATTAGCGCGTGAGAAGGCTGTCACCCATCGAATGGAGGTGTGATCTGGGTACATGCAGCAAGCCTGTATTGGAGGAGCGAAGTTGTCATGTTGAGGAGGGTGCCTGAAGTAGGTCACCGATGTATGTCGGAGCAGCGCCTGTGAGAGTCCTATCGGTGAGAAGGAGGATCTTGAATTCCATCTTATATTTAACCAGAGCCAGTGAAGAGACACCATTACTGGGGATATGTGATTGTGGATGTGTGTGTGAGTGGGACCTCTAGTAGCCTCATTCTGTACACGTTGGAGACGATTGATCAGGTAGGCAGGGATGCCAGAGAGTAGTGCATTTCAATCGTCAATTCGTGATGAGCTGAAGATGTGTATTAGTTTCTCAGCATCAAGAGGGTGATGGGATATTCCGCGGACTGGCTATATGTCTGAGATGGAAAATAGGCTACTTTCATACCTTGTTGATGTGTGTCTTGAAGTTGAGTTAGGAATCAGGAGTCACCCCTCAACTTTGTTGTTTTGTCGCCCTTTAGTTTTAGTAAATTTGAATTGAGCCAGGCCTTCACAATTGGCAGTGAGGACGACACACGGACGCATTGATGGATGACTTTGTGTGACTATAGATGTGGATGTCATCGGCATAGCAATGGTAGTCGGTGAGATTGAGGCTGCGCAGGATAAGGCCAAGTGGTTTTATGTAGATGCTGAAGAGGCGTGGGCCGAGAACTGAACCCTGAGGAACTCCAGACAAAAAAGGATGAATCTTTGAGTAAGGTCCTCCGAGGCTGACGAACTGCTTCCGGCATTGTAGCCTGATAAAAAACAACTCACAAATAAAAATAATATAAAGTGGTACACGTAAAAACTTGCTCGTAGGCTTTCTTTGAGAGATTTCTGTCTGTAGCAACAAGCTTGTTTTAGTACACCATTATAGCAATATAATAATGTGATCACCCTAAGGTTGTGTTATTCTGTGCATGCATGCATTATTACTAATTTCCTATCCCAATTTATGGTTGTCTGATGACAAATATTCCTGATCAAAATATTAAAAAAACATGATTAACACAATAAACCTAAAAAAAATCTGGCCTACGGTATACAAATGCATGTTTTATATTAAAAATTAAATCCACTTCTTTCAAGTCTGTTTAGCAGGCAGTATTAAAATAGGTAGGTATGTAGATGCTAGTTGTATTGTTATTTCACCGATTGTGGCAACATCTTAGAGAGGCCTTCATGCAGCAGTGGATTGATCATGGCTGATGATAATGACGTAAATATTTTGTTTCTTATACAAACCTCAACGTGAATGTTTTCATTTTCAGAAAGTGGAACTGCCTGACAGTCCGCGATCAACATTTCTGCTCGCCTTCAGTCCGGACAGGTGAACTGACATTTTAAATTTCACTTCTCTCCATCATGCAGACACACGTTACAACTAATTGTAACTCTAGCGTCTTGTAAGTCAAGGAGTGTCCGAGGTATGATTTATTGCTGGGTGATAGGCTAATGCCAGCCAATTTTTGCACGTTAAGTGTCTTGATTTACGTTGGAGAACAGTACGGGTAGAATATAAACATAGCGGATTTTTTAAAAAAAAGTTGACAAGAATGATTGTACAGTGTGTGTTGTGAATTTGGAAGTCGTCATGCAAACATTATTGGTGTCCTGATACCAACGAGAAGTCATGTGTTACCAGATACTGTAGATGTCACTCCAGAGTTGGGTTGTACGACAAAATATCCATGCAATTCGCGTCCAATTACTATCGTTGCAATGTTTCCAATTACAAACGTTATTTACCATATGTATGCTACAAACTCACTTTTATCAATATTTTTCAAGTGCTGCACGTCAGGACCTGAAATTGCCGGATTATATTGCGCCCGTTGTTAAACCGTCTTGCTGTTAATGTGACAGAGCTATATGATAACGTGCAAATCCAGAATCAACAATGTTTTTAGACTGTTAAAAACTATCGGCTTTCTGGTTTAACAGACAATTGTGTTATTATTTGTTAAAATAAATGTTGAACAAAAATTCTGATAAGATATTTCATGCCCATTTCTTTCAGTTGCCCCTTTTCCAAACTATTCTTAACTTAGGAATTGGATGGTTATTTCCTTCAGTTACTGGATCGGGTTGAGATTGCGCTACAGAATCATGTCCTCAAGTTCCCTCCTGACCCCCATGCCACCCCTTTTTCCACCAGTTGAAGTTACTTTCATTGAAACATTGAAACAGGAACACATGAATTGGAGAACATAACAGGTCATAGAATTCAAACTGCTTAGAGAAGTGAGTATGCCTGCTGGACAGGACATGTTACGAGATGGGATGATGGCCAATGGTCAAGAATAGTGACATTGGCAGCCAAGGTATGCAGTACATCTCAGAAGGATATCAAGTGGAATGGGATCAACAAAATGGGCTCGTGGTGGTGCTTTGGTCCGAGCTGGCCCACCCCAAATAGTGTGTTGAGCTACGAGATAAAGTAGCTGCAAGTATTTAACATTTTCCAATCTACGATAAAAAATGTGAGGTCCTCTTCCAGATGCACTATTCTCAACTGGTGGGTCGTTACCCATCATTGGGCCATGACTACCATCTAGCAGTTTGTGGCCATGACTGCCACCTATCGGTTCGTGGAGACCAGACCCAAGTGGGCTAAGTGGGCCTTGAGGTGTGAAGGGTTGGGAACCCGTGTGATAGATGGTGTTTGAAACTATTGTGTTGTTCGACACGGCACCAAGCCGAGATTTAAACCCGGGACCTTCTTGCTTGTGAGGCGATAGCACTACCCACTGGGCCACTGTGCCACCCTTGGATGTAATATTGTATTTTTTTAAGGAAAAATCTCAATTTTGGTTGTTTCCGTGTACAATTTCCCAGCTTTGGCACCTTTCTGTGTGGCGTTTACGTGTTTTCTGTCCATGTGTGTGTGAGTTTCCGTCGAGTACTCCGGTTTCCTCTCACCATATAAAGACACGCTGCTGCCTAGGTTAATTGGTCTGCTGATTAAATTTCCCTCGAGCGCTCTGTGATGTTTTGGCGTCACATCTCGGGTATAGCCCCGCCTTGCGCCCTCTGTCTACCAGGACAGGTGCCAGCCCCCTGGGCACCTTCGCAGGATTAAGCGTGCGTTGATGATGATGACGACGGCGAGCGTTCGATTTCGTTTCGGCTTTCGTCACCTCTGCAAATCCACGTGTGCGTCTTTGCAGGAGTCTCATGGCGTCGACGCACGTGAATCACAACATTTACATTACGGAGGTGTACACGGGCCAGTGCACGCACTCACTGGTCGGCCACCGCCGCACTCCGTGGTGCGTGACCTTCCACCCGTCCATCAAGGGGCTGCTCGCGTCCGGGTGCCTGGATGGAGAGGTCCGCATCTGGGACTTGCACGTGAGTCCGCTGCCTCCCGCAGATGCGACTGACCGCTGCGGTCAGAACCCCCCGTGCGCGTCGTGCACGGTTGTTGCTGAGATTTCTCGGCCAGTCACGTCTTCGTTTGCCTGATGTGTTTTTAAATTCCTTTGTTATCTTTTATTTGTTAGTTTTCGGATGCTATGGGGGCCTTCCACAATGAAATGTGCTTGATATGGGTGTTATTTGTTGATCCAAGTCACTCTGGAAAGAGATTTTAAGTCTCCGTGGGTTTTATGCTTTGTAAATAAGTCCATGCCGGCCACTGGCAGTTCAGAAAGTGTCATTAAATGTTTTTGTGTTGACCTTGAACGGGGGTGAATTCCCTATTATCCTCCTGGGTAGCTGCAGTGGCTGAACTGCTGACCCCATTCACATATAAAATGACTGTGTAGCCTCGTGCTGATCTCTGGCTGTCCGGATGACCAAAGAATGTGTACTCGAGTGTTTTCTTTTGCCACAGCAGTTGCTGTGTACGTCAATTTGGTAGCCACAGGAAAATTGGAACAATTGCTGAGGACTACATATCACTGGCTGGCCTTCCTGACTGCCCAAGTGTCCCCAGTCCCTTGAGGAAATGGCAAAATATATGTTAGAGCCAAGAGCTCATGCTGATGTGGTGATTTTTCTTTGCTCTCGTTTACATTTTAAAGTAGCCTCCTTTCACCTCTTACATGATTTCGAGTCAGGAAAAGTGGGCTTGGGTGTGATAGGTCATGGTCCAGGCTAGGGATGGGATGGCAGCTGATGCACTGAATGCTTCCTCTAGAGTGTCCACTATGGAGATGCAGTCATGAAATCCGTTCGTGTGAAAGTGCTCAGTGGATTTTTTAAGGTACTCGGTTTTTCAAATGACAGCATTGTGAGACTTGACGGCTAGGAGAGGCCCTCATGCATGAGCAGTTGGACACGTGTTTATTTGCTTTTCCAAGCATGTGGTCTTCTGGGTTAGGACTCGTGTTGAGATTTTTTTTCCCCCCCTGAATTTGTTGTTAGCAGTGCGGTAGTGGTGCACGGCAAAGCTTGAGAGCTGAAGAAACAGAATACCACACTAGAGTTAGGTGTGACTGCAAAAACCAGTAACATAAAATGTATTTGTTGTGCGTCAAATGAACACAGGGCGGGAGTGAGAGCTGGTACACGGAGAACAACATGGCGATCGCGTCACTGGCCTTCCACCCGACCGTTCAGTTGCTCGTGGTGGCCACAGCCAACGAGATTCACTTCTGGGACTGGAGCCGCCCTGAACCCTTCGCCGTTGTGAAGACAGCCAATGAGATGGAGCGAGTCCGGTGCGCCTTCATCTGTGCAATAAACACATTGAAATGTCTTGGACTGGTGGCAACCTGCAATCGCGTCCACGTATTCTGAGCAGAGTGCATGAGCGAAACGTAGATTGGTCTTGTGATTTTGGTACGCTGCCCTAATGGACTGTTCAAAGCAAATCACACGGAATACACTCGACCTCAGATTTTGGAAGCTAAGAGAGTTCAGGAGGCGTAGCAGCTAATATGCCAAACACCGTGCATAACCGGTGTTATAGGATGCCGGGCTGGGTGATGGCCAGTATAATCCAGTGCAGCAAAATGCATTATGCCGTCATGTCTGTGCTTCCTGTCTCCAATCCCTTCTGTCTAACATGCATAAGTATGATCCAATAGCACCCATGACCCATAGCGTGGGAAGAATCTCAACCAGCAGTGGTTTTACAGTGGACTGCAAAGCTATTATTAATATAGATTGAAGTGAGAACTGCTATGTAATGAATACATGCATTTGACCGTGCTGATATCTATCTCTGTGTAGTTTCTCTTGGGCTTACCATCCAAGAAATACATTTTCTACCCTAAATGATTTTGTACGTCACAAAGCTTGCTGGTAGGCTTAAATTAAATTGGATCGGGAGGGCATGTCTACCTCGAGAAGGTCTTCTTGCCTCTGGTCAAAATGTGAATGTCATCGAGTCCTTCTCAAGTACATTACAGCGTGCGCAAGGCTAATGCAAATGAATTGTTTATCGAACCGCGACGTGAAAATGGAGATGGAAGTTTAAAGTGTTACAAGGTTTCAGTTTGGATACTCAACAGCCCTGAAAGGATAATGTTTTTTTTTAATATATATCAGTGAGCTTATATTCAAGGGTCTAAAACAGTGAGTTTCTTGTTTGCACAAGTTAATAGAGTGCTGATACCTTGCTGTAGGCGAGACATTTCACATTGTTGTCTTGACCTTGATCAGCACTGGACGAGTGCGATAATATAGAGCGCCTCTAAAAAGTGTGTGCATCGGTGCTATTGCTGTCAGCGGAGATGCAGTGTGTTTTGATGGTATCGGAAGCTAATAATGCCAGCAGTGCGAATTGAATGTTTGTCTTGAACGAGGTGGTGGCCATGGCTGACTCTTTCTCTTGTCTCTTCGCAGGTTGGTGCGTTTTGACCCTCTTGGCCAGAATTTGCTGACTGCCATCGTTAACCCATCCAATCAGCAGGTGAGCAGCGGACCTGTGCGCATTCTCTCGTCCGTATCGGTTGCATTTGTTTGATGCCTCGCTTTGAATCTGTTGCTCGCCTTCCAATTTCTCCTCGACACCAGAGGGCCGATGTTGTTTGGAGAGGAGATGTGGAGCTTTTCTTGTGCCAAGCCCGTAAGATGACAGATTTACTTCGTTTCTTCATCTTTAAAGTTGAAACAACGTTTATAGGCATGGGGAACTGTGGCGTTTCCCCATAACGTTGACAGAATGGGGTCACAAAATCAAGCCTGGTGAAGTTGTATTTCTTCTATTATGGCAAGGGTTGTGTAGTAATTAGGTTGCGAGTGTGTATTTCGTTCACACCAGGGATATGATATAGCTGTATGTTGTCCTGAATGAAGGAAAGGGCAGACTTTGTATATGCTTAATTTAAATATTTTATAGTTAAAGTTGTAGCCGTGCGTGAAACCATTTATCTGCAGTTGCTGGACAATTTGCAGATGTGCGGGACAGGTGCAGCGCTGCGTATTGTTATTTGGTATTGTCATGAGCAGCTATTGCCTACGTTTGAACAAGTAATGAATTAACAAGTCCCGTGCAGCTCAATTTCACGTTAAGTGATAGTGGTTGTAATGGCAAAACAGAGATAATTTACCGAGTCCCCTTCTGGCACCGTTTATAAACCCGCATAGCAGCTGCCAAAAAAAATGTACGTCCGCACTTCATTCAAGGCCTTTCTCTCATTGGCAAGCTCAAGCATGTGGTTAGCATGTGGCAACGTGCTCTTTGTTTTGTTAACATTTTTTTTTGCGTCCCTGTGTGCATTTGCATATCTGTAACACGTGGCATATGTATTCACGGTACATGCCAGACATTTGCCGTTTGTGTTTATATGCAAGGCAAACCCGAGGTGCGACTCGCGTTTATGCACGCATTAATTATAAGCGTCAAGAACCGTAATTGATGACTGGGAAGTGCTGGGACGCGTGTGTGCCACTTTATGGAATATATAACGAGTCGTGGTGCTTTGACAAGAGATTCGATTTTTAACCATAGAGGGCAGTATTGTCTGTCGTTATAGTGCAGTCTTTGCTCTCGCCGAGCTAGTCATTGTGAGGGGTTAACAATTACGATACGACAATAAGTTCCTTGAAATGAGCACCCGATATTTGTACTGTTGAAGTTCGTGATGTCATCGACGCCACGGATAATTTATCTTGAATTTATTGGGGTGGCCTATGTGCCTCTGCATATGCGTGTGTTGACTTAGCCACCTACACGTGCTTATGTAAACCACCATAAGACACAGTTACACTGCCATGTCCTCACCATTGCTTAGTAGTAGCTATACCGCAGTGTGGTGTAGAGTTTCCAGAATTAATTGACGAGGCTCTTTACTGAAAAGATACCTTCAGTGATTTCATATGCAACTTAGCATGGAGGTATGCTCATTTACTGTATACAGCCCATAACCAGTGTTGGAAATTTTGCATTCCCATGGTTGGGGCCATGTATAGTGGTAGTGTAGGTGATGGCATGCCGAACTACTCACCTGGCAACCCAAGTTGGATTCCCACTCACAGCTAACACCAGTGATAATTTTCTGAACGGGTCCTGTGATTCCCCTAGGTTGGCTCCGTTTAATGACAACTGGTACGGTGGGTAGATATCGTTTGTAGGGGAGTTCATACTGGTCGAGTGTGCTGCAGGACATGCACCCCATAAGGCAACTTGTTAACTTTTCTGCAGTGTTACTTTATCAGCCCCGGAGGGATGATGGGCCCAAGTGGAGTCCTAACCTTGATTTGAACTTGTAGCCATTCGATTACAAGCCGCTTGTTATGCTGCTGAGCCGTTGTTTAAATAAAGGGAAATAAGTGCAGCTTCAGTGCGCTTCGTAAAATTTTAATTATAATATTCTTGCTAAATTGCGAGTTAATGACGTTCGCTTAGACGGGATAAAATACGCCAAAAATTAATGAAGGCAGTATGTCTGCTTTATTTGATTAGGTTTGCAAAAATATGAACAGGGATGTAGATAGTGTCAGGAATGCATATCCCAATGGATGGAGTGTGCCCTTTGTAATATAGATATTGATGTGTAGACGGTAATATCTGCCGTGTCTCTTTTGCAGCGGTGTTTTTAATTATTCACTTTAATGTTTTTATAAAATGAGCTATGTGCCCGTGCGGCCTCTAGTGTCAGCCTTAAGAATTTAGATTGTTACAGCTAATACTTAAATTTACTTGTAATATATAAATAGTACGTGAGTTGAAATATAACCGGGCATGCACACGTACGCACCCACATGTGCTTATTTTGAGCCGTGGGCTGAAAATAGACTTGCGTGGTGAGGGAATTGTACTCCCATCTCAGTGACCCGTGTTTGAACCAGTCTCTTAAGGCCAAAATTTGAAAAAAAAGAAATGTCATTTGGCCCTTGTATCTGGTGAGGGCATTCTGCAGCTTGACGTGCCTCGAAAATGATTTCGTAGTGCATAAATGCTGTGAAAATACCTTCCTGCCTCTGGCACAACCTCGAGAGGCACGTGTGCGCTTGTGCGTGCTGCTGGCAGTATTTACCCTTCATTTCTTTCTGGGCACTTGTCTTCTGTCCTCTGTGTATCCTTGGGAGTGCATTGCTTGCGCTGGGCGTAATGCAACGCAAATGCGTTATTGCATCGCCGATCGAAAGGTTGTGAAGTGTGTTGTGTCCCTCGAGCATTGCATTCACTTGGGCTTTTTTGTTCGTGTTATTCCGGAACAATGTTAAAAGTTTGAATTATCTTCGGATAAAAGCTGAAGGAAATAAAGCGTTGATTTATGTATGTAGATAAGGGATTCGTGGCATTTCTGCACAACGTATTATTTTAATCTTGGTCTCGCAGTTTGTGGGTGATAGACGATGGTAAGTATTTGGCAGGCTTGTTCTATCGTGTCACTGGGTATTTGTGTCTGGAGAGTACACTTATCTGCCGTGAAATACATTTATTTTTGGAAAGGACTATGCTGAATTGAGTAGGAAAATAAGACTTAAAGATGTGCTCTAAAGAACACATGTTAGAGTTAGTGTTTCCGTGATGGATAGCCAGTTGGGTAAAGCATCCACAGTGTTATCTGTTATAGTTAATGCAGACTCGTAGGACAGATTTTACTGCTACCGTTGAAAAAAAACATGAGCTTGTGCTGTCTTCACATGGATGAAATGATTAATCGTTTGATGAATACTAAAATGGTAACGTTTTTATAAGTGGGGAAAAAAAGGTGTTGCGGTGTAATTTAAGTTTTATAAACACATCCAAATTGCACAGATGGGAATGCGGATGGATGCGGACTAGGTTTTTTTTTTAAAGTGCAGACATTTACCATGATCGGACAACTTACCTTGACCTGTGCCATTCTGTACCCTTCTCGTGCATTAGGTTACAACTATGTTTTGTCCTCAGATCCATTTGTCTGCCTTCTTCACCCGCCTTCCGCACAGAAACCAATTTCATTAATTACCACAGTTTGCATATATACTACTTTCAAATGCTATTCATCATGTGCACGTCTTCAATTTCGCGGTATTCCTTCGAAGAGAGGACGATTCAGAGGCACGAAGAACCACAGAGAGGTTGGGAATGGGGGAAGGACAGCCTTGCGCTTAACCGGTGCCAACACTATGTCCCATATATTGTGTCGTGATGTAAATGGCCAATTTATTCATGGGTGTTTTTTAGTTACTGGGCTGTTGGGACCTGATACTGAGGCCTCAATCAGGTTATATATCGTTGTGTTATATGAGGTCCAAGTTGCTTTCCACATGTTGTATATAGACTAGAAAGTTTAAAAGTTAAATCTACTAAGAACAGCATTCAAATACTACATTATCTCCATGTATCCCCGTGTGTCTTACACGACAGAGAAGACTTGCAGGAACACGAAGATGTGTCTCCACTCGTCTCTGTGCTGCCCCCTGTTCCCTCTCGTCTGTGCGTCCCCCTCATCTCTCCGCGTCTGTCCTCGTCGATCCTCGTCTCCTCGCGTCTCCGCTAATCTTCTCACCTCTTCCTTCATCTCCCCTCGTCTCTTCTCGTCAGAGTTAACCGTTGCCTGATTTTGCGCCGCTCTCACAGTGTGTCGAGAATGTGATGAGTGTTGAATCACCTCTTGTTGAAGCATATTCCGATTGCTGAATGTCACTCTAATGGTTCACATTTTTTAAACGTGGAAATAGCAGTGAAATAAACAGTTTGTGTGCGAACGGAATAGGAAATCGGGCATAAAACTTAATTTTACGCAAATTCTGAAACTCATGTACTTTTTTGGCATGATGACTGTTTATAACAGCATCATCTGACCGGGCGGATGGATGGATGGATGGACATCAGGAACTTTTTTTATATTGATTTGGGGGGGGGGGGGGAATCCAGAGATCCGGGAGGAAACCCACGCAGAACAGGGGAAAACATAAACACTCAGAAAGGTGCCTGTGGTAGGCATTGAACCGCCTCGAGCAGGACTCTCTCTTTTTGAGGTGTAGATGTTGCCACTTCACCACCTTGCCGTGCCGCAGTGTTTTTTTTTAATCCGCGTACCTTCCCTCCCTCCGATGACCACGTATTACTATATTTGACATGCTGTCAAATGCGATAGCTCGTCAAATATCGTGGAAAGGGCAGTGTTAACACACAGCCTGCGTGTGTGCGCGCGCGCGATGCTGAACAGCCCGAGGAGGACGCGGAGATCTCGCCCGACGTCTCGATCCGGCAGCGACTGATGCTGCACGCTCAGCTGATCCGTCGTGCGCCCATGCTGCACAACTACCTGCACATGCCTCCGTTCCGTCCGCCCGGCGGGGCGGGTTCCGGCGTGGGGGCAGACGGCGCAACCAGCCACGCGGGCACTCCGGAGCGAGGCTCCTCGTTGCACGGAGACATGGGAGGGAGTCGAACCCCCCCATACTCCTCGAACGTGTTCGCCCCTACGGGCGAGATTGGCAGCAGCAACCTGCCCTTCGGCTACAACTCGTTAAGTCAGTCCGCCTCATTTTCGCCAATGGAAGGGGCGAGTAGGACGTCCCCGTACTTTGTGGGCTCGTTCCAATCCCCGAGGGAGACGAGTCGGACGTCGGTCTACACCGTGCTCCGCGATCGCTTCGGGTATCTCACCACGTCTTCCTCGTCCACCATGCCGACGAGCCAGGGTCACTTCACCACCGCTCCCTCCATCCCTCTGCTCCGCTCGAGGAGCCTCTCCGCTTCGCAGCAGCGCTCGCTTCCTTCTGATTTCGGCATTCAGCCTCCGAGTGCGCCACAGCAAAGCACCGGCAGCAGCAGCAGCAGCACGCCAAACTTCACGGCGTACCCAGTGACGTCGGCAGCGTCTGTGGGGCTGCCGTACTCCGCAGTGCCACAGCCGCGCATCTCATTGCCCCGGGCCAATCGAGACCCGGCGCCGTCCGCATATGAGGCTGAGCAGCCGATTCCCAGCACAAGTCGTTCCGGGCTGGGTTCTCCACCCACGCCACCTCGGCCCAGCAGATCTGAGGGCTTGGGTCTCTCGAGGGGCCTCACTGTGGCAGGCGGATCTCGCCAGTCGAGCGCCAGCCAGCCAAACCGGATCGTGTCCAATACCGGCTGGACACGCACTGTGCTCGGGGCCAGCAGCAGCGTTGCAGCCGAAGTGGAAGGCACGGTTGACAACGATATTACCTACGCTGGCCAATCCACCCGGCCCGACTTCACCATCACTGCCCCCCGCCTGCTGTCGGCGCTGACGGCTGATCCCGCTGTCGCGCTCCCCCCTGTTTCGGACACCGCATCCCAGCTGCCAGAGATTCCTTTGCTAGACGCATCGCCTGATCGCATCGGGGGGACGCAGAGCACGAACTGGACCGGCATTCTTAGCCACGACGGTGACCGTGCAGGGGTAAGGGAAGACCATGCCGATGTGCAGAGCACCATTGATATGTACTTAGGAACGACGCATTCGGAAAACCCAGCTCCCACGTATCCGAGTCTCTCTGCAGATTCGAACGTGGATGAGAATCTTAACAACAATAACGTGGGAGCGGAGTTTGATTTCCCACGGGGCAGACTCCAGCCATTGCAGTCATTTTTGGACGTTCCCGTTCAGTCTCCTGACTTTTATGACCTACCTCAACAGCAGCAGCAGCAGCATCGCGATGAGGACGAGTCGGCGGCCATGGGCTCTGCTTCAGGCTCCGTTCACTTTCACCGCTGTCGCGCCTGCCACAACCTTTTGACGTTTAACTCGGACGCTCGCCGTTGGGAGCGCTTCTCTCACGGGCAGCAGCAGCAGCAGCAGCAGCCGCCGCCGGTTACGCCGCCGCCTCCGCCGCCACCGCACTTGTCTCCTTTTTACCCTGGACCGGACAACGGAGACGACGGCGTTGGTACGAGCGGTGGGGGCATGGCGCACGTGAGCTCCTCATACGATTCGCCTGGCCTTGGAGGATCCACGCCGTTTTTGCCTCCTCGTGGGGCCGTGGGCCGTTACGCCACACCTGCTGGTGAGACACGCAAGTGATCATCTTTCATGAGGTCATCCGTAGCACTCACAAAAAAGAGACGACTGAAGTCCTGTCATGCTCTTTATGCGTGCCCTGGTAACTATGTAACTATTCAGGTACCTCTACCCCCTAGTGATTTTATTTTTTAAGATTCATGGTTACAATTTGACAGATATTTTTTTACTCTTTTGTTTGCTGTGTTCTAATTATTTTGTTTGTTGCAGAATTGAATTAGCCCTAATGTAACATAACCATATAATGTGCGTACGTGTTAAATATTGAATCTTCTCATAATATTCGATGTGTTTTTGTGTGTCATGAGCATAAGTTTTTATATTCTGAGAGCTTAATAGCTGCGGTATCACATTTAATAGCATACATTTTATTTTGCGATGTAGCAGTTCTGAATTTCTGTTATCCACGTGGGTTTGCACACATAACTGTTGAATGCCCAGGCCTTGGTTCGGGAATGGAAGTCCCATCGCGCTACGGAAACCGTCTGGGCCTGCTCTATGGTTCTCGGCAATACAGCGATCGCCTCTCGGGCCCTTCCGGTCCGGGTTCGGGATTGGGCTCGGGTGGTGGCCTGGGAACAGGCGGCGGCGGGCCCGTGGGCGTCCGTGACGGAAGGACCAGGGAGCGGGCGTATTCGCGAGCGACGGAACGAATGCTGCCGGGCGGCGGCAGGGGGGCGAGGGAGGAGACGGACGATCAGGACACGGAGCGCGACGACCCTCTACACAGGTGCGAGTTCCCGAGTTGTCGTGGCAACGAGGTAACACCTGCATTTCCCTTTCATCTTCTGCGAGGTTTTCTGAGGTTATTCTATCTTGGTTTAATTGCGTGTCCTCGGCTGCACCTCCTAACTGAATTTTGTCGGTAAGTGGTGCCCCTCAGGGCATTTTGGGCTCAGCTCACATAGACTTAGGGGCAGATAACAAACCCGGGCAATAGCTTGTTATGCTTGGTAATACCCACCAAGCATGTCATAAAATTTTATTGTCGCTTGAAGCTGTGTACTTTAAATGTCTTGAATGAGGCTGGTTTTAATATAATTTACGTTGTTCTTGTGTCATGCTATTCTTTATCCAAGTGTTGTAGTTTCTAAAATCCCTATACCTACTTATAGACCTTGTTAATACTAATTGCACTTCTGCAACGCTTTTCATCTGAGGGTCACAAAGTGTTGCACAGAGCTGTGGAGAGAATGACGTATCAGCAACAACGACATAACAGCAAATCAACAATAATAACGGGTTTTTTTTTACAAAACCAAACTATGGAGAGAACGGCATGTCAACGACAACATCAGAACAGTTCAACTGAAAAAATGAGCCGCAAAAATAATAATTGTTCAGTGTTAAGACATGGTTTTACACTTGCATTCAAACACAATGTCTAGAGATTCCAAATATAGACAATTTTCGGTGGCAAGTGTTTATTGCAGCTGAAAAACGCTCGGGGGATGAGCTTGGGTTGAAATTATTGCTGAGTCATCTGTCCTTCATAATGACTTAAATTAACTGCAGAGATTCTAGCCCTTTTAATTATATTGTCAGTTTGGCTTGCATGTAACTCCTTTTTTGGCATATTGACACGTGGATGGCTTCACCCTACTATTAGGTGTTTTCTTGTTTCAGCCTGCATCCTCTGCGTGCGTGATATAACTTGTTTTCTCGATTCACACAGAGACCATTATACATGCATATTGTCCTATAAGGCAATGGGCATGTAAAAGTATTTCGTAAAAAAAAAACCCCAAAAAACGTTATTGTTGCTGATCTTCCGTTCTAATGTTGTTGACATGTTCTCTCCGCAGCTCTGTGCAGCGCTTTGTGATCCTCGGGTGAGAAGCGCTGTTTACATGCGTTTATTATTAGTATAGTTGCTTTGATAGTATATCTAACAGGAATAAAATTAAACTACCCTTTTTGTAATGATGAACATTGTCGTAAAATAAACTAGGAGATCAATGTCTTGAGTACTTTATTTATCTTTAGGTTTTTCTTTGAATCAAAGTAAAGCTTTTGTCTTCAAAACCACTTTGATCTTTGCATTGAGATAAGGGCTTTTTCATCGACTCTACTCTTGTATAGTTTTTCAGCTTAACATGGTTAACAATGCGAGATTTACCCGACAACAGCACCCCTACACAACCGCTCTTTCGCCAGCAGTGCCATCTGCAATTACGGTGAAATAACAAACTCATCAGTTACTTAGAAATGCTGCATATTATTATTATTAACATTATTATTCAGCCTGCCTCCTCTGTGGGACGTGATCACGCAACATGTCACTATTAGTGATTTTGCTGCACGTGTGCGTAGCCAGCCAGCAGGGGGCAGCAGATGCACACTGAGCACCTCTCCCTCATCGGTATATTGAATTACACGGGAATGTAGGATGTGTGCTGTAGGTGTACTGCATCCTTGGAAGATTCTACACGTCCCTGGACTTAACCTGCTCGAAATTGTATTTCGATTTCAGTTAATATTGCTTTTTTTTTATATAAGTTGCGGTAAGTCTAACCTGTTTTTGATTTATTGGCCTAATGCCAGGGCCTGTCTTTTGTGATACGAGCAGGATTATAAAGCATGTCCAAGATATTATTCCTGGCCTTCCTGTGTGCTGCATGTGATGAATGGGCCGCAGAAAGGCATGTGACAGCTGCTTATTGTAGCGGGCTCTTATCGTGTTGTTATGTCCTTCAGATGTTACAGTCCATTATAATGTACGTTAATGCTGCCCTGTCTTTATTGAATTTTTCCCAAGCTCGAGCAAAATAGTTTTGTAATACTCGGCCAATTTCATACGTCAGCCGTATCCTATGCCGTTGCATTTAACCAATCTTGTCACCGAATAATTGAGGGGGGGATTCCTGACTAGATTCCAAACATTTGCTCAGTCGCCCACCCCTGCCTCTGTGGGCATGGAGACTCTGTGCGAATGTGTATTGCAATCTTATGACGTGTGGGTCAGTTAACGTAAATAATGGGTCGTCTTATGAACCGCTGTGAGCCTGGCTTGTTCACAGGTGAGTGCTGCTGCCTGGCTTTGCCAAGATTTGTCGCACAATCCTGACCTTTTCCGCAATTGCCTGCACATGCTGGGCTCTGCACAGCTGACCTTCTTTGGGAAATGTGCTATTTTAAGGCGTAAATAGATAATTGGGTTTGATACTAGGATTCTTTGTTTGCCATTAGAATAATATATATGTATAAAAAAAACAATGGCAAATGTTCCATTCCCAATGTTGATTATTTATAACTTATTAGAAACAGCGGCAAGGGTCATATTAAGCACCCACAAACTACTGGCCAGACAATTGAATTAAATTTTGACCGCTCAGAAAATTGGCTTCTTTGGACACAACTGTCCTTTTGTTCGGTGGCAGTGGTGGCCGGCATTTGTTTGATAATGTTTGATTGGTGTGGCCTCTTTTGGGAGGTTCGGCAAACAGACGTATCTGAGCAGCCTGTTATGTTGGCGTCCCGATATTAAACGTATTGGCAAAACCCTGCACTGTGGTAAGTAATTACACATAGACGCATGGCTCATATGGAGGACACCCATTATCTTTCCATCCCAATACAAACTAGTTTGCACAGTCTCTAAATCATAGGTTTAATAATACCCTCATAATTTTGAAATAATGTTAGATTATTTTTTTACCTTTTAATCCGTATTTATTTATGTGTTGATGTCCGCTTTTTCAATGTTGTGCTGCAATGAGCGCGGTGCTGACAATGCAGTCGTTCGGAATCCCGCGTGAGCGAATTGTTTCGGGTCGTGAATTGTGCGACGTAGTTTAAAAGCAGTTTAAATGAGTGCATTTAAGGTGATTAATTGAGAATCTGAAATAGACCGTCGCCTAATTTCATTTTCATTTTCGAAGTAAAAACTGTTAGACAATTGTCTGCTTTTAAATGTATCTCAGAGGAGACTTTTATTAAGTGCCCAATGAGATTTTCTCCCCAGCGCTCAGCATTTATCATCTTGGTGTATGAAATTTCATTTAGACTTTCATCGTGCCCCGTACAATTTTGTCCTTATTGTATTGTGCAAGCTTTTTTCAGCCACAAATGTTCGAATCAAAATAGAAGACACATAGCCTGCAGCTGTGTAACAAAATAGACTATAGATGCGGTTAGTGAAATAAACCTGGCTTCAGGTGTTTTCCTCGCATCGCACGTTGGTATGTTATTAGTTGGTGACGCATGGCTAAAGTGATAATATAGGCTGGGCGCCAAGGAGTCACACTTGATTATCCTAACGTATAAGATAACCTAGAATTCGCCGTCAGCGTGGGTCCTAATAAGTCCAGTCTAACCTTTCTCAAATTAAACCCAAGTCACTTTATGGTGGAAGTGTGCATGGTGTTCCCAGCATGCATCGATAAGTGTGATGGTAGATTTCCTGAAAAGCTTCATGTTTTGTCATGATGTAGGTTCTTACGGCTCTATGCATAATGGTTGCTTCGAAAAGCTGCTCTCTCGGGACAACTGCGTCGATCGCTCCCTCTCCCTCCATCGCGACGTTTCGCCTCACACGTTAGGGGCATCCTCAGCACCTTTCCTGAGATCAGCTTTCCGAAGCAATAATCAGATTCCTATTTTGATTGACAGGTTGCGAGTGGGTGGCACAGTGGTAACATCTGCACCTCACATAAAGAAAATTCTGCCCGAGGCAGTTTGATTCCTGCCTCGAGCGCCTTTCTTTGTGTAGTTTGTGTTCTCCCCCTGTTCTTCGTGGGGTTTCCCCGGGGTCTTCAGTATCCTCCCGCAACTCTGAGACACTAATTAATTGGCTGATAACATCATAATAATATGCAGTGTCTGGTTGGTATGCACCGGCTAACCCCCCTTCACCCCCCCTCGTCGTTTTCTGGAGCCTCTGAGTCGTTCTGTCTTCAACTGAATACATTCTAAATTGAATGACTGTCGATTGTACACCATGTTGATTATTCTCATTATTCTGCGGAAGCTCGTTTCTTATCCTTGCTTTACCGGTGGCGGCCCGGGCACCTCTCTCTCTCTGACCGCGTGACTCAAACCCGTGATACGCTGCGTTCCAGGAGGTTGCTGCAGGCTACGGAGCGTGAAACGGTCAGCCCCTCCACGGCTGCGCTCGCCCGTGCCATCACCAGCTTCGATGGCGTGGGAGCCAGAGAGCACCCCCTGTACCCTGACCCAGCCAGGTGGGCGCCAGCTTTTCATCCCTCTGCTTGATAACGCTTTATACTTCCGTATGCCATGACCCTTTTGATCCACCAGCAAATGATGGCTATCCCGTGCCTCGTCGGTAATGCGGGCCGTCTCGCCGTACTTCGCCACGTTTGTCATTGCGGGGTGGTGAAGGCGCGATGCATGGTGGAGTGCACCGATGGACTATTCTGCACTGCCACCTGCTGACAATTTCCGCTGGCACATGTTTTGTGCTTGATGGCTGTCGGTCTGTCCACTGTCCAGGATTCAATTTGCTTAGCTGTGAAAATGACAACTTTAGGCTCCTACAGGGTTTATTGGTCATAGGATGATGATAGGATGGCAACACTTGAATGTGATGCTCCACCCTCTCGACATTGAAAAATTTCCACCATTAAGATCCTCGTTTTAATTTCGGAGGTCATTCTTTTGCATGTTGAAATCCATTATGGCAGCATGGCTTGAGTGCAAGTATGCAATGCTGTGGACCTATTAAAAAAAAAACTGAGCCTTTTTGTCAGCCTGCCAAAAAAAATAAGCCAACGGCAATGCATTGTCTCCTTGGAGCGTTCAGCTGTGTTTTTCTCATTTGTTCCTAGAACTGTCTCCAGTGTTACAAGTGGTGATCAAGTCTGTTCTTTGGTATTGTGGTATTGACTGTTCTTAACTGTCTTCTGCTGAAGCATTATTATCTCTTCTAAAGCACAAAGTAATTGTTTGTTAGGCTTTTTAGCTGGCAGCACTTCTTGTCATTTAGAGTTGCATCCAGTGAATATTTCGTCATTATCAAACCTTCACAAGCTATTATGCGTTTGGAAACACAGAGCATTTCCTATATCATTTGGGATTGTGTTGTATTGCGTCTTGAAGTTTAGGGGACATTTTTTTCTGCATGCTTCACATTTAGTTTAATGCCCAGAATATACAGCACATTGTTGTCTAATTTACATCATTCATTTGAATTGGGTTCTCAATTTCGAATGCTGATATCAACTCCTATCTTACTTTAATGGGGCCTAATCTTGTCACTCAGGCGCTGACCTACAATGCAGAACTTGTAATCCGCTGTGTCGTTTGTCACCATCGTCAGTCATGTCAAAGAGGTGGCGACATTTTACAGCTCCCTGTCAGGGTTCTACCCTCTTTAGGATATTCTGGATGGCTGCTCTGAGAGGTAGGCAGTTTCTTCAGCAGCATTTCTGTTTAAAATGACAAGCGAGACACTGACTCTTTTCAAGCAGAATTGTCGCCCAAATATTTCAAAGTTGTGTGTTCCTTAAAGTGTACTTGCAGTTACATTTATGAACGTTTGTAATTTTATGGTCTGCATTGGTTTCTGCATGAATATATTCCATATGGGGTTTTCTCACAGAAAATTGTTAAATCCAAATGTATGATGTTTAATATAAAATTCGAAACTTTGCCACTGGCATGAAATGACTCCCTTGTTTGCTTGAACGTTCAGTAGGTTCTCAATATTCCACCTTATGATACAATTTGTTACCGTTTGGGGGGTCGCAACAAACAGGTTTATAATCATCCACGTGTAAAAAAAGTAGTTGAACAAGAAACCTTGTTATACCCAAGTAATTCTTTATCTTGTATCACTCTTGACGATCAGAGAAGGAAAACTATGGTGTAAATTACATGGGCAGCACATGCTTAAATGTTTCAGGTCTAATGGGATTCACACTTAAAGCAGTTTATATCTCACAATTAAAACATGAATTTGGTGTGACCACAGCAAAGATACATATTAGGAAATATAAATAACACTTTGACTTTCAGTCGTGTAAACGTTTATACTAATTAAATGTGCACACTGGACACATCCTTTGTAATTAGAGGGATTGTGCAGGGTGTTAGGGTTGTATTATTGTGTAGAGCAGTTCTCAGGAGTAAACCGTGCAGCGCTTTGTGACCCTCAGGTGAAAAGCTCTTTAGAAACGCGCAATTATTATTCCTTAGCGGAGGCTGCTGTTTCTTTGCCGTTGGCACCGAAATGAAGTCTCGCACAGTTTTTCTTTAGTGACACTTGAAGCCGTGGCTGGTAACCTTGCATAGGAACATCTGGAACCTATTTAGGTGGGCTTTGATGGTGGGATTAATGGATCGTGATAAAAGATCTGCATTCTCTGCCATATTCTTGGCCAGTGTGGCTGGAAATTGGATTGGATTCAATGCCTCCGTGTAAAACTGGGGTAAAAAAATTTAGTGCGATGTAATACTCTCTAATAGCACGTGCATATTAATAGTAAAGGCCATCTTAGCATTATGGGTGGAATTAAAAATGCTTGGAGTAAAGCATGAAAGTGTCATTGCCTCTGTGACTTTCATAGTAAAGGCCATCTTAGCATTGTGGAAGGAAATAGGAATGCTTGGAGTAATGCATGAGAGTGTCATTTCCTTTGTGGCGATGTCCTTTGGTGAGATTATCTGCTCTTAAACTTGAAAATTGGCTCCATACTTTCAAGGTTTCTTTTTCTCCATTACACTGCCACTTTAACTGTAATATGTACCTTAATGTTACTTCAGTGGGGCTCTTGCCTTTATCTGTTTGTCAGGGCCCTAGATCAACTTTAGGCTCTACCTAATTGGTAGTTTTAGTGGAAATTGATAGTTTGTGTGCAGTCGTTTCCTATATAAAGGAACACGTTAATTTTAATAAGGTGTAGTTTCTCAATTAGGCCCTTTAGTCACAAATGTTCACTTTTTTGAGAATTAAGACTTAAAAATAAGGTGCATTTTGCATGATGCATGCTGTACATATCCTATGTTTATTATTATGTTTCAAATTTAGGGCAAGCCACGTGTATGGTGTTGCAGTCTTAAAATGTATGGCGAAAAAAAATCAACAATTAAAAAAAAACAATTTTAAGTGCATGCTGCTGTTCATCGTTGGCTATAGATAACTGCGAACCTGGTGGGCTCGTGCACAAGTCACTCGCTGTGTGCAGGAAATTCCCGGGCAATTGGCTCATTGGGTGTTATGCGTGCACTGTGCCACCGCTCAAGAGGGGTTTGTATAAGAGCTATAGCACTAATCCACATTCAACTGAATTGCCATTGCTAATAAAGTTTGGCTTGAGTATAACTGAAGAATATAAGGCAGCGCGGTGAGTGGCACTGCCGCCTCACAGCAAGAATGCTCTGGGTTCGATTCTCAGCTCAGGTGCCCTTCTGTGGCTTTTCTTCTGGGTACTCCAGTTAACTCCCACAGTTCAAGGACATGCTGCTGCCTAGCTTAATTGCCTTGCCCCCTTCCTGCGTCCAGCAGCTGTTAAAGAGCTACAGAGTTCAACGGTTTCTTTCAGCTCAAATATAAACGGAGTGCAAAAAATATTTAGAAATTTGTGTTGAGTAATATTTGGAAATGTTCATAATACAATGTCGGTCTTTGTGCCTATGGCCAATATGTTACATTCTTTATTGTGGTCGGATAAATGAGGATAACATTCAAAGCGAATTTGATGCCATTCTGTTATTCAAGTGGGCTGTGTGACATCAAATGAGAATAAAAGTGTACAGTTTAAGACAGCAATTCAGTAGTATGGATGATTGTAATCTGGCGATGGACTGGCGTCCCGTCGTCGGGTGTATTCCTGCCTTACGCCCTGTGTTTCCGGGATAGGCTCCGGCTCACCGTGACCCTATATAGGATGAAGCGGTTTCAGATAATGAGAGAGGGATGATTGTAATGCCTTTGCCTGCACCACACATAGTCTTCATCAGGTCTCTCATGATTATGGCTGTGTGTATTGTAATGGCGGTCGCAAAAGCCCTTTTATGCAGAGACTAATTTTTATCTTTCCATTTTTGAATACCTGCCTTTGGCCTTCTACATTGTTGTCATAGTTCACTGCATCTGTTTGTCTCGCTGTACAAACATGTCACCGGCATTACATAACCGCAGCAACCTTACAGCCGAATAAATCGCCTTTAAAATTCTGGACACGTTACAGCGCCTGTCATCACCACCCAAGCTCTCTCCATTGCTGCATGAAGGACTTTCCACGCTGTCGTCATCCCACGCATCACCGTTATGCGATAGCTCATGCACACGAGCCGATCTCTTCGCTTCATCTCCACGGCGGTTGTCCTCTCAGCGGTGTTCGTTGCTTTGGAGTACTGCCGATCCGTCTTCTTAACTGCCCATCATTTCTTCCAGCAATGTCTTTCTCAAGGCCATATCCGTTTAACTTAACGGTCAGTTTGATGTGTCTAATTTGTGTTTCTCTGATCCATTTGCTTCTCTTTTTTAAACTCATTGCAATTTCAAGCATATATCTGCACGTGGCGCTTTGCATAATTTTCAACTTTGTTCCATTATCCTTTGTCAGTGTCGGTTTTCTGTTCGATGTCATTCTGGGTAATATGTGCCGACCGAAGAATTTATTCTTCAGCCGCATTGGTATGTTGCTTTTCATTATCAAAATCACTTGGATCATTGAGAAGGCAAATGATTTTCAAAAACCATTATACCTGGTCCTTTGTACGCTAGAAAATGTCTCTTGTTCAGTGGAAACTGGTGCAGTCAACCAACCTCTTACATAATGAATGCCTATCCAAAACATAATTTGGATATTATGAAGGCTGTTTTATAAAAAAAAATGGTATGGCTGCACTGTGATTGCATGATAAAAGTAAAACAATATACAAATCACAAGAGATGTATACTCGCACCAAACCAACTCACAAGATATGCTCTGAAAAGTAGATTGTAGGCAAAGGTATAAATGTTAATGGGCAAAGTACGAACTGGCGTGTGTTTGCCAAAAATGCACTTATTGTAAAAACTAGCACAAATAAACTGCAGGTAATGGTTTAAGAACCCAGCAAAAAGAGCTGTAAAATTGTTTTCAGTGAATGTTAAGGAAGCAAATTACATATAATAGGTTTGCGAAACAGATAGTGTCGTCATTGGAGGGATTCAGCTGAGAAACAGCAGAATATGTATACCCATGATGATTGTTGAAGACATTGGTGTGAAATTGGCAATATAAATCTGAGCGAGAATGAGCTATTCTCCTCTTGGAACACTGAGTTTGATATCATAGCTTCTTCAGGGTCATAACAAATGTATGTCGTGAAGTGTGTGACTTACAGAGCGGTTGACATTCCTCAACAGAATTGTATGGGATCGAACGGATTTAATTATGCAAATGTGTGGTATGGTATATGCTCCATATGTTGTTTGGCTGTGCATTTATTCTGTATTCCATAATGTAGTTGAATCATATTATACGCGGGCATCTTAAGATTGACCAGCATGGATTAGTGACACATTGGTCTGCGCATTGAACTATACAGCTGGCCATGGCTACAATCCATGACGAGTGATCCGAAATAGTTCTGGTTCCACTGTGCCCACTTCACAAAACAGCACTGGTCAGCATGGTGAAGTATCACCAAACAACCCCCATGATGGTGCAGGGAAGCCCTATTCGAAGGCTTTACTTTGTTTTGGTGACCCAGCTAATTTGATAATGAGACCCCCTTTTAATGAGATTTCCTCAGTATGTTTCTCAACTGGTTTAAACAATCTGATATAAGCTAAAAACTAACCAATCCAAGCAGTGGTTTGACAAAGGACCGTGGGTAAGGTGGCACTAATTGGCTTTTCTGTGTGGAGTTCTCTGCCCGCGTGGGTTTTTGTCGGGTTCTCCTGTTTCCTCCCACAGTTCGGTCATGCTGTATATGTTAATTGCTCTGATCTAAATGGCCCCTGGTGCCCTGAGGTGTTGTAACTTGCTTGCCCCTCCCCACTGGACAACTGTTAAAAAGCGCCAGACAGCTAGCTGAACGCTTCCTTCCAGCTTAAATAAAAATACTGACGGACTGATTTATATCTCCACCACACCATTAAGCATTCTGACAGATGCGGTGACTTGACGGATGTTGGTGTTAATAATTGATCATCATTATCCGCCGTGGTGGTCCTGCTAGGCTGTCTCCCGCTGCCTACTATGCCCAGCGGCTGATCCAGCACCTGACACGCAGGGACAGCATCCGGCAGCGTGTGCTGCGCTACCAGCACGTGCGCCACGGGGAGGGGGGCGCCACTCCCCCGGCAGTGTCCCACGCGGGGCTCAACGACGACGATGAACTAGAGTAAGTGCTGCCACTTGCCCGCCCCCCCCCCACCCTCTTCACCCCTGCACTGTGACACCACCGCCCCACCATTCACCATCGTAGTTTATGGCTCGTGCGGCCCCTCTATTGCGATGCGTCTCGTGGCACCAGAACACAAGCGGCGTTTGAGATGATGAGAGGCGCCCGGTAAGTTGATTGCAGGCCAAAACAATGTGGGAGTGGGGCCCCTCTGTTGTTGTTGGCAGCCTGTAACGCCACACTACTGGGCAATGACCTCCCCCCCCCACCCCCATTTCTGGTGTATTTTCCCTTTAATTTCTGACCATTATTGATTTTTTTCCCATCGCCTTTTCGTGTGCACAGCACAGTTTTGACCCTCGGGCGAAGGGTGCTTTAGAAATACAAATATTATTGTCAATCCACTGCTGGATGAGGGCATCCCCACACTGCTTGTTTTGGGGGCGTTTTAATTGCCTTTAAACCTGTTGGTTGGTCTGGGTTTGTGAAGGTGAAGAGCACAGGTCGTCGGTGCAGTGTCTTTCTGAATACCTGCGCTCTTCACCAAGCACTGTCCATGCTCAAAATCCTGCTTGGCTTCCAAGGATCTGATGGGATTGGGTGCATTCTGGGCGATTTGGTCATAGGCTTTATAATGAATACCTTAAAGTAAGCGTTAATAAATTATATTTGTGTCTGTACATAATCCCCTTTGATCTCCCTTTGAAATTGAATGTTTTTTAGAAAAATTATCAGCATGCTCTTAGATAAGACAAATTGCGAATAGTTTTTTTATATTGTCTAAACAGGAATGGAGCTCTTTTGTCACCCTATTAAGATAACAAAAGCTAACCCAAATTGCCACCATGTGTACACCGTGTAGCTGTTAAAGAGGTTAATTTGTTTCCTATACCTCATCTTGTTTTGTTAATTCAGTATGGATGGAACCTATACAAATGCCCGTGTGTTTTTGTATGAAGCGATGCACTTTTATGCCTTTTTGAAAAAAAAGTGCACGTTCGCACCTTAGTGCAAAAACCCCAAAATCAAGGTAGTAAAGTAGAGGTTTGATGTATTGAAGTCCCTTTTAAAGCTTTGCATCTCAGACATTTGTTCGTTTTTGTGGGGTTTTCTAATGTCTTTTGTCATCCTCATTGTTGCTTTTGAGTTGTTTCCTTTCATGTTACATATTACAAAAATATTTAAACGTGTTTCGGTGCCGCATTGAGTAGCTCTGCTGCCTCGCAGCAAACAGGTCTCGGGTTCGGTTCCTGGCTTGGGTGCCTCTCTGTGTGGAGTTTGCATCTTCTCCCCCGTATCCGCTTGGGTTAATGTCGAATACTCCGGTTTCTTCTCACCGTCCAAAAATTAAGTGGGCGCTGATACTGACCGACTGGCCTTTTCTCTTGTATAATTGTATTGCTTTGACATGCACTTGTTCACGTAGTGACAACTGTTGTACTTTTAACACACACCGAACGTTTCCTACTGTTCTCATTATTTGCCAGGTCTCATTCTCACACCATTAAATTTTAATTGCATTTGCTTGCTTCACGTGTTAGATATGCAAACAGGCCCCGTGATGCCATCTGAAAAGGAAAGGCCCTCGTTTCACAACGCCGAGGGTATCTTTGCACGGTTGTGCTGTACACCTCACTGATGCCGTGCTTAACGCGCTGTACCTCGTGTCGCTCAGCGTTGTTGGGAGCGCCTTCAGTTCCAGAACAATGTCCAGCACGCGCAGAGACACGTTGAACATGCCGAACAACACGAGGCACAACCTGAATACGCGTCCGAGAGCCGTCCCCGTTTTTTTGTTTACCTTTTTTTCTCAGCGAACGCGGATTTTTTTCTCCTCTCCCCAAACTGCGTGGGCGTCTTTTGGGGGTTCGTACAATCTCAAATCATAACTAGGTTTTTGGTGGCGCTTGTATTGGTGCACGGAGCCTTGCCGCTCGCCTGTCACTTTGAGTACGGCTCAGCGTGACCCCCATTACCCCAGCCAAGACGAGAATATAACTCCGCGAGGCCTTCATCTGCTACGGCCGCATTGAGCCCCTCTGTTTTGCTTGTGAACCTGCATTCAGGCCGGCGTGCAATTTTCGCGTCGCCCATCGGCCTATTTTACCATTGCATTTCCGCATCCTGAGGAGTGACAAAGGCGGCCTGTGGCGGTTAAGGAGCATGTCTATCGAGAGCTAATGTATAAATAAATGACGCCTCCTCTCATTATCATTTCCCTTCCCAACCCCCCCCTTTTTTTTTTCCTTTTTTGTTTCTTTTTTGTTGTAGTCCTTGTTAGACAAAAGGAGAGCGATTGTTCAGAGCAATGTGTTCCACGCATGGAGACATGCGGTTGGTGGGCATTTGTTTCATTACAAACTGTTTTTTTTTTTCGAAGTAAATGACTGCTCACTCATTCGGGCAGCCTGGTTAGAATGGTTATGCAGGCACAGCTCCGGAAGGGTCTCAAAGGACTCGAGAGGATGCGTATAATATGAATTGGACTGCCCAAGGCACAGCTCACGTCTGTGCATTGCGCTGGCAATTAGCAGCACCACCGTTGCCTTTCGTGATACTTTTTGAAAAAAAAAGCAAGCCAATAATGACATCTTCCCACAGTTTTTGTTATAATTTATAGTGCATTGTGCAGATGCTATGACATTAATACTATTCTTTTTTGACAAACATTAAACATTCAGCGTGGCATTTTAATTAGTGCTTTGCAGTTGGTGAAATGACTTGCTTTTCGTTGAAATTGACGAAGGGGTTTGAGTGATAAAACTTTCGTGCTTATAGGTGTACATTGAGTGGGTGTTTGATCACTGTTAGCATATAATGTCTTATTACTTTTGTAATGTCGGTATGTAATAGTATTGAAATGGTTTCCGTTGGAGAGAAATGTATGTGATCTTTCTTTATTATTTTGACTTTGAATTGTGCCGTAGCAAAAGCAATGCATATCATTTTATAATACAGACTTGGAAATGTGGCTTCATTTTCAAGCTTCCCAAATAGTCAAATCAACTGTAATGCCTGGCAATCGGGGCCCTCGAGACAGAGGTTGTTTCCGTTGACTCGAGATGCACGCGTGACCCAGCATTATCAGAGACTTACTAGTTGTTGCCATGTCGCTTAGTGTCCCCAAAACTTCCATAATTCCATTAAATAGCAATGGACTTGGCCAGTTATGTATTTGTTGATTATAAAAATTAGATATAAAATTTTAGAAACATGGTTGGGTCCAAGTTTCAATGTCACATCTTTGCATGTCATCAAGCTAGCTTAAATGAAATTCACTTAGGTCATGTTTCCATGTCGTTATCCCATCCTGACAACTGCCCTTACCCCGTGCCCATCTGTCTTGGCTTTTTATCGACACTGCATCTCACGCCCAAGCTGTTTCGAGTCCACCGCATAATCTTATTTTTTTTTTTTCACAATTTGCACGAGGCATACTGCAACAAACATATTTGCCATTTGGAGAATAAATGGCCTTCTCCATTAGCCAATTTAAAAGGGAATTTTTGTTGCCATGTGTAAGTGGACTTTGTGTCTCTCGAAGCCATTATTATTCTAATTGTATTAGGTTTTTGCACGTCGTAACATAAGTGCACCATTTATACCGAGCGCACACCTGTTGCGTGGAAACTCATTAGCTATAATAGGGCCCCCCCATGGTGCTACAGCTGCGTGCCACCGTGTTACGCATTTCTATTTACAAGCTCCCAAATCGCGCAGAATGTGCGGTGGCGTCTAAATGTCACCCTTCCCAACTGCGTACACTTGTCACCATATGCTACCCGGTGTAATTGCGTCTAATGGAAAATAAATGCGTTGAAGTTCCGCAGACCCACGTAATAATGTTTCGAAGAAATGTCGGTCTTCCGTTGTCTGCTTTTGAAATTGCGTGGTGGAGCAGTGACTGGATGTAATTGTGGGGAGAGTAGCAGTGTGGCTTCCAAGCGGCAGGAGGCCCTTCCTGTGCAAATCTGTTTGGAAGGTCTGCTTACTTACATTTTTCCAGGTCAGGTAATCCAATACGCATTTGATATACATGTAAATGAATGCAATGTTTGCTTGTTGCTGCATTGTGGTTTTTTTAGGTCAGCGGTGAGTTTTACATGCTTGACATGCTTAACGGGACCGTGTGACATCATCCGTCGTGACGGTTTACGGGCAGTTTTGCAATTACACCAAGGGTAGCACTGCATTAATAAAACATAAGCATCTTACGTTTGTATGAATAGATTTTGTAGGAATCCTCAATTTTGTGCGTAATGCGCGACTGTCTTGCTTTTTGAGACCAATGGAGGTGTTATAATTGGTGATAGGTCCTGCACGTTTTCTTTGTAATTTCATGTAAATATGTTTAGATGTGATACATATAATTGTGGCTAATTTCCTTGACTGTGTACATCATTTCAGTGATGTGGTCTGATCTGTATGTTGGCAAATCCATGCATCCGATCATTTATTTAGGTGAAATTGAAGGCTTTTAAAAATCAAAACCGTGCTTTTAATCTTGCTATTTATTTTACACAGTTGATGGATTTAAAGGAATAAAAACAACAAACTGAAATTGTGGGGCTGGATTTTCTACAGTTAATTTCTTTAAGTTGATCCACTTCTAAAGGCAACCACCGCGTTTAAGTCTGAATGTTACGTATTTTTTAACCGTGTTATCTTTGTGTGCTCTTGTATGGTGCTTGCTATGTTTCTCATTTGTACTTTGACAGGCTGGGTGATATCGTGAAATTTGTTTTGGGATCACAAAAAAGAAGGTTGACGAATGCTAGAATGCATTTGCTAGCATTTGAGAGGAAGAGAATGAGAGAACTCGTACAAGAATAGCGAGACGAGGAGAGGTGGTGTTTAATGTAGCAGAATTCTGAATGCATTTCTTGTATATCAGAAGTCAATCATGTTATGAGAATGTGAGAGACAGCATGTATAATGCAACAGAGTGGTTGATGCAACTTAACTTGGCGTGTATCGTCCAAAGTCAAAGGCTTAAGATATTTATTTAGCTGTATTTTCTTGAGTTGTAGCCTCTGGTTTTGTAATGCAGTTTTTACTGAACTTATTTTGAAAAGTACTCTGTCATACGGTGATTGCATTCACAGGAATTGATGGTTCGGTACAACATTCCACAAGCCATGTACTGCCTGCGATCTTTTAAGTGGCACTCATCGATTGTCAGAAATTTGAAACGTTGATTTATTTATTTTTAAACGGAAGGCAAACATTTGAGAAAGTAAAAAGTTTCACCCGCTTTTGTTGAAAGATTTTGCAGGCATTCATTTGGCCGGACCACATTGACAGGTTGGGGGGTACAATGACTGACCATCAGGAGATGTGCCACTGTCATTTTAGGGGCTGTTAAATTCCATGAGCCTAACGGAGGCTCGACGGAGAGTGCTGGTGTACGCCCGCCTTGCGTGCTGGGGGCCCCCGTGATTGATGTGGCAGAGCAGCGTTCGGAAAATGAAGCTGTCGTAGTAAGTAATGGGTGCAACGGGCAAGCTGGCCGGTGGCTAGGAAAAAGGTTTAAAGAAAAAAAGGAGGTGCTTTAGAGAACAGCGCCTCCCCAGAGGATGAAGTGAACAGTCCTGATTTATCCCAGCGTGGCAGCGATGCAGTGGGTTCGCCTGTGCGGGAGCACCACCGTGGTCCTCGGTCCCCCGCGAGAGCGACACAGCCCTGGCACACGTCGTGCCTGTGTGCTCGCTAATGAGTTGAGACGGCAGTGCGGTGGGTTTGTGTGAACATTCCTGCCGCTCGCTTTAGTCTCTTATCCTGTTTAATGAAACACTATCGAGCTATATTGTTAATGTCACTGGTTTTTATTTGCACGCTGTTTTTTTTTTTACGCGCGAATGTTAAAGAGAGCCTCACGGGCGTTCTTTAACGCCGTTAAACTTCGTGTAAAGCAAAAAAAGCATGTCGAACTACAGAGACATTGAAGGTTTGTGTTTTTGCTTTGTTTTGAGTTTAATTATGCTCAATTTAGGCCTCTCCTACGTGTGCTGTGCAGTTGCCCTTTATCGTGTAGACTTGCAGCTTTGTTGCAGACATAATTTTTGTCTCCTGACCCCTGTGAGTCGAGATAGCTGTACACTTACACTCGTTGGACCATTTCTCTTTGGACACCCCGTTTCTCCATCACCCACTACCTCGTTCCTCCCACCATCTTCACCCCAATTCTATCATCATCTCGGTCCATCACCAAATCACCCACCGCCTTTTCCCGCGTGTGCTCCTCCCCGTCTCCCTTATTCTCCCCGCTCTCTCTCTCTCCCCATTCCTCTCCCCTGCGTGTCACCCGTTCCTAGCGATGGCGGGAGCGAGCGCTCGCGGCCGAGAGTTGCTCCCCGGTCGCGCCTGCCTGTGCCGTCGCTCGGCCGATTTACTCCAAGGTGAGGTGGGAAAGTTACCGTACACAAGTTCACGCTCTGTTGCCCTGGGGTGCCCCTCTTATTTTTTAGTGCGACTAGGATGCTCTAAATTTGGATTTTCACAGGTTTAATGTTTTGTTGTCTGCATTTTAAAGGTGGTCATGCTGCAGAGATTGGTGGTCTGCATTTACATCATTAACGAGCAAAGGATTTTGTGACTGAATGTATATAAAATAATAACGTTGCCCCCCCCCTCCCACTTATCAAGTACACATAATCATTGCTGAAATTTCATATGCAATAGAAGCTGGATACAGACATATTTAAAATAAGCATTGTTCTCATTAAATTGCACTGGTGGGGAAATTGTAAGGTAACTTCCGATACAAGTGCACTTTGGATATACGCACAGCTGGACTTAGTCCTTATGTGATGTACTTGTATTCAGCTTAAGCAGTTTCCACAGGTACCTGTGTGTGGTCACATAACACTAATGCCTTTGGCCATTCCATCAGCACATTGGAGTCAAAGGTGGCTAAGTGGTACTGGCTCTCAATAATCAGTTGCCAAAATAAGAACATGTCTACATGTAAAGCTTTCTTGTCAATCTACTGCTTGGTGAAGTCCTCCAGCTATGCTGCTCTTGGGCAGTTATTTGTCCACGATTTTTCATGCTGGTTGGTGCTGCTTGGTGTGAAAATGTAGACGAGGGGGAATGGAAGTGCACGAAAACGATGGAGTTTTCTGTGATTATTACTCACGATGTAGCCGGATAGCATAACATCCATATACTCAGTGGTTGCCCATGCCAGGAACATCCAGGCTCATAAGTCCTTGGCTTCTGAGATGTGACAAATCAAGAAAATTGGAGGTGATTTGACAATCTATAATTTGGTCCGGCTATAATAGGTGGTTGCTCACGATGCACACTGCCATTATTAATATGTCATTAAAGACTCTAAAGGGACCAGTTTCAATGGATATATGTCAATGTATTGTTGAGAACCAGGTTTGGTTGGTTGTTAACATACAGTGTGCATGTGTTTTTAGAAATCTGCACCATTTACGGTTGAAAACTGTGCAAACCAGCGGTTCTCCTGCAGCTTGCACCAAAACACATAATGAATAAAGAACAGTGTCCTAAACACCATCATCTTGGCTATATGGAGGAAACCTACCTCACCATTTTAGCAATCGCAGTACCAGAGCTGTGGGAACAATCTTCAGAGAATTTTTTTTTCTCCACGCTGTGTTTGGTAAGAGATTCAAACAGCAGGTGGCAGAGATTTCAGAGCCATTTTTTGTAATCACCAATTTCTTTTTCCATACATTCATTTAATTACGACGCTCAAATGGCTTAGCCTGTGGGAGGGATGGGTAAGAGAGATTAAGGCTACCCTCCCTCCAGTAGGGCGACTGGGGATGTGTGATGTGTCAAATTTCTGATTACCCCTTTTATGAGTTTGCCATGGGTGTACCTTACAAGCAGCATTACACGGTTCTCCAGAATAAACACGCATCCACTATACAGCCAAAGGGTAATATATCCAAGAATGCTCTTGCTGATTAGTTCTCTATGAACGATGGCTATTGGATTTTTGAGGCGATAAACACTTCCCCAGGAAGGCGATTGTTCCCAAAATGTGTGTCGTGAAGCTAATTACATTTCAGTATGCAGCTGGATAATAATATAACTAAATACGTAATATTGTGGCGAATTTTCATTGTCGCTGCCGCCATGATGTTATAAAATCCCTACCAGATATGGTAAATCGAGGAAATACAGCTTTTAAAAACGCTTTTATGCCAGAAACTGTATCATTTCTCAATGTCCCGAGCGGTAATGATAGGTGGTTATGTATTGCCATAATCACTAGAGCATCGTGTCCTCCAAAATCTGCAATTATGAGATGCTAAATTGTTGTCATGTGATGTGAGTGCAATGTTTCTCCATTGTGTGTGGGTTGAATTGGCTATGTCATCGTATTTGATTATTGCAATCTCTTGCAGAAAAACATATATGACATGAGTTGTGCTTCATTGCAAATATAGGAATTGCCATTTGGACTTTACGTTTGATTGAACAATTGATGTTCAGCGGTAAAGTCCCAGGTAGGTTCCCAGTAGGATTGTAACTAACATCGCACGGATTCATCAATTAATATTGATTCATAAGCTCACGTTGCATCAAAACCATATGTTTAGAAATCGACGTCTTTCGATTTGTATACATTGCATGCAGTAAGTTCACGTGTCCCTTCCGGGCATTTGGAGACCATTGCAATCAACACAATGTAAATTTTTTTTTTCTAAATTGTTCCAAAAATTCGTTGAATTGCCACGGAGGTAATTAGTTTCACCTTTCGTTCCCCTTGTAGTTCCATTGTGGCCAAGCACATTGCAGTTTTTGTTAGTAAGTAATGGTACAGTTATCCATACACTACGCTGTGAAACCTGCAACCGGACTTCGATTCCCGACCAAGATTAATGTCAGTGGTAAATTATATCGGAACAGTTCCTGGGTTAACGCGCTCCATGCTTGACGAACCCGCGCTGGCCATTGTGGTGAAGTGCCATAAACAAATCCTGTGCCAAAACCTTGCATGGGTATGCCTTCATCCAGGAGTGAATTGACAAAGCGCCGTACATTGTCGTTAGGTTTTTAAATGCCCTTACTTAAACATAGCAGTGTGGTGTGGATCTCATCTCATTGTCAGAAACCGCTTAAGCCTGTACAGGGTCGCGGTGGGCCAGAGCCTATCCTGGCAAACACAGGGCGCAAGGCAGGAATATACCCACGATAGGACGCCAGTCCATCACTGGGCACTGAGGGCAATTTAGTCTGCAAGCCAATTAACCTATGTAGCAGCATATTTTTTGGACTGTGGGAGGAAGCCGGAGTGCCCGGCGAAAATCCATGCGGATATGGGGAGAACATATAAACTCCACACAGAAAGGCACCTGAGCCGAGATTCGAACTCGGGAAATCTTGCTGTGAGGCGACAGCGCTACCAACTGGGCTGTGGTGTGGATGTTTATTATAATTGTTTATTATTACAGCAGAATATGGCTGATGAGCTTGCAAGCTCAAGATGTGGGATTCCTGCGTCACAACAAACGTCCGAACTGACCAAGCCATAAAATCAAAGGGCAAATTCCCTTACAGCAACAATGTGTACAAAAATGAAACTCCAACAACCGTAATTCTAAAAGTCATCAGTAACTGAGTGTTGCAGAATTAAGCAAGCTTACAACGCAAACGTCTACAAAGATGAAACTCCAAACCATGTACGGCACAATAAAATAATAATTTACAAAGAATTAAAATAGTGGCATGGGAAAAGTTTAGTATTTTTAGCAAAGCAAAATAAAGAAGCCCATGCCAACCCTTTTATCCAGTCAATTTATGTAAAAGCAGCTGGGCTGAAATTTTTATTTTGTACAGGTTGTATGGATTTGCAGAGAAGGTTAGGGACCAGCTGGCGGAAGTGCATTTGTCATATTACCTTAGAGATTGAGCTCTGCCATTTATACAAGTGAGCCTCCACGCGTGACGTGACTTCCGACAGGTAATTTGTTAAACGGCCTTAGGTGGAGCCAGTCAGTCACCAGCGTGTCTTTGCAGGCCCACCGTCACGATGCTTAATAGGAAGCCGTAAAATTCGGTCACGCTCTTTGCGGATAGTGGTCCACAATGATGTCGAGACCTGCTGATTAACTTCTTTGGCAAGCGTACATAGAATGGAAAAAGAGATGTCGCATGTCTATACCCAACTACTTAAGGAGCACCACACTTTGCTCTACATTTTGTCACAAATGGTCATCCTCAAATTGTTAGTAGAACATTCAGGCAGATACGTCTCCTTTTGCCTTAATGGCTTTTTTGTTTTAATTTAAATCCTCTGCAGATATTGCACTAATGCAAGGAAGTGTTGTCATCGAGGTAGACATGAATGGCCTTTGTCACAATGGGAGCTTTTATAAAGAGTGCTTAGGCAGTGGCATATGTCTTTCATGCATTGGAGCACCACATTGCCCTCTTGTGGGACATTGACACCGTAGACAAAGTCGCTTTATTTAAATGGCTACAGCACAAGCAACACAACACTGGCTTACTGTTCTCAGAGTGGGGTGCTTAGCATTCACACCGGCGAGCGTAACATCCGCTCTGTACGTTACATGGCAATTGACAATCCGTGTGCTGAACATCAGGAGATGATGCATAAGCGTCAGTGTGGGACTCAAACCAGTATTCTTTTGCAGCAGCAGTAGCAGGCGGTCGCGAAGCATGATGAAGTGGTCACTGCGAGGTCCGCACACCTACTGGGAAAATTGATGGAGATAGGGGCACTGGCCCAGAACCCGTAGCTCCTGAGCTTGGTATCTTGATTGTAAATACATCTCGACATCCAATAAAATGCAGAGCTGATGCGTCCCTGTTTTGCCTCTGAAAGTGCTTAACCACTTGGCCCCTCGACTGTCGATTGGCTGGGATGCCAGCTTTCATTGGGTTTATTGACGTCTTGTTGCACCACAGTGTGTCGTTTTATTGACAGTTGAGTCTCTTTACTAAACATAGTGGTCTCTTTAAAAATATCCCGTCTGCTTCACAGGCGTTTAAATGTTTAATATCATTCAGTTGGAGCCATTGTCTATTTTATTTGTCAGCTTATAAAGTTCATTGTCCGTATATATATTTTTTCAATTTATTAGGCCCGTGTTTAAAGCCCCACTTCTCGGGTAGGATTATCAGTGGGCTGCTCCTCGTTACACAGTGTGAGTTGTTTCGGAGAGTTAGAGTGGTACTCGTTTGTCGTTCATCACCATCGGCTTAAGACCTGACAAATTCGGTTTAGGAGTCACTGCAAACACTCCATCAACACCTACGTGGATCCTGCAGAGGCCCTTAGCGGGCCCCAGCTGCATTGCACGATGCTGGTTTGGGATGTGAGTCAGTTCCATTTGTGAGAGCCAGTTAATTTAAGTCAGTGTCTGAATCCGTGGAACTAAGGTTGAGCCCTAGGCTGTGTTAGTCGCCATTGTCAATTTCCATATGCGAGCACCTATCCCAGGCAAACACTCAGATCGCGCATGTATTTAAAATATTTTGCTGTTGGCATCAATATACACGCTAACCTAGAATAAACATGCAGCCGCCAGGTATCTGCCAATTGTGTGCATGTATATATGCTGTAGGAGAATAGGGTACACTTCTGGTTTTATGGAGCTTGTGTATCGTGATGAATAACAAAAGCTCAACACATTCGCCAATAAACCTGTCCTTATGGGAATAAATATAATAGGTAAGATTTCCAGGAAATGGCTCTCCTGTAGCAGAGTCACTCTCTGAGGGCAGTGTGTCCTTGACATGTTTTTGTTATTTGTGCTTGTCTACTGCATCCAATTCAATATCAGAGGTAACGTTTGTGTACGTGGTATGGTGACACTGCAACCTGGTGTGGGCCACGTCAACAGCACAATCGCTGCCCATCCTTTTCTCCCGGGAGTTTGAGTTTTGAACACAGTTTTCTCGAAAAACAAAAACAAAAAAACCCTTTGCGCTGTCTTTTGTGCCCTGCAGGCGTTTCCTGTTGCCAGACTACTTGCCTTACGCGGGCATCTTCCATGAGCGGGGGCAGCCGGGCCTTGCCACTCACGCATCGGTCAACCGCGTGCTCGCAGGTAAGCCGCTGCCGCCGCCTTGTCGTGAGAGTCAGCGGGATTCACACACGTGTCTCTGCTTCCATCTAACCATGCCTGCTTTGAGGTGGTGCTGCCTCCTCGCATTCACACACGTGTCACTGCTTCCATCTAACCATGCCTGCTTTGAGGTGGTGCTGCCTCCTCGCAATAAGAAGGTCCTGGGTTCGATTCCCGGCATGGGTACCTTTCTGTGTCGCACTTGCATTGCTCCGTTTACACGTGGGTTTTCGGTGTGTACTTCGGTGCTGTAATAATAATAATCATCTAACATCTTCCCACAGTTAAGACATGTTGCATAGGTCAATTGTCTTGACTATTTTGCCCCCCCCCCCCCAATGCTCTGATATGTTGTAACTTGCTTTCCCCTCCGTACTCGACAACTGTAAAAAAAATCTGCACAGCTTAAAGGTTCTTTCCAGTTCAATAAAAAATCGACTGAACAATGTTGTCATTGGAGTCACTGCCAGGTGGGCAGCTCTGGTCGTAATTTCCATCCATGTCGTCGCTCCTCAATTTCTCCAATCAGTCGGATGTGGTTTAAGTCCGTTCGGTCCACTATGATCTGAATCCTATTATTATTATTATCAGGTGAGAAGTCTATAGACCAGGATGGTTGCCATTTGTAAGACTGGTCTGGGTGACCACAATAACAAAAAAGCCAATGGCAAATTATGCCAGTGAAGCAAATAGCACAAATATCAACACAAACATAGCAATGTAACAAAAGAAATTCAAAATATTGCACAAACACAGCTCTTCTAAATAATACATTTCCTGTAGCATGAGTTAATTGGGGTAGATTATTTTTTTGATTGTTCATGATACAATTACAAACTATTAAAGGGTTATAGGGTGACTAGTACGACTATATAAACAGACTATGGTGTCTTGTGCACAATTCATTTGGTGGCCTCTGTCTTGTCCCCTTGGTAGTGCCTTGTTGGATTGGTTTGGAACGCTTGTTCGATCTATTGAAATGCCCATATAACTGGTCTTGTTAATTTTCTTGGCAGCTGTCAGTTCTGTATAATGTAGGTGATTATTTTACGACCCTTCACCACACCGGCCAGTACGGGTTGGTGCAGGCGGTAAGCTGACACGCAGGAGCTTAGAAGTACCATTCAACAATGCAATTGACTGCACTGCCTTTTTTCAGCCCACCATGTGGCGCAGCTTCGAGCCACCAATAACAACCTCGCGTGCGACATGTTCCTCACCCATCCGAGCGCTATATCCAGTTTCAACCATGCTTAGCTTACGAGATTGGCTCTATTCCAGGTGATTTGATCGTTGGCGTTTGAGACATATAAATTAAAGATTGTTATCATTCAGAAATTGCTAGGATCTTAAGGTTTTTTTTTTCCCTTGTACTCGTGGGAGTTCAAGCTTGTGGCACTCGCGATAAACCATTTTTTTTATATATATCTATTGCTGTAACTGCAGCGATATTTGGGCAAGCAGGAGCTCGTATGGTGGCCATACAGAAATGGCCTCACGGGATGCTGGCCACAAATCAATCCTAGCTCCCATCTAAGCTGGTTTCCGTAATGGTTTTTGTAATTTTAATATGGGCTCAACCGCCTAAATCTGTACCCACACAGACATGTTCTTTATACAGAATATAGTGTTATAGACTTCTGCGCTTTGCAAGGTATTACATTTATAGGAAACTGTTAGCACGGTTTTTTTTCTTTTCTAAGGAATATGAATGGAGTTTTTTAGCCTTTTTTAAAAATAATGAAATTTTAATATTGTAAAAACTGGCAGCCTGTAAAACGCAACATGCAGATCATGGAGTGCATGACAAACAACTGTGCACCCTCGAGTTTTGAGCTTAAAATATGGCAAAGTTGATATTGTGCTTATTTGCAAAGTAACTGAAGTATTTGGAGAAGTTGTCAGACTTTAGGTTTGTTCACGATTGGCGATATCTTAAGTATGTTAAAGACTCCGCCATAGTATTTGTGCCTAAAAAAATACTCTAATATGGGTGTCATGTAGCGATTTAGAAATTGCGCATAAAACCATTCATGTATTAATGTAGGCTTCGAGAGCTCGATGCATGATAGTGTCTCTTAAAAGCTGCTGTTTCAGGATAGCCATGTCGAGCCTTCCTCCTGTGTCTGACGTTTCGCTTCCCCCGTTGGAGCCACCAGGCTAAGCGTCACGAAGAGGAGAGGAGCACTCGGCCATTTAGCGAGCGAAACATAAAATTGTAGCAGTTTTAAATAAGACTTTTTCTCTTTGGAACATTTTTTTAAATTCAGCTATAATGGGTGTGTTTAAATGTGAATGTTTATCGCTTTGCGCAAACATTTTTCAAGAAATATTGGACTCCTTATAAACGTATTTAAAAATAAGACTGTCTCATGCCAGCGCTAGAGGGCAGCATATAATAGTGAAGATGCCAAAATAGGCTAACAGAACAATAGTCATTTCGTATTTATCAATGTAAAGTCATGTTGTAACGAGTGAATTATATTTGTACATCTGTAATACATAAAGAGAAGAGCAGTAAAGTCTAGCAGGTGTTCACTTTCTTTATTTATGCTTTCAAACACGTCCTAAAGAGCAACGTCTGTTTGCAAGCAATATTACATTTTATAACCATGGTTACCGAGCCAATAATATGTCTTCTCCAGCAGCATCATGAACCTCTTAATGCTGTTCTCAAGCATGCGTGAAAGTTTTGTGTGCAAGCGTCAATGGTTCTCCGTGGAATTCAGTTCCACGATAAACCATCGAAATTCTAATGTTTTCAATCAGACGTAGCAGTCCATAGGAATAGTCGGCTTCACAAATACCACTTTGTGTGCGAGCGTGTGAAAGTTGTGAAGCGGTGGTGGAGTGGTTAGCGTACCGTGCTACGAATCCTGTGACAATTTTAGAATACATACCTGGCTGTGTTTGCAAATAGTGATTTGTGTTTGAAATGTTGGTAATGTTGGATTTGTTCCCTCTCAATGTTCAAATATGCTGCCTAGAATATGTTATTCCCCATTGCAACGTTTAACTGTTTTTATTTATTTGGTTACTTATGTGCAATGCTGCATGTAAATGTTGTTTTTTTAATTTTGTCTGATCAACAGGTATATTTATTTATTTATTTTCTTTACAACCCACGAGTTTTGTCGCAGGAATCCCATAAAGAGCTTGCAAACTCACTGGGTATTTTTATGCTGTAATAATAAACATCTATCTATCTAAACCTAGGTTCAAATTCCCACTGACAACTAATAATGGCGATTATCTGAACTGGTCCTAGGCCTCCCCTTGGTCGCCTCGGCTGTAAAGTACCGGCTGTGATGTGTAGACATTAGTATTAGGAGACAGATGCGAGGGTACTACAGTGGCGGCACCACACCCTCGTGCTTAATGCTGGCCTTAATAGGTGCTCACTAACAGCATTTGCCCTAACAGTCTGTTTCTGTGTGTGTGTCTGTGTGCGCATGTGTTTGGCTGCGTTGACCTCGGGTTGGTCCAGAACCGGGTTGGAAAATTGCTTACGACAAACACCAGTGACGATTTTCTGAACCGATCCTGGACCTCCCCTAGATCGACTCAGCCTCAAATGAGTACCCAGTGCAATGTGTAAACATTGCCACTCGGGAGACAAAGACGGCCGGGCGAGGTGCTGGCCACGCATCCCCCTCGTACGCCGTGCCAACCTTCATAGTTGCTCGCTAATAGCACTTGACCCTAAAGTCTGTTTCGCCTATGCGGGGGAACTTTGTCTTTGTGTGTCTCTAGGTTAAGTAGCTCACTTGCCTCTCGAGGCTCCATCCTCCTCTTCGCGCTGGATGGTGAGCGCTGGTGATGAGCTGACAGACAATCCCGAACCCCATTGCTCTGGCAAACAAATGTACCAGTGCCACCTGTTCTCATATCTTAAGATGAGGCCTCATAATGATGGCATTCGGCAATGGTGGGTGGCCATGCCATGTCAATTGTAGCACGGAGGGCTGATGCGTGCGGTGACCGCACAATGTTCCACAGCATGGAACGTGGCGAGGGATTTACACGCGTCACATGTCGTGCCGGTGTATTGGTCTCAGCGCGGACGCTGCACTGATGCCATTAATCCTATTGGATTATTTATGGAGTAATTTGTGTTTGCAATATGTTAGGGTTTTAATTTGTTCACGCAGGATTTTATATTTTTGGAAAGCGGGGAAAAAAAAACCACTTTTAAAGTTTCTGTTGGCTTTTTAGTATCACTATAGTATATTGAGCGAGGAAAGTCTCATTGAGTTTGTTCCCTTATTTGGTGGTGTTTTTGCAGTGGGGGTGATTGCTGTATATATTCCTATTGAGTAATCTGTGGGAAAATATAGTAATTAATCAAAAGCAAACCATGCTGCATTAGTCAAACATCAGTCCACTCCTGCAAATGATGTCAGGGGATCTTATGTGCATCGTGAAGCCGATGACATCCTATTTGACGGCCCTTACACCCAATATCCAGGGCAGCAGCTGGATTTGACGTCAACATTTACAACAAGCAGCAAGTGTTTTACTGCTTGGCTATGTCACCACTATCTATCAGGATTATTTTATTTAACAAGTCAACCTGTATGATTGCTCGAGCATCCAACAGTGCACGTACATTGTTTAAAGAGGCTGCACTGAGACTTTTTTAGGTAGAGTTTGTTTTCCGGACACAAACTCGCAGATTATCAGACCACCGGGAGCAGAAACCACTTAGGTTAGATTCACATTTATTTCCCAAGGTGAGTGAGGTTGGGAAGGCCAGGTGTGAGTTATTAAACGAAGGTTCCCATGTACTTTGAAATCATTTGTCGTGTCAAGCATCACCCAACTTTTTACTTCACTTGTGCCATGGTAATCCGCATATTTAAAAAGAAAATGGAGATCATATCACTTTTTTTTTTAAACTGCACACACCAGACTGTCTCAGAACCCTGTCTTATTTTGTGGAGCTACGGTGAGCGAAGCTATGGGGTGGTCTCTTCGATCAACGAGGGCACAGTTTTCTCTGGAAGCACATGGGATTCATATGCAATTAAGAATTATGAACCAATGCGCATGTGGGCACGGTTGCTTAAGTTTACTGCCGTGTAGGAGAGCTAGGTGTGGTGTGGGGGCACATCCATCCGCTTTGTCCTTTGGGTGTCTGCTTGGGTCAGAGTCCCGCTTGGCAGCGCACTGTAACGGGCAGTAGTGCTTGAGCAAAGTGAAGATTGAGTGTTGGGGGGGGGGTATCTATTACTTTCTGGCACTGAATTATCCGAGTTTAATTATGAAAGACTTTGTTTTCAAGGCAGGTGGCCAGTGTTGCCAGGCAAGGCTTCGCGACCTTATATTTCTCTTTACAAATAAAAGTTTGCATGTTTTTTTTCTGCCAGTGAGGTCTCATCTCATCTCATTATCTGAAACCGCTTAATCCGATATAGGGTCACGGTGAGCCGGAGCCGATCCCGGAAACACAGGGCGTAAGGCAGGAATACACCCGACGACGGGACGCCAGTCCATCGCCGGGCATTGCGGGACAATTTTAGTCTGCGAGCCAATCAACCTATCCAGGAGCATGCTTTTGGACTGTGGGAGGAAACCGGAGTACCCGGCGAAAACCACGCGGACACGGGGAGAGGCCAGTGAGGTATTTTCAGTAATTTTGCATTGAAATATCGCATACACGTTATAAACATCCTGAAATGAGACTGAAAAAAAATCCGTCAGTTATCTATGTGGATCTCATTCAATTTAAAATGCATTACATGAAAAATGCATATTAAATGTTAAAACTAAATCAGTTTCAACTGGAGATACCATTTTTTTTTTACCAATTTCATTTTCGCGGCCCACGTTTACAAGTCTTATAAACTGTAATTCAGCGTACGACATAAAATACTCCTCAATGTCCTGCAATCCATTTTACATTAATTACACAGCCTTGGCTACCATTCCTTGCCCACTGAACGGAGCAACAAAGGAGGATAATGCAACGCAATTTTCAAATTGTTCTTCTGCTGTATTTTTTTGTGGAAGGTTAAATCATTAATGGTGAGAGGATTGCATTAATAGTTCTTAGTTTTTGCAAATATCGCTGTGGTTGAAATTCATTTATTAAATGAGTTCCCTTGAGGTGCGAGACCAGTGTACAAATTATGTTACTGGTAGCCTGCATCTAAGGGTTGTTTGTATCTGCGCTATCCCCGTTGCCCCAGCCTGTTTAAGCAACCCACCCCACTTGGCCCCTTAAGGTCAGCAGTGCAGACAAAGCCCCAGAGACTTTTAAGATAGGGAAAAATTAGCCATTTTCGCCAATAGTTTTATTTCTACCCAAATGCTAATGGAGTGAAACCTCCTTTGTCCTCGTGAATTAACCAAACCTTGTTAAGCATCCGGAGTCTCCAGAATACTTTTCAGTGTGTATTTGGCCCTCGGCTGAACTAATGTGGTTTTGGCTTTTTCCGGCTTCCCATAAGCAGTGTCCCGCGTCCATTTGAACAAGCTGCAAGTGAACTCTCCACCTTCACAGCACAAAGACGACTGAAAAGTTCGTAGTCATTGTTGCGCCGGGTTCATTTTACGGCCATCGTGCGTGGTGGTGCTGCAATCATGCGAGTCGCTTTACGCTGGCACTCTGCCGCTGTCGAGTACCGGACAGCGACCCTAATACTGCCCGCTGACTCACATTAAGGGGGAAATTCGAAGGTAAGGCGGGATGCTCCATGTGCTCATGAAGACCAGTAACAGCAGATCAATAGCTGTAAAAGGGCGAGCTGTAATCGATGGCGCTCTCTGTGCCT
>JAZEWT010000006.1:28887955-28902959 GCA_036362905.1 Mordacia mordax | reverse complement strand
GGGCTGCCCTTTGCAAGCCAGCGACGTGTCCCGATCCTGGGTGTGTGGACCCGAGCTTTGCTCGCGCTTTGCCCGTCTCGCGTAGCCACACATTTAATTGCGTTGAGGAAAATCGACTCGCTGGTTAGAATGTTAACGTCATGAATATGGTGGGATGTTCGTTTTATTCTGTTGTGGCAAGTCGGCGTGCGAGTGTGCGCGGTGGGATGCACCGCACTGGGCGTTTGCCGAGGCTGACATTTAAAATCCATTAAACGGCCAAGTTAGGCTGCAATTTGTTTCTGTAAAAGATGGATACCCTGACCTCTATTTTTTATTTTTACGTGGAATTCCTTATTTTTTTTGACCGGAACATTAATTTGTCTCTGAGGACACCATTTATGTGCCGGCTGCTTTTGTTTCGTTTATATCCGCAAATATGTGACTTGTAACTGAATTTGAAAACGTCAGTTTTATATTTCCCATGTCAGACGTGATGTTATTAATAATGTCTTGTGCCGATGTTACTTATGTTAAATTTAAAATATGTAAACCATCTCTTCCCCCTTCCCCCATAACCATTGCTTGGCAAAAACCCAGAGCTACGGGGTTGTTTCTTCTTGTGCACATTGCCAGCTTTGAGGAGAGGAGGGGGCTTCAAGCCTTTAACATATTTGTAGCCACTGATAAATGAATGCGGTTTGGTACATGAGGGGATGAACAAAGGTTTATTGATTTGAGAAGCCGGTCCGTTGGCCAAGCCTGCATGCCACACTTGTCATTAGGGCAGAGAAATATCACTCTCCATGAAGCGGAACACCCACGGATGGGTGTCGGGGGGGTGGTGGTGGTGGTTCCAGTATCAGTGCCACGAGAGCTCATTAGAGCTTGGGAATCAGACACATCACTTGCAGTGTGCTGAAAAGATGAGTATTGTTTAAAATCATATACTGGGCTTCATTTCCTTATATCTTTCAGTCAAACAGAATTTGTGGGGAGGGGGATTTCCGAAAAGTCTGCATCAATTCCGTGTTGTGAAAGAGAATTATTGATCACACTTGAAATCTGAGGCCCTGGAGTGTAGTTTTTATAGTTGAAGGCATATGATTGGCTTCTGATACAATGCCTAATGTACGTGTTGTTTTATGTTTATTGTGTTTTCATCGCGGAATTCATGAACCCAGCTGCTAAAGTGAAGTGAGATTTCTAATTTTACGTCATTACTCGGTGGTCACATTTAGCCTGCTGTGTCGCCTACAAATTGTGTCTTAAGAATTGACGCTAACGAAAATAAATTTCGCAAATAAGACCGTGCGCGCGCTCTTATTTTCCACCCAAAGCACCATTACTGCTCAAATAATTTGGGCAGTCTCTGTAATTGTCCGCCTTCATTTAGGCAGACAGGGATTTGACCCGCGAACCTTGCCGCTGCAATTCCTTCTGCTCCGCTGTCTCATTACTGTCGGAGCTGTCAGATGTCGGCACGCGAGTGCGGGCGTCAACCCGGGCGCGCGCACACGTACGGCCTCGCACGCGCGGCACAGTCGCTCTCGCACACCCGCACATACGTGCACAACGAGTCTCCGCCGAGCCTGAACAGAACGTTGGGTGCAAGTGCTGTCATGAAACACTCGAACGGCGAGAGCGTGGAATTAAAGGTGTACCACACTGAGCAGCCATTGTCGGACGGACGCCGCTGTTTGTGCACCAAGCCAGGTACTCGTTTTGCGACTGAAGTTATCCAGGGGCGGCACCAGAACTGCTTGACATAATCACCGCTAGCGTAAGTCGTGGCCGCGAATCGAACATAAAATGCTGAGTTTATAGCGCAATGTGGTAACCAATGCGCTGCTGGTACTCAAACATATTAAACAGAGACAAAGTTCCCCCATGTAGCCTTAACAGACTGTAGGGTCAAGTGTGGTTAGCAAGCACCTATGAATGTCGACACGGCAAACGAGGAGATATGTGACCAGCACGTGCTCGGCCGCCTTTGTCTCCCCAGTGGCAATGTTTACACATTGCACTAGGTACTCACTTGAGGCTGCGCCGACCTAGGGGAGGCCCAGGACTGGTTCAGAAAATCATCACTGGTGTTCGCCGTGAGCAGGATTCGAACTTGGGTCGGAAGCCTGGCGTGCTGACCGCTGGGCCACCGCTTCCCAGAGACGCACACATATACGCATGTATGCACCCACATTAATCAGTCTGGAGACATGCCAGCTGGAATTATGTGACTCTCCCCCCCCCGCCATTTTCATTAAAATAATGTTAAATGGGTAGCACAGTGGCCCAGTGGGTAGCGCTGTCGCCTCACAGCAAGAAGGTCCCCGGATTCAAATGTTGGCTCGGGCGCCTCTCTGTCTTTCTGTGTGGAGTTTGCATGTTCTCTCCCCGTGTCCGCGTGGGTTTTCGCCGGGCACTCTGGTTTCCTCCCACAGTCCAAAAAAACATGCTGCTGCATAGGTTAATTGGATTGCAGGGCGGCGCGGTGGCCCAGTGGTTAGCGCTGACGCCTCACAGCAAGAAGGTCCCGGGTTCGAATCTCTCGGCTCGGGTGCCTTTCTGTGTGGAGTTTGCATGCTCTCCCCGTGTCCGCGTGGATTTTCGCCGGGTACTCCGGTTTCCTCCCACAGTCCAAAAGCATGCTCCTGGATAGGTTTATTGGCTCGCAGACTAAAATTGTCCCGCAATGCCTGGCGATGGACTGGCGTCCCGTCGTCGGGTGTATTCCTGCCTTACGCCCTGTGTTGCCGGGATAGGCTCTGGCTCACCGTGACCCTATATAGGATTAAGCGGTTTCAGATAATGAGATGAGATGAGACTAAATTGCCCACAGTGCCCGGTGATGGATTGGCGTCCGATCGCGGGTATATCCCTGCCTTGCACCCTGTGTCTGCCGGGATAGGTTCCGGCCCACCACGACCCTGTACAGGACTAAGCGGTTTCTGGCGATGAGATGAGATAATGTTAAATATTTTTTGGACGTGTTGCAATGTGCACCCTTTATGGTCTTTCTCCACACGATGTTTGTGTAAGTGAAAGCTGAATATCTGTCAAGTTTTTAACAAGTAAATTAACTACACAGTGAAGAAGACATCCGAAATTAGGTTTGCTGCAAATTAGGATTCGTGGCAAATTTTTAGTTCTCAGACAAACGTTAGACTGGCACACATGTAAAGACATTTTGCTATTTTGCAAGAGGCGTGTTGACTGGTGCTCTTTGGAAGCAGAGAACGCATTTTATTCTTAGCACCAAATGTCTAATTTCATCATCTGCAATGCGCCTTAAAAAAAATTCACATTTCCATTGCGTGTAATATAAAGCTACTGTGTGCGTGTCAGACACTCAATGGGCGATTGCTTACCAAAGCTGTTCTTTCGGGATAGCCCTGTCGATCATTCCTCCTCTCTCCACGACGTGTTGCCTCCCAAGTTGGGGGGCATCTTCAGGCGCTCTGTGACTGAGCACTTGTAACGACACCTCCAACGCTGGAGGCGAAACGTCGCGAAGGAGAGGAGGATTTCTCTGCACGGCTGTCCCGAAAGAACCGCTCTTGTAAGCAATCGTCATGCATCGAGCCATGAAAATCTACATCAGACATACAATTGACATACAAGTTGCAATCGCTTTACCCCCCCCCCCCCTTTTAATGCTTGTTCTCCCTGGGTGGGCGCTGTCTTTGTGTTTAGTACATCATGCTATTTGCTTGACCACATATCTCTTCAATAGCCTGCCAATAACTTACCTGTGCAGTCTTGCACAACAACAGTTACTCATGCTAGAATGCACGCGGTTCAAGTGTAGTGCGTGGAGCGTTTTCGAATATACAGGGGTGATCAATTTATAGACGCTCTGTATACTTGCTAACGGCAGCTTGGGCAAAAAAGCAGCAGATTTTACATGGGTATATGTTTTCATTTTGTGCAGTGTCGAGGAGTCGGTGGGTTTTTTTGTTTGTTAATTGTGCTTGTACACCATTGCCTGTGGAACTTTGCCAAGTAATTTGCTCATGTATTGATGGCCGACTTATTTCCACTGGCCGACCATCTCAGGAGGCGATTTCAGTACTGCAAATGCAACAGCTCCGCATCATCGAGAAAGCAGTGCGTGATAAGGCACCGTGTGTATGTGTTGTGATTGGTGGTGTAACGTGTCCTAAGGCTGTATCGATATCTCGGTTTCCCTGCAATTGTTTCCATATAATTTCATCGAGTTGTCTGTATAAGGATGACCCTGTAGTTTACAACCATTCAAGCACGACTGAGTGTATCCTAATTGTTTTCCTATGCCTTCCTCGGAGCACATCAGAGATCCCCCCGGTAGCGTTCCTGACAGCCAGTGCAACCCATTGGATTTGATATTCATCAACACAGCAACGGGGCTAGGTTGTTAGCGGCTGTCTTGTCAAACACGTGAGGCTCCCCCTTGTCCCTCACTTGGGTCCATCTCGGAGAAACGTTATCACGTGTGTTGTTGACTGTAGTCCCTGCTTATGGGCTGGTGTTTTGAAACCAATGTGCTCCTACTTTGCACGTGTGTGCGTACGCTGCGAATAATGCTGTGCAGCGCCAGGCTATTTCGCTTGTAGAATTTAAATGTTGAAGTCTTCACAATTACGGACTTAGTATTTCATTTGGTTGGCAGAGGTGCATTGCATTACTGTTGATGGTGAAGAAAATGTTGTCGTGCCCTTAGTCAACTGATGTGTGTCGATCACGAATAAATTACGGTTTTGATTTAAACCATCATCACGTCCAGGATGCAAACAACGAGGCGTTATGTAAAATTTGCTAAATATTTCCCTGCCGTGTTCAAAGTTTGTTGGCTTGTGAGTTGGTGAAAAGTTGTGAGAACAGAGTCGTTTACAGAGCTTAGACACACTGCGATTATTCTCAGCATATCTCCATGTGAATTGTTGTACAAAAACTGCGTGTTGCTTTAAAAATTATATAACTTGCAAACTTCTTGACTGACCCACATATATAATTGGTTCTCCAAGGACGATTAACACCTTAATGGTCACAGTATTTGCTTTGAACGCGAATCAAACGTGCCTTGTGTGTGTGGAGAATTGAATGCATATGAGAAGCAGCTCTAAATTGTGGGGTGCATTCTGCTACAAACTGAGTGACCCAACTTTTATTCCCACTCATGAACCCGTCCCAGATCTTGCCTAGGCCTGTTTGAACTTAAATTAGTACCCGGTGCAGTGTTTTAAACGTGAACACATCAAATGCGGTTGTATGTCTGCTCTGCCGGCCTTAATAGGTGCTTGCTCACAGTAATTGCCCCAACAGTGTGTTCGCTTTGTGGAAGTTTGTGTTGAGAATTGAATGCGTGTCAGTGTTTCTGGAGTGGTGCAAAATAATGTCTCCGTTTACGCTTGCGTGCAAGTTGCAAGTCTCTTCTTGATCCTGAGAGAATTGCCTCGCTGTGCATCTTATCTCGCCGATGGACTAAGCACCCTAAACACTGCCAAATAGCAGACGTTAGACATTGATTTTCTGAAATTTTTGCCATCAGTACCCAATCGGTGTGGGGCCAGGCAAGTTCAACTGGCTTGATGTCATCTACATCTCATTGCCATGGCTTACTTGAGAGGGACAATAGGCATGGGATGTACTTGCGGATTGAAATTATTTGTATTGCCTACTTTGTGTGCTAAACGTCCATATAGAGTGATTGTGCTTTAAAAAAACAACAAGTTTCATTCTCTGTCGGCCTTCGTTGAGTATAATTGCTGATATAACAAGTAGCCATATAAGGCTTCATATAATTGTTGATAAAAAAAATAGATATTTTTGCGCTCACGGCTAAATGCTTTGAATTGTTTGCGCGCGAATGAATTGCTTGCAATCCATGCAGATTGTGTAAAATGCGCAAAACATTACTTTTAAGTAAAATGGCAACTAAATGAAGTAACGAGCCAAAGAGAATTATCTCCGTGGCGATAGAGCCATGCGTCTCATGGCTCATGTGCAGGAGTGAGCTGATTGAGGGATGATGACGTCACGCCTTTATGCAGCGGGTGATAGATCGATTTTATGATACGTTTAACCCAATGGAGCAAACAAACCTCCACAGATTAGACAAAAACAAGACTTGATACAGATATGTGTGTGACTACCGATGTCTTGATGTCAGTGGATCACGGTTGAAACAACAGAGAATTTTAAGCACGGTAATTTTACACGTGTGCTATTTAAACATTCTGAGTGATGCATCGGCCATGTATCCTTGCCAGCCTGTTAATCTTATTGATGTTGGTGCTTGGTATAGATGTTTAGCTTTTTTTATTATTGACAAGCAAGCCGACCTTGTACAGGCCACATTAAATATGCGATTGATTGCTTTTAAACGAAGGAAAACTTTTGTTTCCGCCGGCAGCGGTTCCTTGGCAGAGCAGTTGTTCACCCATCCCATTGCGGTGTCAGGCTGCAGTGCAGGTCTCTCCGCAGACACCGGCTGGATGTAGTCGTTTTATTTCATTTGTTGAAAAATAATGTGGGAGAATGCTACCTGGCAACAATTTCATTGATTTGGGGTTTTTGTGCTGCCAAACGAGAAGCCTATTGATTCTAAATGTTTGTTTTTGCTCGGCAGACTGGACTCTGACCAAAAGTGTTATATGAAATGTTTTCTATTCTTGTGCCTGCAATTGCATGCTTTTTTGTCACGGCGATTGGTATATAAATGTCCTTTAGTGGTATTGCTTTACGAGTTGGATATATAAAAAAAACAGAAGTAAATTTCATCATAACAACACGAAGTAGATTTCATTATGATCCTGGTGGTGTAGTGAGTAGCCCTGCTGTCTCACAGCAAGAAAACCCGGGTTCGATTCCTGGTCCGAGTGTATTTCTATACAGAATTTTGTGGGTGTTGATACAGAAGTGAAGAGATTGAATCATCTCCAGTAAATTTCTTTATTCTTATTTTTTTAAAGCTATGCCGGATCATTATTCTTTTTCTCTTAACACACACACACACATGCATAATTTATCTAACTGTTATATGGCACTGGGCTTAAATGGGTCTTGAGCATTGGATGCAACCAAGCGAAATCTTAAACGATCCCATACATTGTCACGTATTCTGTTTTTGGATGAGTGCCCAATTGCTGGAGCACCTTAATGCTCATGGTATTTCGAGCACTGGCTGTCTTGTTCTTTTCTGCCACCTCCTTAAGACGAAAAAAAACTAACCTTGAACATCGAGTCAACGGCTGACCGACATGCTTTAGGGCTTGAAATTGTTATAATGTCATTTTTACCTGTCCTGTACATCACGAATAGATTTTGGGCCATACGTGTTGAATTTAATTCCATTTGTTAATTTGTTATGTGTGCGCACAGCTCTTGTCATTCCACTGCTGGATGAGGGCTCCCCCCTCCCCCCCAACCCTTTTCTCCCCGAGCTGGCGTGTGTCATGAGAAGGTCATGTTAAACACTTGTACGTTTTTATCTGGTATTTATCATACTTTACACAAATTAATATGAATCATGATCTTTGCTAATAATTTATGTGAGCTGTCATAAATATCATATAAAATTCACAAATGTTTGACATGACCTTATATTGACATCTGACTCTATTTGCAGTGTGTTTAAAATGTTGCTATTGCATTTTGCGCTGCTGTCAGGGTAATAGACGTTTTGACGCCACTGGCATATTGTGAGGTTGTATGAATCATGCGCACATATAGTTGTGTGCCTTTGTCTCTGCGTGCGCACGCTTGTCCGTGTGTGTGTGGGTTTGTTTAATGTACAGATGTCGCCAATCCCAAAAGCAGCTGCTGCTTCCATATTTCCTGACCATTTCCTGTCTTCTATCAATATTTATGGACATTGCAGGATACAAATGTCATATGCCTCGGTGCGTATTTTATTATAAACTCAATATGTTTTCCCAGAATATTGCGTCTGGAAATCACACTCGTGACTGCTGATGGGATGTACTCTTGCTGGAACAACTCATATCAATGCATAATGACTTTTGAATGCATTGTATATATAATGTCCTGAAGGTGTCCAGTGCCGTTGCGCGCTCGTAAGATCCGTGCGTTATTCAGTCCATCTGAAAATTGCACCGTTGCAGTGGAATACATTACGTGGGTTGCTTTCTCAGAAATCTGGATGGTATTGTTGCTGATTTGCCGTTCTGATGTCGTCGCCGTTGTTGATGTGCCGTTCTCGCCACAGCTCTGGCAAGGGCTTTGTGACCCTCAGGTGAAAAGCGCTCTAGAAGGGCAGTAATTTTTACTATTTTGAAACTGATGAAGACCGTGGTTTAAACAAGATGACCAATCAATGTTGCAGATAGCGTGTTAGTAAATATATATAATTAATGGTAGTGCGAGCCAACTTGTTATCTCATTTACGAAGGACTCAAACGCATGAAGTCCTCTCTTGCATGAAATTAGACAATACATGGTGACACTTTTAAATATTAGACCACATAGTTCCATCATTATGGCCAAAGAGAGTGAGGGGGTGGGTCTTTAAATTGCATGTAACAGGTGTTCTAAACTTCTTGCACCACAAGGCCTCCTTGTCTATGGTCTCCAAGGACCACTGCGGCATTCAGTGACCACTGATGAGTCGTGACCCACCAGTTGAGAATGGCATGCGGTGCTCTACAAATACCGTCCCACCGTTAAACATTGAAAAACTAAAGTTCAGTAGCCCCAACAAACTCTCCACGACTGCCCCTGCAAGGTGCCATTGAGAGGACTAGGAATAGAGGGTGTCCAATGAAGACGAGTATTCAGAATATCAGACTGGATGGGCTTCAACCACGATCCACTGATCTCCATTAGGTTTAGGAACCGAGTCATGTTGAGAGAGATCATGACGACTTCTTTCAACGTGGTGGCTCAGTGACCTCATTGTTAGACTGACTGGCCTTTTACGGCCGCCAGATGACGATGGTGTGATTGCTGATTGGTGATATCCTCTGCATGGTTACCACTTGACACGACCTGGGTAATAATTATATTATTATGAATAACAAATCAGATTAAATAAATTAAACAAATGTAAGAGACAATTTTAGCATCATAACTTCGATAAATAACAGGAATACAATCAATTCTGGTCACCATCTAGCGGGGCTGGTTGTGACCTCATGAAGGCTCTCAATGAGAGTCAAGGAAATTATCGGTGATCTGACTCATGACTAGCCCAATTCTATATTGTGGGGGGTGGTTGGGTTCTGCAAATTTCAGTTCACGCGTTTTCCTCTACGTTTCAGGTGTTACTCTTAAGGCAGTTCACATCATTCCCCTACCAGTTAGGATTTTGTTTTGTTGGGGTTTTAATCCAAGAGCTTCATATCTGAAACATTTGTGGATGGATAAAGGAGGGGTGTTAAGGATATGGAACTTACCTTTTGCAAATGTATGTTTACGGATAAGCACCGACGTGGATTAATTCTTGCCTCCTATGACAGGCATGTTGCAGCTGGCGTATCTGCATTTTATCAGTGCGGTCACCTATATGCAGCCCTACAGCACGTTCCTCGTATAATACGTTTTGTTGTCCCGCATTTAGGGCTTGCATTATTGGTAAGAAAAAAAGAAAACACACAACTTATTTGTGCAGCACTTGAACTCAAATGAAAAATGTTCAGGGGAATTACATTTTTGGTAAATATGTACCATTCTGATACATTTTTAGACATGGTGACCAATTACTATTATACTCCAGACAGCATTCCATGTGCGTGTTGGTGAATGGGACATTAACTCAAAAATGTTTTGGCTCTGTTGTCATGATAAAGGTAAGTACTCACGCTCATTGACTGATTCATTCCTGCACAAGGTCATGGGGGGGGAGGGGGAGAACCAGAGCCTATCCCGGTTGACAAGAGGGCGCAAGGTGGGGGGAATACCCAGAATGTGACGTCATAACATCGCATTGTGATGCACGAGCAATTTCCTGGCCATGCATTTTAATGACTGGCATACTGCTCATTTTCTTTACATTTGTATTCATAATAATAATGGTATTTAAATTATTAGAAGTATTATTACGGTACCTTATTGCTACGATTCCATCCATCAATTTTTTTTCTAAACCGCTTGTCCTGGTGAGGGTCACGGTGGCAGCAGTCCAAGGAGAGTGAACCAGACGTCCCTTTCCTCAGCAATAGATTCCAGTTCTTCCTCGGGGATTCCCAGGCGTTCCCAGGCCAGCCAAAGGATGTAATCCCTCCAGCGTGTCCTGGGTCGTCCCCTATGTCTCTGCCCAGTGGGCCATGCCTGGTAGATTTCCCGGGGGAGCCTCCCAGGCGGCATCTTTACCAGATGCCCGAACCACCTCAACTGGCTCCTCTCAATCCGGAAAAGCAGCGACTCTACTCTGAGGTTCTCCCGGATTTCTGTGCTCCTCACCTTGTCACGGAGAGTGAGCCCAGCAACCCTGCGGAGAAACCTCATTTCTGCCGCTTGTATCTGCGATCTCGTTCTTTCAGTCATTACCCAAAGTTCATGACCATAGGTGAGGATAGGGACATAGATTGACCTGTAAACCAGGCTCCTGCTTCACTACCACGGATCGGTACAGTGCCCACATCACTGCAGACGCTGCTGCAATCCGCTGGCCAACCTCACTTTTCCGCTTACCATCACTCGTAAACAAGACCCCAAGATGTTTAAACTCCTCCACTAAGGGCAACTGCTCTCCCCTCACCTGAAGAGGGCGACCCACTCTTTTCCGTGAGAGGACCATGGCCACAGATTTGGAGGTGCTGACTCTCATCCCAGCCACTTCACACTCAGCCTCGAAATGCTCGAGTGCCCGTCGGAGGTCACAATCCGCTGAGGCGAGAAGAACAACGTCATCTACAAACAGCAGCGATGCCACCTCCACGCCCCAAAACAGGACAATCTCCATACCCCGGCTGCGCCTTGAAATCCTGTCCATGAAAATCACGAATAGGAGCGGAGACGAGACTCACCTTTGGTGGCGACCAATGGCCACATTGAACGGATTCGACTTCACGCCAAGTATACGAACACAGCTCTCGCTCTTGGAATAGAGACCGGATTGCTCTTAAAAGAGATACTGGCACCCCATACTCCCACAGCACCTTCCACAGTAAATCTCGGGGCACACGGTCATAGGCTTTCTTCAGATCTACAAAACAAATGTAGACTGGGTTAGCAAACTCTCTTGATCCCTCAATTATCTGTGAAAGGGCAAAGAAATGGCCCATGAATCCACGGTCAGGTTGGAAACCACATTGTTCCTCCTGAATCTGTGGTTTGACCAATGGTCGGAGTCTCTTCTCCAGAACTGTGGCATAGGCTTTACCTGGGATGCTCAGAGTGTGATCCCTCTGTAGTTGGAGCACACTCTTAGGTCTCCTTTCTTAAAGATAAGGACCACGACCCCAGTTTGCCAATCCAGCTTTACCATTCCGGAGGTTATTGACTGCGGTAATGGACCCGACCCCACCGCAGGGTTCCAGCACTACCTCCTGGAAGGAGGGCATGTCAATTGGGTTAAGGAGTTCTTCAAAGTGTTCCTTCCACCTTCCAACTATCTCCTCAGTAGAGGTCAGTGTTTCCCCTCCCTTACTGAAAACAGCTTGGTCGACATCCCATGACCCCTCTTAAGGCGCCGGATGGTTTTGCCAGAACATCTTTGAAGCCGTCCGAGAGTCGTTTTCCATGGCCTCTCCGAACTCCTCCCATGCCCGAGCTTTTGCCTCAGCAACCGCTTTTGCTGCTCCCCTCTTGGCCAGTTGATACCTGTCAGTCGATTCAGGCGAGCGATTCACAATCATTTCTTGGAAAGCCTCGTTCTTCGACTGGACGACTTCCTTCACCGATGGTGTCCACCAACAGGTTCTAGGGTTGCCACCACGACAGGTATCAACTGCCTTCAGGCCGCAGCTTTTCGCAGCCACCTCAGCAATTGAGGTTTTGAACAAGAGCCACTGGGACTCCATTTACTTGACCTCTCCCGGGATGCAGGAGAAGTTCATTTGGAGGTGCGAGTTGAAATCCTTCCTCACCTGGCACACTGTCACGTTCCCAGGCCACCCTCACTGCTTGTTTAGGTCTCCCAAGTCTTATCAAGCAGGCGCACTGTGCGTCGGATCCAACTCACTACTAAGTGGTGATCAGTTGACAGCTCTGCCCCTCTCTTCACCCGAATGTCCACAACAAATGGCCTTGGATCTGCTGAAACAACTATAAAGTCGAGCATTGACCTTTGGCTGAAGGAGTTCTGCTACCAGATACCCTTATGAGCCTCCTTGTGTTCGAACATGGTGTTTGTTACGGATAATCCATGACAAGCACTCATCCAGTAACAACTCACCGCTTAGGTTCAGATCGGGGAGGCCATTTCTCCCATCACGCCCCTCCAGGTATTTCCATCGTTCCCCACGTGTGCATTGAAGTCTTCCAGTAGGACTATGGAGTCAGTCGACGGAACCCCATTGAGCACCGCACCAACTGTCTCTAAGAAGGCTGGAATACTCTGAACTGCTATTTGGCGCAGACGCACAAACAACAGTCAAAGTTTTCTTCTCCGAGACCCGAAGTCTCATTGAGGCGACCCTCTCGTCCACCGGGAAAAACTCCTCAACTGTGCAGCGCCAAGCCGGGGGCTGGTGAGTATCCCCACTCCCACCCTGGGCCGCTCATCGGGGGCCACCCCGGAGTAGGAGAGAGACCAACCCCGATGGAGACGTTTCGCTCCAGAGCCGGTACTTTTCCACTTCCTCCACAAGCTCCGGCTCTTTCCTCCCCAGAGATGGGACATTCCACGTCCCAACAGCCAGTTTCCATTGCAAAGGTCGAGTCCATCTAAGTCCGTCCTTTTGGCTGCCGTGACGGCATTGCACCCGACCCTCATGCTTCGCCTTGCGGGTGGTGGGCCCACAAGGCTGCTGCGTGGGTCACCCGGCCACCAGGTGCTGGCCGACGGACGCCACCCCCAGTCCTGGCTCCAGGGTTGGGTCCCGGTAACCCTAGTCCGAGCAGGGTTCTCATGATCTTATTTCGAACCATTATGAAGGTCTTTGGGTGGACCGTACCTAGTCTGGAACCTCTCCTCAGACCTGTTTGCCATGGGTGACCCTACCAGGAGTGCTGGACTCCAGACAACATACTTTGAGGTTCATTGGAATACACAAGCCCCCCAACACGACAAGGTCCGATCCATTGGGGGAGGTTTGCTAAGATTATTTTCTGTAATTCTAGTAATGCCTTGCTTTTGTAAATGTGAGTGGTATTTGCAAGCTCCTTGTTAAAAAAAAACTTTTTACAAGGTCACCTAAGGTGGATAAATTTAGATAATAATCACAATTACAATTTCACCGCTGGCCAAATTTACAGAAGAGATCAACACAGTTTAAACATTTGCAAATCTTAAATGAGCTTCTAGCAGGTGATTTGGCCCATATACGGACAACTGAAGAAACCTATATTGTGCAAACTTTTGGCTCTCATGGGATCTGTGGCATATGTGCATAGACTATACAAACTGATCTAAACTAACGTCCCCTTAGCTATATCTTCCGTTGTCCAATATACCGTCATCCTCCTCAGCCATGATCGGTCCACTCGCAGATGAAGTCTTTGCCAAGGCGTTGACATTCCTCGCCCATCCTGTGACCCTGCGATGCAACAGCGTTCCCTCTTTTAGTCGCCACTCTTTCACGAGGCCCCAACCATCGTCCACTACCCCTTATGTCTATTTGTCCTGCCTAGGCCTACTTACCATCCATATATCTGTGTGTGTGCTGCTTTCTGTCTCCCAAGTGTAATTCAAACAAGTCCCTTCTCCATGTTTCGCATGTTTTTTTTAGATTTTGTTCGGTTTGTTATGTAAGTGACCATGTTTTTGAGTCACATTGCCCCAGCAATTGATTATATATATACAGTACACTGTGTAAAGAGTTCTATATTTGGCATATGTATTTTTTAGACTCGCTGAGGCAGTAGGATGGCACAGTGGTACCACTTATGCCCCCACCGCAAGAAGGTTCTGGATTATTTCCATGCCGCTTGTATTTCCGTCTGCTGTTTGCTAAGGTGTTCTTTGGGCTCCCTGATTTCCTTCCAGTGTTGTGAATAAGAGTAATTGGTATGGGCCAGGCATCCCCGTTGTGCAAAACCACGTGGAATTATACATTGCAACATTTATCCCGACTGCAGAGTTTTGCAGGACCCTCCTGAAAAGAAGCCTTGATACTCATTGCAGCTCTCCTGGGTAAACAAGCACAGCAATAATAATAAATAATGTTGTTTTTCATTATTAATGAGATTTCTAAAAGCGCTCCAACCTGTTCCATCTGCTTTAAAAAAAATCTCATTGCATCCCCGTCTGCCAGTCTTTATTAAGTTATTTTATCATTTCCTGTTTCATTTATATTGCTTCTTAAAATCACTGTCATCAGAAAATTTGAAATGGTTAATGTTTTCTATTAATACATCTATGCCTTGGTTTCTGCAGTCTAATTTTGAGAAAGCATTTTCAAATGTTGGTATGAAAACGTGTCTCCTTGCATGATGATCATAATATATATTTTTGTACTTAATGTGGTGGCAGCGTACCTGTATTTTTTTTAATGCACGTATGTATTTTTGCCTTTGTCGCCTACCAGTCTGTCCATTTACATTCATGTCAGTATTCATGTCTATCTTCCCAGCAGTGTCACATTTTCTGGTGTAATGTAGGCACACCTTTAACAGCACAACTTTGGGTCAACTCTCTTAAGTGAAAAAATTGACTCATTAAAAAAAATGAAATATAGATGCTGGAACATTTTAAAGTTTAAAGCAATGCGCAGAACCGTGGATAAGAAGTGCGCTCGGCTGCTGTGTGTTCTGTAAAAACTCATCAACAGTGCGTGAATAAGTGCGTGATGATCCTGTTGTCTTAGGTCACTGTCAAAATAAATTCGAAGCAAATCTGACCGGCAGCGGTGAGGTAGTTGGACAATTGTAGACAACTGTAGGTGCAGGCAGAACAAACAGTTGGGATCTGCACAACCCGGTTGAC
>JAZEWT010000006.1:28860062-28887498 GCA_036362905.1 Mordacia mordax | reverse complement strand
CATGATGATGAGGCTGTTTCCGACACTGCCTTTTTGTAAATGTACGAAAGCTAGTTAAAGTGTACAAGAACGTACACTGAATATTTGTTGTCGTTTCATTTTTGCCCCACAAGTATGTTTGTAGTTTTCGATCTATTTTTACTCATGTTGCGGGTAAAATGATAGTCATCTGCTGCAATATGCATTGCATCAGCCTAAAAGTGATTTGATTTAAAAATGCATTTTATTATGCATAGTTACTCAACAAATGCGGCACTTGCTGGAGGTTAAAACTCAAGTAAGTAACGTTTTACATTCCATCGCTTTTATTGACGTTCATATCAAACAATTCGAATGGGAAGGCCACATTATGGTATCTCAATAATCGATAACACATTTTCTTAACATTTATTTTGCTAAACTGATGGCACATTGAAAATTGTTCTTAAGGGTTGTTCTTTTGGTTTCACCATTGTGGGCAGATCTCCTTTCCTTTGAAACGTTTAACCTACCGCGGTCACAAGCATCATCAGGCTCTGTGCAGAATTATTTTTTTATCGCTTATTTTACGTCCTATAATTTATTGCTGCTCTTTGACTTTCAGTTGAACTGTCCTGATGTTGTTGTTGACATGCCGTTCTCTCCGCAGCTCTGTGCAGTGCTTTGTGACCTTCGGGTGAAAAGCGCTCTATAAATGCAATTATTATTATTATTATTCTTATTGTCACGCATCGAGCCGCGAAAACCCACACCAGCGTAATGGAACAATCTACACGAGTTAGTCTTTGGCAACCAACGGCGGACGTGTGTCTGTTGAGGGAGCTGCGTGTTGCTGGGCCATGTCACCTCGTTCCGCATGCGTGCGTGCCCCTCGCGGTGGCGAGGCCGTGTCCCCCGCCCCCCCCCGCAGAGCTTTGGGAACGATGTTTCGCTACGCGGTGCGCGCGACGCGGAGGCCGTGCAGCAGGTAGGCTTCGCTGGATAGATGAAGCGGAGGCGAGGGCTTGCCTTCAGGCAAAGGAGGACACCGCTTACTGCGCTGAAGAGTTGATTATCCAAGGGGGGGAAAAAAAACACAAGTGAGGAGAAAAACTCTGTTTAATTTGCACTATAGATTAAAATGTTGACCGCCTTATGGCAAATGTGCACGCTCGTGGGCTGGAAAAATTGCTATGAAAAGTGTCCGAAGATGTGTCTGCACACGTTATTGTTTGTTCAGAGGTGCTGTATTTTCAGAAGCGTTATTTTACCCCTTTTACTTTGGATTTACCTGCATCACCTTGCTGCCAATTAACAATTTAAAAACCTAAGCCATGTATGAAGCTCTTTCATAGCAATAGGAACAACTTGTTATTGTTTTCACACAATACTTGGTACTACGTTCGTAGTGATGCGTGAGCATGCACAGTTCCGACACATAAATAACACTCTTGAATGGAACATTATGTAATACAACAGGCAGTGGATCCTAGTTCAGAGCCTAGAGGTTCTAGACAGATACCTATTGTTATTTGTTAATTCTGTTTAAGACTATGTGGAGTAAATTGCCCTCAGTGTCCTGCAGTGTACTGGCATCACATCCTGGGTATAGCCCCGCCTTGATCCCTCTATATGCTGGGATAGGCTCCGGCCCCCCACGACCCTGTACAGAATTAAGCAGGTATTGATAATGACAAAAAAAAACCATCCTAATTATTTGTGCTTTGTTATGCATGCTAATTACTCCGGTCACTAAAATCGGGAAAGCATAGTGTCTCACCGCCTCCCATTCCCTTCCTCTGTAAGGCTGAAGGTTTTGCTCTGTACAGCATCATGAGCCAACGTCATCTTTCAGACTCTTCACCAAGGATCAGGCACTCCTCACCCCCACCACCTTATCTCAAAGCCCTGGGTTAAATGAAATACTATACGCTTCCTCAAGGAGACTGCTATTACGTCTTAAATTGCTTTTTTTTTGCTGGGGAAATTTGACATTAAAGGCATTACAGGCCAGCAATTTAGGAAATTAGTTTTATTGTTGTGCTATATTCTATCTAAAGGAAGGCTTTACATACTCATGTAATGCAATCCTTTGCTTTATTTAACTGCTGATAGTAAATATTGCATTAACTAATGCCGCTGCTTCCAAAAACCATCCTAAAATTACTTTTCATATCTGCCTAATTTATTATCACAGCATGTATTTAGCTCTCAACACATGTCAAAATGAATTATGGCTGGGCTATTTGTAAATAATCTGGATTGTTCATGGAATTTTAATTCCTTTCAGAAGGATACACATTAAAGTCTTGAGTCATGCGCATAAAAGTGCAATTACTTAAAATGCATGAAACCGATATGGATTTTACGGTCACTTACTTGACATGCAATTCCATTTTAATTTCTGAATCTGCCTCCCCTTTCCTGTAAAGTAGAAACATTATCACAATACCCACATTTCGATTGTCTCAACAGGCATCCATGTGCTATGTTATTTCTGTTACATTTTACATTTATAATTGTCACCTGTATGTACGTTTTCTTGTTTGTTAAATTGTTTTCATATTATTTGTTGATTTGGAGATAATGGTACATTGTGACTTGTGTTGTAAGGACTAAGGATTGCTTAGTGGGAGGTTTTGAGTTGTTGCATTGTGGCACAGGGGTCTGAGTTCAGGTCCTGGCTTTTTTGCAGAGTGCAAGGTCTGCTTTCATATATTCTAAAGTAACAATTTCACTGCCCTTGCACCCCGATGGTGAACAAGGGCACTGCTGTGTTCAGCGCACACTATTATAGGATTTCATGTCAAGTTCGATAGACCGCTTCAATTCCACTAAAACATTTTGTTATGTAATTGTATTCCCCCATGGCTGTACTTTTGAATGCTTGGCCGCAATGCTATTCCAATGAGGCCGCACGTTTAAAAGCAGTGTTTTATTGGAATCGTAGCACATCCACATCCTGACTTGTTCAGAGACGTGTGTGATGAAAAGGGCCTCATTAATCTATCTCTCTCGTAGCAAGTGGCAGTTACAAATGCTGTGCCTTTAAGCAGGGCAGTGCCCAAAGGCATTCTTTGTGAGAGTAAGGGAGAGGAGGCATGGGGGGGGGGTTCTCAAGAGAACCTTTGTTAGGGGGGAGAAATCCTACACAGTCCCTCTGATACATTTGCAAAATGTCTCATGGGAGGGCAATCATTCCAATCCAATTTTGAGGAGCACGAAACTGGCCCAATTCTGCTGTCCAGTCAGTCCCCATAAGACCAGAGCGTGTAACATGCCTTGCAGTCTCTAGGCCATACTTGTACTGTTGCTCTCATCATTCAGCCTCAGCACACAACCTTTTACATCCATTTGCATTAGCTAAGCTTGCCATCATTTGAAAGGTTAAAAGGTTTATGTTTATGCACTTTTGAGATTATCGTGGGTGAAATCCTTGAGGTAGGCTTCTTTTACATTGAAATCACCTTGTCCATATATCTTAACAGGTAGTCTTTTCCTGCCTGCTTTCTTGCATACCTCTGTTGAAGTTTGGATGCGGAAATGCTATGGTGCTTTTAGAACGATTGCATTATGATGAGTAGCGTTGGACGTGAAGCCAGTGCAGTAGCCTGTTTGTCATGCAGCATAAATTGTCGAGCAATGTTAATCTGACTGATGTAAGAGAAACTCATTTCCATGTGTGACTAACCTGTCCTTTGATTTTGTTTGACATGACTCCTGGAGTTTGTTATTTGGTGATCGTCACCCTTTGCTATCACACTGCATGCCTGCAGCAGTAATTCTCTACTTCATAATTGCTGTTCGTCTATTCTTCACTGTGTGACCTCGGGTACAATCACACGTCCCTGACAGTCATTTGAGGTAAGTGTGTGATTACGATGATCTTTTATGTGCATTGACCCTGTCAGAATTGACGATGCCACCTCTTGTTTGTTTTGGCAGGGGCCGTGGTTGGAGACGGTCAGTCAGCAGTGGCCAATAATATTGCTGACATCACGTACCGCTTGCAGTGGTGGGACTTTGCCAGCTACAACCTGCCTGAAATCAGCAATTGTAAGCGTAGATTGAAATATGCACATTACACACAAATATGACTGCATCACTCAATATGTATTTTACCTCGTAAATTCTCAAAAGCCTAATAAGCAGCGTTGAGCATGTATAGCGCTTGAATGGGTGACTACCGTGCACAGCAGGTTATTACAGGCTGCCACGCTGCTACGTGATTGGCTGCGTAGAGTAGCGAAGAAAATTGCATTATGGTACTATACGTCTGTGCTGCCCAATTTGTTGAGTCCACACAGGGCAACGGTGGTGAAATGTGGTTAAATGTAACACCGCACAGGCTGCCCTTAATCAGCAGTGGGTTCACAAAACAGTTTTGTAGTTTTTTTCTGCTTACAAACATAAATACTTGATACTTAAGAAGTCGGCCTTATGAAAATTGTGACTGGACTAAAGACCTGCCATGTAACTACAAGCTGGCCAGTGGAGTTTCAGAGAAACAACATTAATGAAAATAGCTCCACTGCAGATATAAATACAATTTCACTTTTTGTTGCCTATCTATTCTGATCCATTGGGGAACAGACTGGGTTTTGTTGTAATAGTTAAAGTAGATGATGTTTGTCCGATCCAGAGAGATTTCATTGGGCCGTATTGAAATTGTGGTGAACATGCTTCCGGGCATAATAGATGGCAAACATTTCATGCATTCTTCGCATGGTTTTTTTTTCAAACTGTCCACAAACTCAGTCTTCACAGTGGGTGGTTTGCGTAGTATTGCGTGCTTACTGTTCCGTTTTGCCTTGGGGGTAGTGCGCGCGTTACTGCTGCAATGCCGTTCTCTCAGCTTCTCTGCATAGCGCGTTGTGGCCCTTGGCTGATGAGCGCTCTAGAAGTGCTGTTATTATTATTGTACGATAAATGTTGAATTAAATAATTCCCAATATGTGTATTATATTCACTGATAATTTAGCATTTTAAGATTGTAGTTGAAGGTGAGATCGTGTTTTGCTTGTTGTTCTGCAATGCTGTGTATTTAAAAAAAAGAGAACCTAAAAATGTTTTTTGTTGCTGCTGTTCTTCCATTCTGGTGCCGTTGTTGTTGACGTGCCATTCTCTCCGTTGTTGTTGGCGTGCCGTTCTCTCCGCGGCTCTATGAAGTGCTTTGTGACCCTCGGGTGAAAAGCGCTCTATAAATGCAATTATTATTAATGTGGCTGTCCGCCCATTGCCGTCAAAGTGCGAGGCAATCGTCGCGGTGTCTCTCAGATTATATTATTGCTGTTGTCATCTCCTGGCTCATTTGCCAACAGGTCACAACGCTGCAGTGGTCCCATTTGGGTGCAAATACCTTATTGGCCCAGTAGATGCACACATTGGCTAGATCGATGGCAGTGAAAGCAAATCCGTTCCCATAATGAGTGGCTCGATGATATGCGCTAATGGGCTGAAATGCAACTTGCGCCCGAATGATTGCACAGTTGTCATGGCAGAAAAACACCGGTCCATTAAAGCAATTTTTCTTTACCGTTCATATATTTTTGTTGTGTTTAAAGAATGCCAATTTTCTTGGTTTGTATTTATTGATTCAATCGTGTGAAAATTGGAAACATTTTACTTTTGATCAACGAAATGTGGAACTTAAGTGCTTGCTCCATTTCTTAATGTCTGAGTAAAGTGGTTTATGCAGATGTCGCAATATAATGTTTGGTAATTTGGCAATATGCGGAATAATTCCATAATTTAATGTTTGTGTCCTATATATTTTTTACGTTTGCGCTGAGTTTATAATGGGAACTGCTTCGAAAAATAAATAGCGAAATCATTGTTTTAATGAGATTGTTTTTGTAAATTGTCTTGAAGAAATACATCGTGCCTTACGTATCCCTCAAGTGTATTTTCATTCATAACTGAACACTGCCGGTGTTATTTTTATCATGAAGCAATGATTAACAACGCGCAGTTAATTTTGTGTTCGTGCCATTCTTAATGTGGACAACTATAACAAATGTGCTAGGTTTTAAAGATCGTATAGTTAAGTGGTAATGTTGCAAATGACGTGAACGTGTTGTAGTGTTCAGATGAATTTCTTATTTTGGAAAACATGGATTGTGATGCCCATTCTTTTTCAAGTAACATCTTAAACGTTCTACTCTTCAGCTGGCAGTGTAGTTATAAACGGTTAATATACGTGGCATTTTTAAGCCGTACGATCGCTGGGCTTGAATTTGTGAACCTCTGCAACAAAGCGGCAAACTTGTTTCCGTTCAGCTGTCAGAGCGCTAAAACAAGCCCACATACTCGTCAAAATGGCGTTTTGTGCGACAACATACAATGCTTTGTCCACCACACTGGTGAATTCCTCCACCTAACTCAAACCTTGTCTCTGTGGCAGCCAAAAACAATATACTGGTCACCAAGTGCAAGATTTACAACGATGCAAGCTGCGACATCTCCGCTGATGGACGTCACCTGGCCGCCTTCGTGCCGGGCAGTCACCGGGGCTTCCCGGACGAAGGTGTCCTCAACGTGTACTCGCTGGCGCCGCACAACCTCGGGGAGGTCCTTTACCAGCGCCGCTTCGGTGAGGATTTAACGGTTGGCCGAAATCTGGCTTTTAATGGGAAGGAGCCACTTTATTATAATATGGCTTGACGCGCTGTGTGCCTATTTTGGGGGGGAGTGGTAATGTGACGGTTAGCAAACCACGCTTCGAACCCAGCCACTCGCGTTCGATTCCCCCACGTGACCAATAACAGTGGTGAGTATTTGAACCGGTCTTGAGCGTCCTCTATAGAGTGACTCGAGCTCACAAACGAGTACCTGGCGCGGTGTTTAAGCATCGCCACTCGGGAGACAAAGGTGACCGTGCGTTGTCAGCCACGCGCCCCTCTCATGTGCCCTGATGGCCCTAATAGGTGGTTGCTTGAAGCACTTGACCCTACAGTCCGTTGAAGCTCTACGGGGCATCTTTGGGGCATCTTTGTCGGTTTGTTATAGTTTATTCTTACTTTTTTTTCCCGTCCAGTTGTTTGTCATCTTATTGGACTCGTGTAACAGAGACCGCTGAGACTTATAATCTCGCTTTCAATGTGAATCCGGGTCACAAAGCCATGCAATTCACAGGTAAACTTACCAGTTGAAATAATATAACAAAAACTAGTACTGCAACATCAATGGATGTGAAATAAATGTTGTGGCAGTCAAAGGAAGGAATTCTCCAAAGCGTTATGTTTATCATCGAGATGGAGCTTTGAGATCAGGAACCAGATGAGTCGTGGTACTGAGGTATGTTTCTAGCCTGGTGAACTTTTCGTCCAGCAGTGGATTGATCGTGGGTCATATTGTTGAGTGTAATAATGTAAATATAACTCAACTTGCTGTTAGACGTTTTGTAGTAATTTAGTGTCAAGTTTAAATTATTTACATTCAATTAAGATGCGTTTTAACTCTATAGGGTGTAGCTCAAAAAGGGCTTTGCCTTCAGTGACCAAATAACAAATCCATTCACCTGCTCAATCGTGTACAGGGTCATGGTGGGGCTGGCGTCTGTCCTGGTCAACAGAGGGCGCAAGGCAGGGCAATACCTCAGATGTAACACCAGTACATCGCAAGGCACACTTTTTGGGTCAATTTACTCAACAGGCCAATTAACCTAGGCAGCAGCATGTCTTTGGACGGTGGGAGGAAACTGGAGTACTCGATGAAAACCCTCGCGGGCATGGGGAGAACATGCAAACGCCACACAGAAAGGTGCCGGAACCGAGAATCGTACCTGGGACTTCTTGCTCTGAGGCGACAACGCCACCCACCATGCCATAGTGCCACCCGTAACACGTCCATTGAAACATTAAAATTGTTTGGAGAAAAAATTGCTTTATTTGAATTTGGAGAGAAGAAATACAATAATTTCGATTTGCACGATAAGAATAATTTCCACATGTAGTATGCACTCTTGGGATATGGCAGGGATTTTGAGGTTTATCTCAAATTACAAGAATATGAATGTGGAATTAATTAATCAAGTAAACTTGCTGCGGGAATTTCTTGGTTATCGCCATGGAATAAAAGTTTTCCAACATGCTGCGACGCCTAAGTTTCATTTTTGTACACTAAGATCATAGTCACCTTTGTGAAATTATAGGCTGTAACCTCATTGTGCTCTTTTAGTGAACAAATTTGCTCCTGCCAAGAAGCCATCTCGTTGCATTTGTATAACTCAAGTAGAAGCACTGCATTCTTATTCAGCATGCAGTGGACCACTGTGTGTTTTATATTTTCCCATAGCAAGTCGTGAGCACTGTTGTTGGCAACAGTTTTATGTCTTAATGTAAAACTCATTTTACGTGGTATTTGGTGCTGTTGCGTTTGGCAGTGGCACGCATATGCACACAATAGAAAACCTCAACACATTCGTCAATAGCACTGTGCCCTTCATAAGAGAAATATTTAATAGATGACAATTTAGGGCGATGTTTCTTCTGCATATGTTGTCAATCATGTGTCCAATATGCCACCGTAAATATATTTTTTATCTTGAGGCCACAATATATGGATTTTTTTGGCTTTTGTTTTAATCTGCATACAGATGGGGGCAAAACGTGTGCTGGATCATGTCAACTCTCAGAAATAGTTATTTAATTCTGAGTCATTTGCAGGGTCAATAAGAAGGCATGAAAGTAATAATTTCCCATGACAAATGCGTTAAATTTCATGGTGCGGGTACGAATGAGGACAGTGAAATTGCAGAGGTGTGCCTTGTAATGTGCTTTTTAGAAATCCAAATTAAACAAAATTCCCCTTAATAAATGCCTATTTTGGCAGGTTTCTAAAGGAACAGATTATAGGCTGGGATCTTTTGACATCTTTGGTGAATTATGTCCGTGAACAAAGCTGGGACCAGCATGTGGTGCTGCTTCCGTGCCTCCTGCCCTGAATCCCCGCATTGCTCCGGTGTAATTATATATATTTTCCCGTGAAAGAGATATAGAGGTGGAAAGTTGTGGGACAGGGAGAGGGGGCCCAAAACAATTAGGTAAAAATTAGTTCTGTGCGTGCTTATTTCTCGGTGGAGGTTAGTAAAAAAAAAACAAATTTGATAATTCTACTCTGAACGTTTGGCATTTTCACGAGCAATCAGTGAAGCAGATGCGGCGGTGATGTGTTACCGTGGCAACTGTTCAGCATAGCACGTTGGTGCTCCACTAATGGTCTACCTACCTTTTACCTTGTGTGAACCTTTTGTTCCGCGTAAACACCCTCGCCGCTTGCTCGTGCGCGCAACGCCGTGCGGTTAATTGCGCGCTGGCGCGGGCGCACGGCGCGCGCGCGCGCGTGTTGTGCCGCGGGCGCGTTCACCGGGTGTGCCAACAACACCGCGAGAGGGATCTTGCTTGAGTAGATAGCGCAGGTCATCGAGACGAGCGTCCTTTAAACATAATCAGAGTTGCCGAGGCACGTAATTAGGAAATGGCATAATTAAGTGGGGAAAAAAGCCAGCTATCCCAGTAGATCACCGTCACGAGCTGTTTGGCCATGTTAGTGGTTAGTACATTTGCTGTCTGCACGTACAGTCATATTTCAAATGATTAAATAACAGTAGCTTTGATTGTCTGCTGCATACATTTTACATAGTGTTGTATGTTTTTCGTATAAATGTTAGTGTTTCACCTTCTGCAGGTGTCTTTCTTTACCTTTTAATCGCTCTTACGCTCTGTGCGAGACAATTTTAAACAAAGGCAATGCCATTTGAAAGTTAATGTAAAATCAATAAATTATCAATATTAATACCTTAAAATTTTGCTCTCTGGGTGCTTAATTTTTTTCAGTGCGTTTGTTTTCCATTGTTTTTGGGCATTTGTTACTCTTATTAGTGGACATTTATAGACTGGGTAAAATATGACTCTTCATGATTTCTTCCTGTGAGTGATTGTGAATGCTGGTTGTCTATCAACTGACAGCCATGTGATTAAATTCCATTTTTATTTAATTAATCCTCCTTGTAAATGTAAGTTGCAATCTCCAGGGTCTTAGCCCTGGGTGGCATTATTGGATTGCAGCCTTAGACTCCCTCCTTCAATGTTTTTTTGTCTGTTTACCCTGCTGGGTTCATATTTACACTGCGTACGCCGCATCTTTTGGCAGCCTTTTGTAGATTTCACGTTTTTAGAACGTTTCCCCGTCATATCATCCAGACAGATTTGTTCAGTCGGCAGAGCCCGGTGAATGCATAATATGTCCCGTCACAGTTGGATCGACGCCGTCAAATAACATTTTGAAAAAATTTCATCTTTTTTTTTTTTCACAAATGTCCTCTGTCCGCCCCCCAGGCCCCAATGCGATATCTGTGAGCCTGTCTCCCATGGGCCGCTACATCATGGTGGGACTCGCCTCGCGCAGGGTGCTCCTGCAGCCGTCCACCAAGCACATGGTGGCCCAAGTGTTCCGTCTCCAGCAGCCGCACGCGGGAGATGTATCCATGCGGGTAGGTGCCATGTGGGTGTCGTGCGGCCGCCGTGTTGTCGGCCTTACTATCGGCGCACGCGCGTGTCCTCTCTCGGTGTGCGTGCTCGGAATTACACAGAAAGCAGCGCCCGCATTAGGGAACGCATGCGGGTTAATGGCAACGTTTTGACAGTTGCGGAGAACGATGGGCTTCGGAGTGACATGCAGCGAGCAGGGATCACATTGGTAGGGTCGAGACTAACGATGGAGTGGCAGCGTAGGGGAGAAATTGTATCTTGGAAAACATCTACTATTCATAATGGGTAATAAGTGTAGTTTGTGTGCTAGGCAAAATATTGCATTGCAGGACCATGAGATGGCGATTGCCTGGGGAGGCCTTGTGGCGGACGTTTTATGGATGTGTGTGAAGAACACAGTGGTCCCTGCTTATGCACTCTTGTTGTTTGCATGCTCTGCACACACATCGATGGGAAAGTGTGGGCCATAAAAACCTGCGCGTTTGTTTGACACGTGTTGCGCAGTCGGTCCCCGAACAAAAGTGCGGTCGCACGAATGTGCAAGCAACGTACGTCAATGTGTACCAACCTCCCGTATTGCACCATTATCGCTGGCGGCGCTTGCAAACTAGCACGTATATTCTTAAGGGCACGTCACAAAATCGGTTCTTTTTTTTATGCATTAAATATTCTCGTCTGGATTTGCTCGCAGCGTTCATTTTAAAATGCGCCTGAAGTTTTGACATGACCATGACTTCGCTGTCCTTTACAGAAAATGTAATTTTGATAATATTGGCCTTGGTGAAGTGTGCTCTTTTTGTATTGTTTGCACAGCTCTCTGTGTAAAAAAAAAAACTGCCCAGCAAACGAGCCGAGATTGGCAGGTGTGCTCGCTTCGTGAAAATCTCACTCGCCTAAGGGTTTTTGGATGCGCTTGATGAAAGCCACCTGCATGTTATGCTAATGCGCAAAGCAAGCCTTCTTGGAGACTGCAGCGCAACGTATTGCCTGAAAACGTAATGGCAATAAAAGACAGATGTTGATTGTGGCACGTGGCGTGTAAATGCTGCTGAAGAGGCATGGGACTGCTTGGGACAAGGCATGCGGCGCATTCATAGAGTGGGTGACCCTCGGAGTTGATCACATTAGTGCCTTGCGCTTTCTCGCAGCATAATGCCTGCGCGGACAATATCTGCCCACTTGACGAGTCCATTTTCCGGACCAAACAAAGACCTCTTTCTCCTCATTGTTGTGTTTTGGCTTTGAATCACGAGTCCACGTTGCTGTTTTGGTGGTGCTGGTTAGTTGGGAGGGGTATTTCTTGAGAAGGGGATTATAGTTGAAGAGGTGAGCAAGCAGCAAATTGGTGGAGGAAGCCCAGCTTGCCAGGCTAACTTGCTCGCATGCGTGCACAGGAGACTAGCCCCCTGGGTTCTTTTGCCCCTCTTGAGTTTCTGGAAGTCGGACAATTTTTACTTAGGCTGGAAGAAACCGTTGAGCGATGTAGCAAGTTTCAACAGAGAACAACACACCAGTTGTAGAAAACAACTTCATATCATCTCAGTGTCCGAACCGCTTAATCCTGTACAGGGTCGCGGTGACCCGGAGCCTATCCCGGCAGTCACAGGGTGCAAGGCAGGAATATGCCCACGGTAGGACATTACCGGGCACTGAGGGCAATTTAGCCTGCAAGCCAATTAACCTATGCAACAGCATGTGTTTTGGACTGTGGGAGGAAAACGGAGTGCCCGGCGAAAACCCACGCGGACACGGGGAGAGAACTCGCAAACTCCACACAGAAATGCACCCGACCCGATAATCGAACCCGGGACCTTCTTACTGTGAGGCGACAGCGCTACCCACTGGGCCACCATGCTGCGTAAAACAACTCGATGAACATAAATGCGAAAATATAGAATAGGTGAACATATGAAGTTAACACTGGGAATGTACTAGATCTATAGTTGTCATAAGCTTCACTATATATATATATGTTGTTGGAAATGAGAACAATTAGGATGGTTGTTCTCCAGCTCGCTCAGCAATTTGCATTTATGAATTGCCAAATTTACATTGTAGGTGTATGGGAGTGTGCAACGTGAATAACGAAAAGTTCTTTTTTCCAGTGTTTAAAGCAGATTGAGTGCAGTGTCTTCAGTTCCCAAACGTTTCCCGACAGCTCGCTAACCTGTGACTCTCTGTAGTGGAGCAGCCGGCTAACCATGGAATTTGACAACAGCACTCAAATAATTCACTGCGAAAGCTTTTTAAATATCACCCAGCTCCGCTTGCCTACAACTCTCGGGGAGGGTGTTTGATATCTAACCATCTGGCCAGCCTTCTCTCTGGAACATCTGCAGCAAATGTTCACAATACCATACTTCATGTCTCTCTGGCGCTTACCACCTGGCATGTGCTCGCCTACCCTTTGGAAGACACTGGCTTGGCTATTACTGAAGGTTGATGGAATAACATTAGCACCGCAAATTATTTCGCGCCTACATTAGTAGTAATTGCTGTCCTGAAATCTCCTCAATGAGACTACGTGGGCTGAAATGTAGTAATACTGCACTATAATAGACATTCCAGTGCGCATTCTATTTGTCGCCTGTTCATAAGCAGGTTGTTTTGACCAGAGTATATTTTACGTAATATTATTAGACCGTGTTGCATTGGCAGTGGTGCACAAGCTCAATTAATAAAACAACTCTGCACAGTCACCAGTTACACGATGGCCGTGAAGGAAAAATATAGAATACATGAAGTTTCAAGCATTGGTGCTTCTTCATGGCACACACATGTGCTGTGAAGTGAAATAACGAAGTGTAATAAGATTTGTTCTGAAGACACGTAATTGCTGCAAATGTCATTTATGATATAGCCTTTTCTGTTAAGGCAAACGTGTTCTTGATGAATGGTATTGTGTTTAGTGTTTAAGATCGCTGTTGCCATGTTTCGTGGCTTATGGCGCAATGCTTTTGTCGGGATCACCTTGTAAAGAGGAGAGATCTATTGTGGCTTTATGTCCGAACTTCCACTCTGCTAACTCTGAAAATAAATGGGTGGAAATCGTCAACATAATTAAAAACGTTATTGTTACTGTGCTATGCTTGAACTTAAACAGTTGTCACATATGAAGAGTTGGGATTAAAGATAATTAGCTGCCATAAAAATGAGTATACATTAGTGCTTTAAATGTATTCCTTTAATTGTAATCCCTAGGGCTTAAATTATTATAACAAGCATATTTTTTATCACGCGCCAATTAACTTGCATATAAAAAATGCTAATTTACCGTGTTGCATATGGAACCAATAAGAAAAGTCAGCTTTAATGTTCACCTTTAAAAATGCATTGTGGAGAACATTTTAGGGCAGTAGAGTAGCTCAGTGGCACAATGGTAACACATGTGTCTCAGCCATCAAGGCCTGGGGTGAATTCCTGAGTTAAGAACTTTTCTTTGTGGAGTTTGCACGTTTGGCCCCTGCTCTGCATGGATTTCCCCCAGGTTCTCCAGTTTCCTCCCATAGCACAAAAAGAAAAATCCAATTCTGTGTTTGGTATTGGCCAGATATCTCAATGTTAGAAAAAAATGACTGCAAACTACTGAGACAATTTCAAGAAATAATAATTACAAATAAGACTGTATATGTTTTTTTGGAAACTTAGAGCCTTTGATCAGGGGAGATAGTTAGATCGGCACTTAGGAAACGAATGGCTGGTTAGAGCCGTGATGGTGACGTGTGAGAATATCAAGAACTGCGGTGACAGTTGGAAAGGTTTGAGTGTGGATTTAGAAGTTAAAATATGCATACATCAAGTCAGAGAACACTCTGTAAGGTTTACTATCGACCTGCTTTACGCAGACGACTCAGTTGTGATGGCATATAGTGAACAACAGCTGAGGAATTAATTAGTTGGATGGAAGGACTGTTTAATATTAATTATAATTGCATTTCTAGAGCGTTTTTCACCCGAGGGTCACAAAGCGCTGCACAGAGCTGCGGCAAGAATGGCATGTCAACAACAGTGACAACGGAATATCAGCAACAATAGCGTTTTTTGGGGTTTTTTTTGTTAGTTTCAAATCCGAGCTCTGGAGGTATGGCATGTCACCAACATCAGGACCGTTGTTGTTTAGGGTATATAGGGGTGAAAGCAAATATCGTGAAAACAAACGTGATGTGAAGTGAATGATGGAGAGAAAAGGTGGTAAGAAACTGCGAGTGGATATGCAGAGTGTGTGCAAAGAACGTTAAAGTCAATGCCATAGAATGCAAAACATACCAGTACCAGATTCAGATAAGATAGAGTGGAATGAAAGTCAGAACTGAGTTCTAGTATAGCAAAGAACTTTGCCCAAAATGTAATTGTGGAGAAAACATAAGGAAAAGTTTTGAAATGGAGAAAATATGATGATTAATGAAGAACAGGCATTAGCAGGAGCTAAGGAGTTTTTTTTTTCTATCTGGGCGATGTTTTAAGTATGGGGAAAAGGCTTAGAAGCGGCAGTAATAGTCAGAGTAAGAAAAGGCTGGAATAAATGTCGTGAATTATCATCCAGTCTTGACAAGGAAAAGTAATGTCACTGAAACACCGGGGAAAGGTGGAAACAGTGTGTGTTCGCAGGGTATTGATATACGGAACAGAGACATATATGGCCAATGAATGTAGAGATCGAAAATGTTTGAAAGAATAGACACTAGTGATCAGATGGATGCACAGAGTTTTACTGAAAGACAAGAAAACCAGTGTGGAATTACGAAAAAATAGATTATGATGGGTAGGTCACATTGGAAGGAAAGAAGGTGATAATTGGGTCAAAGCTTGCACGAAATTTTCAGCGAAAGCAGGGGAAGTGAGTGAAGGTAGTTCAATCAAAACCTGGACAAAGACCGTGGAAGACGACCTTAAGAAGATGGGTTTAACGAGCGAGAGGATGCAAATCATAGGAAAAAGAGGAAAACAATGATCCGCGTTGATGGGATACGCCAATGGAAATTGGTTAAACGCCTTAATTATGACGATAAATAGCTAAACTTTATTGTTATTCCATCCTTGTACAATTACAGTATGAAAATTAACGAAATTACGTTTCTCGTGGTCCCAGTGCAAAAACAAAACAAGGCTAATTCTACGTACATTTAGGCAGGGCAAAACATGCAGACAATAATGAAAGTTGTATATCTAGCAACCTTACAGTTTACTTAACTTACTATAAATAAGCATTCTTGACCTCGGATAAATATATGCAAGTGATACGTCTAGCAAGGTTAACTCTCATCTCAACAAGTTCTGCCACAACAGTCTACTCTTTAATTAATAAGCCTTTTTACACCGATGGGAACCGTATAGTCTTCGAAGACTCATGACAAGGGTAATTACTTGCTGTAGTCAAGATGTCAACATTTATCTCAGCATATAACGGTTTTCACCATCTCGTTGTGATTCATAATTCGTTTATGGTTCAGGTAAAATGTCGTTAATTCTTCTCCACTCGACACAGCCAATTTAGTTGTCACCTGAAATAAACGTGCTAATCTACTACTGCTTCTTCAGCAGTACCACCGGTGCATTAACGGAGAGCGTTCCACAACATTTGGGCATTTTTGTTGTCACCGGTGACAAATTTTTGTTGATTGCAAAGTGATCCGAAGCTTGTGGCTAATATTGTGAAGCGACATTGTGACCTCTACGTTGCTCTACTCAGAGGTGTTGACTGGAGCAGGCTTGGTGTTTGTAAGATGGATGCGCGACGGATTGGCATTACGGCCTCATCGGCCTTTCTGACCCAGGGGTTCTGTTTACATCGAAAAGAGGGTGGCTGGCGCGGCACGAGGCTCGTGCGTAGGAATTTACTGCGCGGCAGTGTAGGTGCTAATGATGGCCAACTCCGGTGAACGAGCTGACATTCGTCCCTTTGGTATGTGCGGGAAGCGCTTGTCATAATTTCTAATTACATTAAATGCTATGACAGGCGCGTAGGACTACGTACCCACCCCGCCCCCCCCCCGCCCCCCCCTCCACACCCCTCACCGTCGCATCCACCATCCATCCAGTGCTAACCTTCTGTACATGCACGCATCATGCAGGTTTTTCTAGAACATTCTGGAAAAATAATAACCATCGCATCGTAGAGTGAAGTCCGGCGGCAAGCCGGAGGCCTTGTTTGCTGTGGACACAAACTGCTCTATGCAATTTCGAGTTGATTTCTTAATAATATTAATTGCAATGAAATCCATTTTTTGGGTCAGGTCACGTAAAATATTATAGATTATAAAATAGTGTCGTTTAACCCTCCACCACCCGATACGGCCAAACAGCAAGGGGGTTTGTCACGTTGAACAGAAGACGCGCCAATTCCTTTACTATCTCAGCACACCGGTGTGTTGAAAAGCGACCCCACAATATTTTACAAAAATGTATTGTACATTGACGTTTCGCTGATAACAACGTTCAGCATCATCAGGCACCCGCGCCAGGAACTGGACGAGCGAATGAAATGGCCCGCAAACCGCTTCCGGGTCGGTTTATATGGGGGTTGTGATGTCACCACCCACGTGATCAGGCGCCCACACAATGGGCAATCTGGTTAATTAGTTGTACAAGCAGGTGTTTCGGGTTGAGTTATTCAGACAAAGGGTGCGAGCGATGTCTGATTACCCTGCTCATGAGGTGTTGTGCGAGGGATTATGTTGGGCAATGATGTGTGTGCGATGTCGCGTCTTCTGTTCAACGTGACAACCCCTTGCTGATTGGCCGTGTCGGGTGGTGGAGGGTTAAACGACACTATTTTATAATCTATAATTTTTTACGTGACCTGACCCATTGATAATATTGGTCACGAAAGCCTTTGAATTAAAGTAATATTAATTGCGTTTCTGGACTTTATTTCACCCGAGGGTCACAAAGCGCTGCACAGAGCTGTGGAGAAAACGGCATGCCGGCAACAACGACATAAGAATGGCAAATCAGCAACATTTTTAAAAAGGAATAATAGGTTAAGGTACTGCTCACCAAGCTTGCCCACGTATTTTAGTAAGTCAAGGCGTATCCAGGGAGGTGTGGGGGGGGTCATACATATAGACACGTACACCACTGCTTCTGATGTAAATGCAGAGACCGAACCTGGCCAAATGTGTCCTTGTATCCTGTACCTGGGGGTGTGTTAAATTGTGCATTTCAATACAGTTATCCTTTTCGTCAATGCACTGCTGAGTGAAGCCCTCTGCAAGCTGCCACCGAACCAGGGTCTTGCGATGTTATATTCCTTTTAGAACCTGCACAGGAACTGATTTCATCGCTCCACATGGTCGGTGGATGTCCTTCCAGACTCTTTGTAATCCTTGGCTCATTATAAGTTAGCGTTTCGCACGTGTAACGAATGTGGCGTTGGCTTGTCCTGCGTGCGAGCACAGCTGAGAGGCTGGTTTTGAATCCAGGTTTCAGCCGGCCAAATTAACTTAAGTGCAGTTGTTTTTGTCATGGGGGGTTTTTTTAACCATACTTCACCACGCTGGTCAGTGCGGGTTGGTGACGGTGGGGGGAGGAGAGAGAGGACCAGTTGGGATATCACTTGTAGTTATTAACCAAGACCAGGATTAACTGACGTAACGAAGTTCATGGGAAATTCTGCTAACTTCTGCGCCGCCACTCCAGTTCCATTTATAAACAGAACCATGCAAAGCCATCTTGCCTAATTTAATTGGACACAATTAAGAGCAAACATAAGATTTTGAGTGTGTTCTTAACACCATAACCAGCATTACATAAATCAATGGCACATTCCATCTTTTCGTCATTAATGCATACTAGTTTTGATACTAGACCACTTAAAACTTATCTCCCGTATTGAATGCAAGCAATGGCAAACTGCTAATTTACTTAAGGTAGCCCTTAACAATAAACAATAAATTATTGGACCCTGGCGAGTCATGATGAAATCTTCAGAGACGCCAACATCAATGGGTGGCACATCTTGCGAGACACTTGTGCAGAGAAGCAAAGCTTTAAATATTTTAGTCACTGCAAGGTAACCACCCCTGGCTACCACCTATCCTTGCCTGAAAGCGACACAATGATGCTTTGCACGCAGGAACAAGACCAGTGCCTTTGAAGGGTGTATTTTCCTGCATGATTGGCAGCGTCTTGCCCATTTTAAACCCAACTCGGATCGTGTTAGCCTCAGCCGTGTCCTTTCATGAAGGGAGCCTTTTCATCTTCGTGCAGAAATTGAAAAGGTAGCCGACAAATAAACTCGCCAGAACAAGTTTACGCAAATCCGCCAACAAAAAACAGCCAGCTCAATGCTTCTCAGGATTGTTTGTAACCTAGTAAACACCGTAAGTAATGACATGATATTGAGTGGAGTGAAAGTCTTAATTTTTCCTCTGTATAATTGCACAGTGTAATGGTAAGTAGGGGTGCGTCTCGTTTCATGCGACTTGAAATTTGACTTTCACAATTTGTCTCCTTGTCTTTGGATGCATTCGTGAATAATATTTATACTTGTGCAGTATTTCATGTTTTCTTTTTTCAGTGTTTTGGCTCACTTTTTTGTTCTTAAAATGTTGTAATGAACCCTTGATAATCTTTGTTGTTTGCGGTTAATTTCCTTGACGAAGCAACAAAAACAATAAACGTTTAAATGGGTCCTAAAGTGTTGGGTTCTTTATCTCCATTGTGGATTTTTCAATTTCATTAGTGAGAAACTTGTTAATCGTGACCTTAATTATCTCGCCTTTTTAGATAATAGCATTATATCCTTTGCAGGAATTGCGCACAAAAATGACGATGGTTTGCATTTGCAAATGCACTTCAATCGTTGTGTATCCGAGTAATTGATCTCCGCCACCTCCTGTGTGCCCTGCTGCAGCGGGTGTTCAACGTGGTGTACCCGATGCCACCGGACCAGAGGCGCTACGTGAGCATCAACTCGGCACGCTGGCTTCCGGACGTGGGGCTGGGTCTGGCTTACGGCACCAACCGGGGAGACCTCATCATTTGCCGACCCATGTAAAAGCCCCCCCGGCCCCTGCCATCGCGCAGCGCCCCAACACCACGCGGCGTCGAGCCCGTCCACTCGCGCTGGACTCAACGTACTCCCTTGAACGTTTCCTCTTCATTCCGTGACGCTCCCGCTCCTCGTGTCCCTTCTCTTAATCGTACATTATTAACACGTGGAAACACGATCAGTTTGTATGCCAAATGCATCGGGGGTCTGTGCACGAGCTGATTTCGGAACTCCGTTCTATTGAAGAATATTTGCCGCGTCAATACGTTTCGGCGTAATGTGTCGGACGCGGTCTCATTTTTGTAAAGGCTTCTTGTGAGCAGCAGACGGCAATGCAGCAAACTTCATTGTTGTGTCGTACGTGTACGCTTTTCAGCTGTGTGAACCAGCACTGACCAGCGTGGTGTATTCGTATAATACCGCCATTCTCAGTGACACATCAGTTTGCCGTGGGTGCCATCTAGTGGTTCGAGGAGACTACACCCAAGTGGGCGAAGTGGATCTTGAGGTGCAAGATGTTGAGAAAACCCCTCCCAGCTCTAATAATCCAATTGACCGGCACGGGAAGGCCCGCGGACAGAGGGCGAGATGAGTACAAAAAAGGATGCAATGATCTGCTCCGTGTCATTTTTATCCGTTTCCTTTAAACTATTTAAGGGCCCATTGGGGGAAGAAGAAGTGTATTCTTCAAGGCTGACCCTGGTTAAAATATACACAAGCAGCAACATATCCATCAAGCAGCAAAAAAGGGTTCCTGAGTAGACATGTAACTATGCATCGATTTGTCAATTAAAATGGATTCATATGCTCAATATGTGCGTCTAATCATGCGTGTGAGAGTTGATTCTGTTCGATCTGTGTATGTTGTATGTAATTGATTATAGTCCCTATGGCATAGAGGCACTATATCCACTGCCTTGCTTAAAAAAGAGAATCAATTGTGGATCAAATTGTGTTCCTAAATCATAGCAATTTTTCATATTTTGAGGGCTGGAAAACGTGACTCTAATTTCCTCTGACTTCAAAACAGTTTTTTGCCGTCTGTGCAAATAGTCTGCCTTGCTCGAGCTGATTTGATCGACGTGGATCGTTTGTAGAGCGCACACCAGGAGCTGCCCGCTTGCAATGAAACGCCTGAGATCCACCACAGCTTTGCCTTCTCCCAAGTTCGAGGAATGCATACTTTAGACAAGTGTAATGCTTCAGAGTACTCACTCCAAGATACATTTTTATAATAGATTTTTAGGTTTCTCGCAAGTTGCCTTGTGAACATGATTTTCTTGGGTGAAGTGTCAAAAAGTTAAGTTGCTCTTGCATAGGCTCTTGCAGTTGTGCTACGGAGCTCTGTTAGTTCTTGAGCTATACCATGTCTTTGTAAAAAATGATCTCTTAACATTTTACTGCATGTTGAAAAATGTAATTTCCTGGTTCATATGCAGATGAGCCACTCGCAAGTAGTCTCTAAGAAGTGCTCAATTCATTGTTTTATACAGTCACTGGGGAAAAGTTTACTGCGAACTGGAATTTATCTGGAAATCCTCTTCTCTAACAAGCAAGAATTTCTAACAGTTTCTTTTCTCAGTTGGAGATTGTTTTTTCTCCTTAGTTTGGAACGCTCCTGGCCCTTTTCTGTGTTTGTATTAATATTTACGTCTATCATTCGAAAACCTCTAAACGCCTAATTTTTATTCAATTCCCTTGCCGAGCGGTGCAAGTGGAATGGTCCACAGAAAGTGGAATCGCAGAACTTAGTGACGGCAACCCCAGCAGAAAGAACTTTCCATTTCACCCTGGTTACAGAGTAATGTTTATGGCGTGACAAATTTCATTTAACATTCTGATAGCTGAACATTTAGTGAAAAGTGTGACAGCTAATTTTAACCCATTAAATTGATTTGCAGTCATCTTTGGCTGTAATCAAGGTCATAAACTGTGTACTCTTGAGTCCATGGCCTGTTGAAGTCAAGGCTGCATACCAACCTAAAGCCTAAGTCTTGAAATATATACAACATATATGCTCGTACCTTACAATGGGCACAGCCCCAACTGTCTTGCTATGAGTTGCATTCAGATGCTATTGAGATCAAATTGTATTGTTTATCTGCGGGAAAGCTTGCAGATAATAGGAATAACTTAAGCGAGTGAATGCTGTGCCATTTATTTCTCCCTACCCTCAGCCCCACATCATCATGCATTGGAGACGTCTCAGTTTTTTTTCTCTTCCAAAAGAGTAATGGGGTATAGGTATGAAATGATGCGGGGCAGCTATATGCAGCAGATAAAATTAGCAGCAACCAATGGCATGACAGGTTGGTGCGTGACCAGTACACACGAGTACATTCAGCAAAAAAAAAATATCTTGGCTGTTAGGGTTGCCTCTGAAATGTGCATTTAGTATGAGGTTTGTAATTTGCCCAGTGAAATGCATTCACGTGCCCCTAAGTCCATTAGGGGTATGAGCCATTTGTGTGGTTTGACTTGGCTTGTTATATGTGGGGAATGCTTTTAGCTTTTGTTTGCAATGCCAGAAGGGGAAGCCACCCCCTCTCCCAGAAAACTGCCCCCATTTCAATTCATCACCTGTGGCAGACATTTAAATATTTTCGCCATCATTTTAAAGGGAAGCTTGGGCTAAGATGAAGTGTCATTTATTTGTTTTTAAGTGGTGCGCGGCACACGATGTAGTTTCCTTTGATTTGTGTGGCCGTGTGCTGTATGTTATGAGCTGCGCGTTGCGAGCTTAACATCAATGCAGCGCTTTTGTATGAAGGGTAACGCGCCGCATATGATTTACGGCCCTGTCCACGCGTCGTTATGTGTTCTGTGTTGCAGTGGTGGGCTGAGCTGTTGTGGCAAGTCGCGCTTTGCACTGTAGGTTGTATATTACGCGTATGACACTTCGTGACTGCGCCGCGTGTCATCGTTTGTGCGTTTCCGGTTGCCCCCTCCCCCTTCCGCCCCGCACAGCGGCGTGGACCCAAGCATGGCTAACGATGTGGGCTGGGAGAACCTCTACACTCTGTCAGAGGCCGTGGACTCATTGCAGAATCGCCGAGAGGCCGTACGCCCCGGGTGAGCACCCATCACTGTCATCGTTACGATCACCGTGACCAGTTACATTCTATCGCGTCTTTCACACTTCCTTCTCTGCGGTGCAAATGCAAAGATGGATGGCTTTAAAAGCAAAAATATGCAATTGTCATTGCATTCAGTTGGAACTGTCTCAGGGCCTTTTATGTCAAATTGGATAAATACCAACACTCAGGTTTATTTAAAAATAAATAATGGATGAAATCCCCCCCTAGCTTTTCATGGTATAGTACTCGAATGTCAATGCCATATACAATTATCACAGAAAAGGTTATGGCAGCACATAATATGTAGAGGCTAAAATAACGAAACAGGCTTTTAGCTTGCACATGTGTGTAGGCCACGTTTGTAGTTAATGACAAAAACGAAATTGAAATTGTGGTCAGATGCACTCGATTAGAGTACACCCTAGTGACGTCACAGCATTGATGTTTTAATAATGCATGGGATTGACTTGATGGTCCTTATTTTATACGGATTTAAAAATCAACTCGTAACTTAACTGTGTGCAGTTTGGTAATCCATTCTATCGCGTCAGGATTTGCCTCATGTGTGGAGTTAAGTGATGGAAGACCCGGTTGATTGTCATTTTAGAGTTAAGTCTACATTGACAGAGCTTTACAATGTTGGTACAGGACACCTTAGAAAAAAATGTGGAGTTAGTCTGTATTTGAATGAAGGACACGGGTATACGAAAAACGGTGGACCACTGTGTCACGAGGACTGCGAATAAGACACCATGGTCTGGATAGCTATTGTGAACAGCGCTGCTTAAGAAGCCCTCTACATCACATAGGGCGATTGCTTAAGCACTAAAGGGTTGCGTTTAAAATGCGGATGCATCGATTCCCGTGTATCCACGTGAATGGATCTCTTTCCTGTGAGTTGAGGGAGCCCGCGAGAAACCATGGACAGCGGCCGTCACGGAGCGGTCGTCACGTGTCGCCCGGTGCCGCGTGTGGTGCGAACGCCGCAGGTCTGCACCGAGGCCCGACGCGTTCAGGCCTGACCGCGAGCTGGCGCTCATGAGCGCCATCGGACTGCAGCCGCGTGGGCCAGGCTCCTGGTCCGTGACCACTCAGGGAACGCAGACGCAGCGCCACTTCCTCAGCGCAAGCACGCAGACCGACGCCGAGCCCGGTATGTGCCTCAGGCTGGTCTGTTCGTCAGCGCTGGTCTGTTCGTCAGCGCTGGTCTGTTCGTCAGCGCTGGTCTGTTCGTCAGCGCTGGTGTGTCGTGTGACAGTTCTACCGGGAGCCTCAAATATCACGAAGCGCAACGGAGCTATCCTAGGATGTAGGGGAAAGCGGAATTGGAAAACATTTGGTAAAAACAGGACTTATTCTCTCAACAATAGACTCGTGAAGTCTGTTCCCGTGAAGGTGCTAGATCGGATTATTATATTGCAGGATGATGGTGAGGGATGGCTAAAGGCTCGTGGAAGCCTTTATCCAGCAGTGAATTGATGGTAGGTGATGATTATTCCCCCATACCTTTATGTATTTGAGCGAAACTGCTTGGCATATCATTTAAGCTTGATTTAAGTACTGTATAAAACCTCGGCATAATGTGAAGGCTAATCCAAGGTGACGGCTCCTCGAAGCCCGTTAAATTGAAATCCCGCGTACACGTGCACTCTCCTCTAAGTGACGTAGCTGGAGATTATAGCGTTCAGCAGCTGCTATTTTCCCAGCTATTGGTCAATTTACTCAGCAGTCGTTCATGCGAGAGAAGAAAAAAAATCTCAGCATTTATATGCACCGTGGGGTTATTTATTAAAGGCATTTATAATTATAATTGGGTCAGAATATCATACGAATGAAATAAAATGGTCCCCGTTGTTTGAAGGTGCAATATGCTATTAAAACACAATTCTGATAACCGGTCTAAATATGAATCTTGATTAAACCAGTTCCACTTAATTATTTTAAAACCATTGCACAAAGTATGCACAGGGTGTTTTGCACTCAGTTGGGTTGCTGGCTACAGGTAGAGCAAACAAAACTGATTAAAAAGAATACAATGTGGAATATAAAATGGAAAAATACAAAGCGCACACATGAACCGTGTGAATTAGATGCAGTGAACCGAGCATTGGTACGTACACGCGTGTGCATACAGTATCAAACTCTGCTTCGAAAAAGCACTTCGTCATTGGCAGTTTTTATGAAATGTCTGAGTTCCCTTTAAAGTCCGTTATTTTTTCAGACAGCCCCGTTCATATGCTTCTTGATCTTTTTGTTGTGCAAGCCAGAGCTGTGTTTTTTTTTCTTCTGCAGCGATGTGATGGGACACACACCATCACTGGCATAACACCCCACCCAATGTAAAGCAAGGGCAGCAAAACAGCATGCCTTCAATTAAAAATCAGCGTATTTTTTTCCGCCCAATTATGTCGAAAATGATTTTTTCTTTTCAGCAGCTGAAAATGCAAGCAGTGGGTCTGTACCTTGAATATGTCTGTCACTTGTGCAATTATTGTATGCTGCTGAAGAGGCGATAATGAACTGAGCTGACTGCACTCCCCTACCCCCTGCTCCCCAGCACATCAGCGCATTATTGTTACGAGGGTGACCACTGTTAATTTTAATTGCATGTTTCCCTAATTAGCTAGCTCTTGTGAGTAGTCGTTGGACGAAGTGTAAATCTGTTTACACTGTGTCGCTCGTGCCGTTTAATCTGCGATTATTGTATGCATCCGCCGGGCTTCATTAGTAAAACGATTGCTATTGTCACGTGCTTAAAACAGCGGGTGCCCATGCGTCGACACATGTTGCGGGTTTCACGAACTTTTGCGCGCCTCTGATTGTCTCAATGCCCGTACAGTATGGACGTGTGAGGTTATTTTTTTTCATTGTTTATGTTCCTGTTTACGTACGGACGTACACGAAAGCGGGTAATGCCAAACCGCAGCCGTGTATTTCTGAGTGACGGGTTCAATTAATAGGCAGTGCTGTGCAGCGCACGCACAGATCAGCGCTTGGCATAGGCGGTGCACTGGAGACTGTAAATGATGCTAATGGAGAAGGATTCCACGATATATTTATTCCCTAATCCTGCTGAGATTGGCTTGCCCTTTGCTCCCTCCCCTATAATCTCTTTCTCTGCATCTCGCACCACCTGCCTTTGATTTTGCAGCTTTCATAGGTAGGTGCTGGAAGCTCCTGGTGCCCTGTCTCACTGGCCACGTTTCCGTGGCTGTCATTGGACAATCATTAGCATAGAGATTTTATTTACATTTTTGTTGGCTTATTCTCGTAGTCATACGATTATCATCGCCTTCCATTACGCCGAAGTGTCTGTGTTTTTTTTATATCCTTCATTCTAAGGCACAGCTTTGCCCCGTTCTCATTGGCTGCCAGGAAGCAAAGAACCATTGTAGTTTAAGTTTCCTTGGTAACAATGTACGCCCCCCCCCCTTCCACCCCTGCGCCGCCGCAGTCTCAGAATTGTGGGACCGTGCGCCGTTAAGAAGAAATAACAAGCATTGAGACCGGCCGTGCACAGGTCATGCATTACCACAAATTGGGTTGTGGGAGACAAATATACGGAGCCCGTGGTGCACTCGCCTCGACCGCATTGTGGCATTGTGCCAGGATGAAAACTTGTCTGTGTGCATCGTCTCGGCCTGCTGGGATACTCACACATCATTGGACTCTCGTTGTCTGATTTCAGTAACCTGTATTGATTTTTGCTCGAGGACATGTCGCGGGCAAGGCCGCAGCAGGTGTGGGCACGGTGATAGTCTTGACCACATTCGGTGGCGTTCAGTTGCCTAGCGACTCATGCTGCTTTTAAACGCTTAGTGTGGCATGATGGTGGTACGTGTGTTACAGCTTAGGCGGAGCGGTAGTGCGGTGGTTATGGCACAGTGCGACAAGCGCAGCCTCCTGAGTTCGGTTGCCGCTAATGGTCAACATGGACAGTTCTGATTTGAAGTGCCCCCATGTCTCCTCTTGGTGGATTTATCCTTAAACACTGGCCACTTCACTCTACTATATATATAGTTTCTATCGTCTGCGTGTTTTTCCCTCTTGAATATATGCTATAATTGTATACGGATGGGATGACAAGTTAATCTATCCAAACAAGTAACTGGTGCAGTGCTTATAATTCACTAGCGCTGTGGAGACAAAGGCGTTGGGCATGGTGCTGGTACCACCACCAACTCGTGCTGAGCTCTGGCCTCGATAGGTGCTACCTAACAACATTTTCCCTAACAGCCCTTTTTAGGCTGTATGGGGGTGTCCTGACAGCATGTATTTTGTCCAATATATTTCAATGCATTCTCGTGAATGTGTCTAATTCGGTCCGCTCGGTAACGCTTTCCAAGTGCGAGGCATTACTCTTGGCTACAAGTCTTAGTGTTGACTTATCAGGAGTAAACATCGCACAGCGGTCTTATCGCCAGACAGATATGTATGAAATCATAATTAATGATTGTGAGGTAATCATACACGCATCATATTGGGAGGGGGTTTTTGTTTATCACTGAATATAGACGATTACTCGTGATCAGTTCCTCGACTTTTGCACTAGATGCATTGTGTCTCTTCATTAACCTGTATTCGCTCAGAAAGCCATATTTAAAGCACACTGTAACACCTTGAAAAGAACTGCCGTCCAATCATCTTGACGCTACTGCAGGTCTGAGCCGCAGGAAAAAAATGTGGCGCCTCAAATACGCCTTGTACCGAATGAGCTCGGGCAATTGAGGAACAAAAAAAATCCACCGACAGCTTAGCGTTTGTGATGAAGTCCAATAGCTAACATAACATGGCGTGGCATTTACTGCTCAGCTGTTCTGGGTGAGGCTGTTCGATTCTGCTTTCCCATGTGTCATTATATTGCCGTCACGGCCACGTGGCACTTCTCCAGACGTTGCACGTCAAGGCAAGGTTGCTCG
>JAZEWT010000006.1:28842199-28859692 GCA_036362905.1 Mordacia mordax | reverse complement strand
TTCTCCGATTTACCGGTGTTCACGGTGGATGGCGGCGCATCGCTGCCCACCGCCGTTATCTGCGCTTGCGGGGAATTGAATGCGAAGGGGTTGGTCCTCGTCCGTGCGCGGTTTAATCCAGTCGCGGGAAAACACAACTGCCGTGAAGACCACAATCGATTCCCCTATGGTTTGTAATTAAGTTTTTTTTAGAAACGGTTATGCGCCTTCAAAGATGCGGGACTTGTGGGGCAGTGTTAGCAGAGGTGTTCGGATGAATTTCATCAGTTCACCAACAAGCCGTTAATTGGCCTTTTTGGGCATTTTATTTGTTTATTTTATTGTGACATTGCATGCACTGTATGACACTGACTTTAAAAGCGTATGCATGGGGTGGTGGCAAGCAAGGTTTCCGCAGGTATCTGGTTTCTTTCAAACGATATGTAATGTGTAGTAGCTATGGAATTAACTAAAATCTAGCTGGAGCCTGTAATTGCTTATGACGGCTCCAAAGTAATTAATTGCGAAGTACCGTTGCCCTGTACCCTGGTTATACCAAATACCACTTGCAAATTGTTCGTTTTTATTATCATCACTAAGCTACACGCTCATATTTTATTTCCCATAGGCACTTGCATCATTTTAACAACTCTGGCAGAATTATTATTCCTTTGTGGCCTCTAATTGTCAAATATCCCGTTATCTTTTTTTTAACACTGTTCAGTGATAATACGGAGCATCGTTATTGTGAGTATTGTGTTGAGCCGCCGCGTGGCATTTAACGTAGCTAAATGGCATGTGCGGTAGATGGTGTAAGATCAGGGAATTGATTGTCACTTTAGACCCAGGGCACCCAGATAAACATGCAGCTCTGTCGCCCACTTCAAGCATTTGCAGAGCTCGAGTTGAGAAACATTAAACGTATCCATCGCGTACACGCTTATTTAATTGGATTATTTTGTTGTCGTATCAACTCGCACACTTGACATTCTGCTCGGACGTTCGCGTTTCGCGCGCCGGCTCCGCGAACGTGCGGTAAATGCCGCGGGCCTGCAGGTTTTATTGCGAAACGACGTCAGACGGCGGTGTTGTGCAGGTGACGATGGCCGCGCGGGGGGGGTCCTCTGAGGTCCGCGGGCAATTAACTGGCACGCCGCTCGAGCTCGCGTCTTCGCATGTTGCGTTTCCGACGAAGGAGCAAACGTGTGGCAATCCCCGAGGGCTCCGCGTGACGACCGCCACGCTACCCGTTCGTGCGTGAATTTAAAGAACAACCGTGGCCAATGACCTCAGACGAATTGTTTGAGGAACAATTATGGGATTCGCGCTGGTATGACCAGGAGCAATTCTCATCATACTGTTTGCGTTTCTCAAGCGCCTGTCACCCGAGCATCACAAAGCTCTGTACCGAGCTGTGGAGAGGATGGCATGTCAACAACAACCGCAGCATACCACAAATAAGTGAAATGCTGACTGTTCATCAGTGAAGGACATCATTTAAAAAAAATTCCTAATTATTGAAACAAATAAAGGAAGGAACAAACGTCCCTGAGCAGGCACAGGCTTACACCATGTTATTATCCAAGCATACGTTAGTGAGCAGCATCAACAGTCCTGGCCAGAGGACTTCCAAGGCTTTACAGAACAAGAGAGTCTTGAGATGGGATTTGAAGAGGCCCAGGGCTCCGCTGTGCGAGGACCACTTGTTTTTTGTTATTGTGCAGTCACGCAGCATCACTTCACTCCCTTTGTATATGGCCACGGTCGTGCAGCTGACGGAGTCTAAATAAAAAGCATGCCTCACTTTCACCGTCGGCACGACGTGTGCTTACCTTGTTCATTAGGCGGCTGTCAGAAGTGGGTGCCGCTGTCAGTTTAAAATAGTATATGCGGGTAACAATAACAACGCGTGCACTCATTATAAGCAGAGGACGCGCTTGTTGTGTTTATAACATATCTATAGCCTCCTTAGCTGTGATATTTGGGCTCCGTGGGGGCCAATGCATGCTTAAAGAGGCAGAGAATATATGTTATGTCCTGTGTTATCAAGCCTCAAAGCAGAAATAAAATAGCGGTCTGATTGTTTGAGTCTTCTTTAATATCAAGATTGAACAAGAAAAATTGCATGATTCACTGAGGTCTGACATTTCAGGATGTTGCTCTTTTGATCATTGTTTTCATGCTCGCAGAGAGCTATGGCACTTTATTTGATGTGTGCACGCTTAATAATGCTCACATGCATTCATATTAACTGCGAAACTAGGGCTTGAATTCTTGTCTATTTTCGGCCTTGTTACTGCGTGTCAGAATAAAAATGACTAATTACACGAGCTGGTACCGTTTGCAGCAGTGTTGGCATATGCAGTGGTGTTGGCGTGAGCATTTTCAAAATAACATTTGTTGTTTTGCTGTGCATATATCATTGTTGTTGCTGACATGCCATTCTCTCCACAGCTGTCTGCAGCGCTTTATAACCCTTGGGTGAAAAGCACTGTGGAAGTGCAATTATTATTTTTATTATTACGTGCATCTTTGCGAGCAAGCCTGTAATACAGCTCTGAACTCACAGGAGCGCCGTCGCCCTCGTACCGCGTGTGTTTCTCTTTCGGAAGCCGACGACGGCGAGAGACCAGGCCCCAGCGGAGTGCAGGCCGCACACGCCGGAAGGACGCCGGGCGACGGCGGGCACGCCGACCGCGAGCAGGCGGGAGCCGGCAGCCCGGACGCCGGTGCCCTGCCGCCGGCGGCGCCTTCGCCTCTTGGAAGCGTCGCTTCTCCGCCCCCCTGGCAGGACGAACCCGTGCAGGACGTCATCGACAGTTACGGGACGCTTTACCGGCAGGAGCGCGCCGCCGGCAGCGATTCGCCGCCGGCGCAACCTCCGCAGCCTCCCGCTGCAAGCGACGCAGGTCAGTATGCTGGCCGATAGACGACCGTGCCCCCTCGCATAACGATGTCTCGTGACGGCTTTTAAATTCACTTGTGGCCAGGTTGATTGAATCGTTTACCAAATGCGCAGTTGACGTGTGAAGAGATAATGAAGCCACTGTGACCAGATTTGGCGGCAGGGGTGGCACAGTCGTAACAGTGGTAACATCTGTGCCTCACAGATACACAGTCGTGCCGGCGGTGATTCCATTCCTGCCTTGGGCACCTTTTTGTGAGGAGTTTGTGTTGTGCCCCTATGTTGCGTGGATTTCTGCGGGGTTCTCCGGTTTCCTCCCATAACTAAAAACACTGATTAATTATGTAGCAGATAACACAATACATGGGACGCAGTGTCTGGAGGGTAGAAATTGCGTGCATTAGAAATTGCATTTATGATTATAAGCTTCGAGGCCTTTGCAGTTTGTTCATAATGTCCCCACGGTTTGTGAACTTCCGACTGGCGTTTAACACCTGTAAAGCCTGCAACCCCGATTAAAAGTTTTTTTTAACCCCCTCTAAACACCATCATGGACAAGCCCCCCAGAGTGGCGTCCCTTAACCTTTTGGCCACCCTGTGTTATACTTGTGGAACCCAGGAGTAGGAACCGCTGGTATTAATACAATGAAGTGCCACCTTCACTGCTGCTTTAGTTGGCCGGTTTAAATTCCCCAACAGTCATGTTATTGATCCGCAGCTCAGTCTTATCAAGTGTGTCTTCTGTGTTGTTCATAGTTGACCGTTGGATTATGGCATCAAGACGTTTTTGTTTGCGACGTGATTTGATTCTTGGGATAGTACAGTGTTTACTATTGCACGTATAATTGTCACGTTTTACCATTGTTCATATGTACTGGATATAGAGCCGTGGTGCGTTTGGAAAACTAACGGGAAGCATTTGACAATGGGATGTTTAACTCTCATAACAGTTCAATGTTTTCTAGACTTGTTGGCCACAGTGTTCTTCTCGCAATAAAACCTTTAAATTAAACTTGTGTGCTGTACAATCTGTCTTGTTAGCCTTAATTTTTTGACAATCCTACCAATGCATGGATTAATGTCACCGTTATCTTTATTGCCTTGGTCTCTTAAATGGGTCTCGCTGTCCTGTCAATTGGAATGTAGTTTAACATGTTAACTGAAAAAAAATCAATTATAGCTTTGCTGGAGTTATCAGTGAAATGCAAACAAACCTAAAACCCTGTCTTCTCAAGTGTATTTTTAGCCACAAAGCAAGTGTTACCATTAAGTGTTTTCGAAATACTCCCTGTAATGATCAGACCATTTCTTTGCTTTGCGAGACGTTTTGCTTTCGTGCTTCTCAAAAGGAAATCAATGCCCTTGCCATCAATATTAATAACGGTTTAAGCAGCCTCCATGAATCACCGCCACCATCAGAGCCTCTTCTTTCATTTATTTAGGCAGACTGTGAGGCATCTTGCGGGTTTCCATGACAGCGTATATTTTTTTTTGTGCCCCATGAATTTTAATACGCGATACGAATGTATTGTTATTTAAAGGTGTTTTAAAGTAAACTCACTTTAATGCGTGCTGTCACAGAGGTGCGATAATGGGGACGTACGACTCGCTGTCGCGCGGTGGAGTATTTCGCCAGCGTCGTCCGCGAGTGAAGCGTCAAGCGCACGTCAAGCCGAGCAAAACCCCGTGGTTATTTTGAACACTCACAGAATGCGCCTTTTCGTTAATTTTGCCTTTATGACCTCAGAGCCGCCTCTTATCCAAGCTTACTTAACGATACAAGAAATTCAGCCTGCCGCGGGGAGAAAATTTTGTGTTCGCATATATGAAAGAAAAAAAAAATCTTCAAAGTAGTCCTTGTTCGGCTGGGCTTTAAGAGTGCTTTTTTTTTTCCTGCTGTGATGTTTCCATTAACTGTGCACACTTTAACAAAAACAGTGGCCGCTGGGTTTAGTCAGTGGAAAAGTTGATTAGGTTGACAATTTAGGTCAGCCGGTTGGCTCTGTAAAAGTTCAAGGTGCGTGAGAAGTGTGACTTTTCATTACCCACTTCGCAACGAACTATGTCGCTTCCCCCCCCACCGCCACCTCCTGGTACCAGTCCGAATCCTGTTCTGTGCGCCAGCGCTAGCCCGGAGCGCCAGCTTGCCGAGCTGACATTGTGTATTGATGTGTCTGCTCTTTGCGTTAGTTATTAAAAGTGAGCTCGACACAGCTACAATGCAGTCAACTTCGAATGGACATGCTTTTAAATTGCGGTTGTCTACTTACATGACAAAACGAGTCCTTTTTTTTACGCAAGCCTGCGGATATGGAAATAATGTGGTTCGAAATATGGCGTACGGGTTTTTTTGTCGGCACTTTTTTTTGTGTGCTCGAGATGCATTGTCGAAATGGATGAATAAAACTGAAACGGACAGACGAAATGTACATTTCTTAAATCTAGAGATGAAGTGGTGGATGCTTTTTGTCTTCTTTAATTAAATCCAGCAAACAGAATGCAGTTGTTTCGTGCTTGGCTGTGAATGGAGCTTACAAAAGGTCAGTCCTATTTTTGGAGACGCCACACAGCGTCTCATCAAGAAGGATCACTGCGTGCAGATTAGCACCCTGACCGCCACGCAGCACAGGACACATTTGACTGTCCAGCAAAGCTGCTGTCGAGGAACACCTTTGCTCGTGTAAAAATCACACCTGCACTGCAGCGTACCCACCTCAAATGTGCTGACGCTCTGTCACCACTGAGGGGGGTGGTCTCGTATAATTCCTGCACTTGGGTGGTACACGCAGTAAGAGCACGGTGGTGGAAATCAAACTGGAAACACATTGAGCCATTATTAAATTGAGTGAATCGTTAAGGTAACGATTGAGCTGTGAGCCATTTACGGGCAAGAAAACACTTTACACACTTGTGGATGCTGCTTTATGCCCCTTTTCTTTTTCTCTCGTTTTATTTTTAGATCCGAGCACTGAGGGCGTCGTGCACGCATCTGGCCAGGCCCTCGGCCCTACTGTCCTCTCCGATTCCGTGTCGCAGACGGACTCCGATCATGGGACGGCCGCTCCCTCCTCCGCGGCCGCCGAATCCAGCACCGCCCTGGACGCCAGCCCGGGCTCCGGCCGAGAGGACGCCACGGCGATATGCCACCGACTGACGGTGGGCGGCATGACGGCCGTGGTGACCCGCGGCCGGGTCACCACCATGGCTTCCATGGGTGGCTTCGGTAACGAGATCGTGGTGAGCCACGTCATTAACGCGAGCTCCCAGACGAGCGCCGGTGCTGACGGGGAGACGGTGGGCCGCGCCGCCGCGGCGCCGGCCCCGCACGCCGCAGACTTGCGTTCCGCCCTCGCCGCCGTTGCCGCCGCCGCGCGGACCGACCCCGATTCGTCCGTCGCAGCTGTTTTTGACGCGGACCCCCCGGGCAGTGTGTTAGCCGCGCTTCCGCCCAGCCCGGGCGCGATCGTGACGCGTACTGATGCCGCGAGGGAAGCGGAAGCCTTTCACTCGGACGCTTTGCCCCAAAATGACACGGGGCTTCATTTTCCCATCACTGTGACAGAGATGGACAACTTGAGCCTGGCTGCCCTCGCTGCGCAGTCCAGCAGCCGGCAGTCCAACGGCGCCTCGGTCGAAGCCCGGCTCATTCTTTCGTTGCGAGCAGACGGGGAGCCTTCTCGTGCGGGCAGCGTCGACTCGGGAAGCCTGTACGGCGCCCTCACTCTGGGAACAGAGATGAGGAACCCTCCCAGCTCCCCACCTCCCTACCTCATCGCATCTTCCGAAGACGGGTCACCGCAGGCGATCGGTCCTTCAGCGAGCGACGACGACGACGACGAAGAAGGAGAAGATGCGGCGGTCGCCTCGTCCACCGCTGTGGGCACGGACGTTGTCGGCCGCCCCGTGGGCGAGAGATCCAACTCGTTGCAGAGCAGCAGGGCGCTGCTGCCCCCGGCAGCTTTGACGCCCGAAGCCGGATTCCGCGAGCGACTTCCGTCGGATTTGCAGAGCAACTTCTCTCTCTCGGACGAGTGGCTGAGGTTCGGGGACACCGAAGCTGCTGGCTCGGAGCCCACCAGCAGCCAGCCATCTCTCAGGGAGAGCTTGGGCTTCGTGCTGTCGTCACTGGAGCAGGAGTCGCCGGCTATAAACGTGGGGGACGCCGCGGACAGGGAGAGCGAAGACGATGACGACGAGCACACGGACGATATTGACGGACACATAGAGGACATGTACTTCAGTCAGTATTCGGAATGGTGAGGCCCAAGCCAGCTTATCTTGCAGCTGAAATGCCAGGCTCACCAACAGCACCGCCCACTTGACGTGCATAAGAAAAGCCGGCACAACAACTTGGATGGAGTGAATGAGCGAATGTGGTGTCGGAAGTGTAATTTTGGTTCTAGCAATAGTTGTGAAACAATTGCAGATAAAGGGCATTTCTGAAAAGGAGTACAATTAAGGCCTCTTTTCGAACAGAACATTGTTATGGACCTGTGTAACTGTTGTGCCTCTCGCTTGGCATATGCTAAGGCTGGTAGGGATCATTTTCTTACAAGTTTGCATTGCAAAAGTTCTTCAACCGACAGTTTTGATGATTGTTTCCAAAACCTGCTCTTTCGGGATAGCCGCTTCTATATCCTTTGCTATGTTTCGCCTCCCACGTTGGTGGCATCCTCAGGCGCCCTGTGGATGCCTCCAGCGTGGGAGGCGAAACGTGGCGAATGAGATGAGGAGCGATCGACGCGGCTATCCCGAAAGAGCAGCTTTTGGAAGCAATCGTGTATCGAGCCGTGAAAACATACATCGTAACACTGGTTTTGTTTCACTTCCGTTTTGCTGTATTTGTGCTTTCACTGTGCTTAATTGGCAAACGGCGATTTCCGTTCGAATTAAGGAACGGTGAAACTCTAACTTAATGCGCACGCAGGTCTCTTCCGTTTCTTGACCGAGGTGAGGGCAGCAGCATGTTTTGTGGTCGTTACATTGCACTTCACTGCCACCTTGCCACTTGATACACCCAGGATGTACAGAGTTTTCTTCTTTAGCAGTTAATATTTAAAGTGGTTGAGAGGGAGGCGTTTAATATTTCTGTGTTGGCTGCTGTACATGTATATGAATGCCGTGGCACGAACGCTGAAGTGCGTGTTTGTTGTTTCGGAGTGCCCATCCCCGTTCTGCTCCACTCTATAGTGTGTGTCATATCTACACATCCGGGTGTTTTTTCTTCTTCCACCAACCCATCAAATACAGACGTGGGTTTGAGTCAAGCTGGAGAACATTCTGTTACGGGTTGAGTGGAACAGTTCTCTGTGTTGGTCAGAAACCGCGGTCGTCACTCTGGCTATTTTAGTGAGGCCTTTGTTCCGCAGAGGTAAAGTTACGGCTGGTAATGATTGTGATGATTTGCAGCATTTGTTTCAGTCATTTTCTTTTTTTCAAGATTATTTTATTACCACCTGCCTGCAGCTATTACTGTTTTGTGCACATGATGCTTTCTGGAAATAAATGTTACACATTTTCTCCTGAAGTAAAGCAAGCTGGCTCTTCGACCCTGTTTTCAAATTAAAACAAAACTCATGCAATTTGTTTACACTACTTTGTAGTTGCAGAATGACAGTAGATTTATGGAGGTTTGTTTCGTTTCAAACGGATGCCACGAATATAAACGCCATAAATATTAATGTTAACTTCCGTTTCTGGCATAGCACTGCAAGGTGACGACCCTGCCGTGTGCGTCTTGACGTCTGTCACTCGCACGCACACTTAGTGTGTGGGGGTGTAATGAGTACCGTCTACTGGTCACAGATGAACAACTACTGTGCTGCTGACTGGTGTGCGGATTAGAATGTAGGTTGCAGGTGTTAGGCAGTGGCCGAGTGCAGTGAGTCTCGGCGTTTCGGCACGAACAGCTGTCCCTAATATAATTGGTAATCCTCAGTTGGCTGCATGGCTTACAAATTCTTCAGTTATCAAATCGAATCTCGGTCCAGACATATGACAATTCTTGGAAGCTACGAAGGGAGAGGGTGAGTCATTGCAGGCCTTATCTTGGCTAAAGCAAGCTGTGGCTTTGGGACATTACCTATGGCAAAAAAGCCAAAGCCTCTGCATGACAGCAAAGTGACCTCAGACCAGTTCTTTACACACTGCAAGTTTATCAACAAATCAGTAGAGCTCTCAGACACTTGTAGTTTGTTTGGAATACCTTGGCCAGTCTTGTTTTAAAATGCTAATTCGCTCCATTTGGAAATGTGAATACATTTACCAAGTCATATATAAGGATTGTACAACTTAGCTATGAGTACCTTTGCCAGTGTACATTTGTAAAGAGTAGATAAGGTTTTTACCATTTTACCATTTCTGGCAATGATGCAGGTGATTGGCCCACACCAGACAGAAAACCATGTCTGGTGTGAGCCAATCGGTTTAAAGGACAATGCATACGTTATCAAAGCTTCTTCCTTTTTACATATCTTGCCACGAGTATGTGTGGCTTTTACAAACTAGACACTTTGTGAAAGGTGTATAATTGGTTTTTTTAAGATCTTAGCACCTGTATGATTGCCAGAAGTGGTAAAAACCTTTTCTACATTTTACAACTTAATAAGCAGACTAAAAGTTACACATCAGGTGCCGTGTCTGACTCGAATTGTTTTAAAGTGTGCATAGCATCTTAAAATGGCCATAAAAATATGACTTTTTTTTGTTACTGCGGTGATCTTCACTGTGAGTGGGAAGCGTTTGTATTGGACCGTCATGCAAATCTTTGATGGCTGAACACGCTCACTCAGGATTCGTAGATTTCCATTTGCAAGTAATGCTTATCAACGTGAACAGTTGTACGTTGAGTCTCACGTTTGTTTTTGCAGACTCGTTTATGAAGGCAGTTGCGTGTTCCGTTGAAAATACTTCTGGCCTTTGCTCACTGTGCTTTTTTTTAACACCATGTGCATTTTCACTGGATTTGAAAAACGTTTGTCACTTTGTACGCACGCGTACAGATATTCCACCGTGAAAGTGCTGAAAGTTTTCCTGTAAGCTTGCTTCGTGATGTGGTGGTATAAAAGCAACGTTTTCTGTCTGTTTAAAACTTAGGCTCAAACTAATTGGAAAGCCATTTTTAAAACGTTTCATAAAACGCAAAGTGTAAACACCTTTTCGGCAACGTTACACATTTTCTTTTATCTGTAACTGCGTTTTCGAAGTGAAAAATGTGTCCTCGACCCCACACTTCTGGTCATCACTCATTTAGAGGGAAGAAGAAACGATATCCCTCATGTCACATACTAGTCTACTTGGTCCATTAGGAGTGACCAGACGTGCATCCGTTTGAGTCGCACAGGATTTCCGCTTTGGGAGATGCCCGTGTATCTTGACCATGCCACCGTTACTGTTGTCATCAGCCATGTTCAATCCACTGCTGCTTGAAGGCGTCTCCATACCACCACCGTTCCCACGATCTTAGCAGCTGGGCATGAGCCGAGTTCATCGTTTCACCTTCCCGGTCGGTGTTCACTCAGACACGTTCTGTTCGTTGACTGCCCTTTTTTGCTTGTTTTGACGATCGGCCATCAGCTTTTGCACAAGCCCAGTTTTCATAAGCGTCATCTCATGCACGTGTTACGCTCTAGTTATGCATTATAGATCGTACGTGCAGTTTAAATGTAGCATTAACTGACCAGTGCTCTGAAAGTAACGAATCTTCGATTTGAAAAAAAATGCCCTACGATTCATGGATTGTAGTGGTTGTTTTGTTGTGGTTTTATCATCTGAATTGTATTGCTTCTGGGTTTATTTCAAAGCGCTCTATAAATGCAAGTATTATTATTTCCCCAATCTCATTTGTCGAGGTGTATTCGCTCTATTAAACCACAAGTAACAGCACACAATGTTTAATTTGAAAGCGCATTATTACGCAATTTTACGCGTGTATCGTGAGCTTTAAGATTCAACGTTAATCCTTGAATTGATGCATCCTGCATAGTACAGTCTTCCTTCATTTGAGCGTTGCAATGAACCGTTGTGGTTAAACATCGGTCACTTACGCAACTCTGCTGGAGCCCTTCGTATGGTAGCGCTTGATTTACATGCGCAGGATAATTATTTTTACATACATAAAGTGGAAAAAAATATAACTCTTCAAAGTTCTTTAACTAGGTTTCTGGCAGGCCACACGAATTACCGTGTCTTGTCAGGTTTTGTGACATTAATTTACTTGTATCGACATCTTGACATCATACTACGTTTTGACGTCTTAATGGCTGTTCATACGAGCACTAATCTTGCAGCTCTCATCTCCAGATCTCATAATTTTGACTTATCTTGTTTCCATCTCGCGAATCTTTATCTCTTGCCTTCATCTCGTATCTCTGGAACGTATCTCGCCGAGCCATGTCTGTTCGAGGGTTATTGTTGAGCAGGCACTTCAAGTACCATTACGAGCATGGCCCTGCAGGCCATCATTTGAAGAATTCCGCAGTCGCGTTCGTGTAATGCAGCAGCAGCGGTGGTGCAGTGAATAGCGCTGCTGCATCGCAGATGACCACGCGATCAGCCAGCGTCATTTGCCCAGCACTGCATCCTGTATATTATGATGTCATCGGACGATTAATTTACGAGTATTTCTCTTATTTGAGAATGGAAGCCTGAGAACCAGAAAGAAACCCACACAGACCATGAGTAGAGAATATCCAAACTGCATAAAGAAAAGCGCCCGAGGCTGGAATCGAACCGCCTCGGGCAGGATATTCTTTCTGTGCGGTGTAGACGTTATTACTGCAGAAACACCCTTATCTTAAATTAAGAATGACGCTCAAACATTTTGATTTATCTGTTCTGTGACGTTTTGGGGGCGACGCGGTGGCGCAGCGAGTAGCGCTGTCGCCATCGAACTGGACAACCCCGGTTCGATTCCGACTCGGGTGCCTTTGTGGAGTTTGCGTGCTCTCCCCATGTCCGCGTGGGTTTTTGCCGGGTACACTAGTTTCATCCCGCCGTCCAAATCCTAGGTTACTTGGCCTGCTGAATACATTGCCCCCAGTGCCCTTTGATGTGCTGGAGTCACAAACGTGATGTAGCCCCGCCTTGCGACCTGTGCCTGCCGGAATAATTTCCAACCACCCGTGACATGTACAGACTTAAGCGGGTATTGATCATGATTGATGACGATTGATTGATAAAGTAGTACAGCATAAATCGCAACCCACTTTTTACCGACTGACTGCAAAAATCATTCAATTAACATTGTGCATGAGAACTAATGAACAAGGCCGGGAATATGCGTAGTAATGCGATGCTCACGGTTAAACAAGGGTAACAATGTCAAAGTTGTTTCGCAAGCTGGCATATGTCCCGGCCAGCTAGTTGGAAACGGGGCCAATTGTAGCCAGAGGCATTGAGAACAACTTATGAGGCTGGGTATTGAGACCACTTCTCACACATTTATTTAAAAAACCGGAAGACCGTATTAAGTAGAATTACGTGTATGCATGTAGTGTGACTCGTGCCGGGCCAGGCCGCAACCAAAGCCTCCTCCTGCCTTCTCGTTTCGTCTTCTAAAGGACAATAAGGGAGACTCGATACATCAACTTGTTTTAAATTTTACCATAAAGACGTTGCCGTTGCGATAATGATAATGTCATTTATAGAGCGCTTTTCACCCGAGGGTCACCAAGCGCTGCACAGAGCTGCGGAGAGAACGGCATGTCATCAACAACGACATGAGAATGGATAATCAGCAACTAACGTTTTTTGGAATTTTCATTTTACAAATCTGAGCTGTGGAATAAAAAAGAAACGGCAAGTCAACAAAAACACCAGAGCTGTTCAAATGAAAGTCAAATAGCACTAAATTATAGGACATAAAGTAAGCGGAAAAAAAAATGTCTTCTAACAAGTAAGGAATGTTCCCGAGCAAGCGCAGGTCGGCAGAGAGCCATCATCCCGGCACGACAACATTGAGCCGCATCAACAGTCCTAGCCAGAGGGCTTGAAAGCCTTATAGAACAAATGAGTCTTCAGACGAGATTTGAAGATGCCCAGGAACTCAGCTGACCGAATCTCCAATGGAAGGGCATTCCAGAGTCTTCAGCAGTGTGCGAGAAGGCTGTCACCCATCGCATGGAGGTGCGGTCTGGCCACATGTAACAAGGATCGAAGTTGTGTTGTTGAAGGTGCCTGAAGTAGATCACGGATGTATGTTGGAGCAGCGCCAGTGAGAGCCTTGTGGGTGAGAAGGAGGATTTTGAATTCAATCCTGTATTTAACTGGTAACCCGTGGAGAGACATCAATACTGGGGATATGTGATCATGGATGGGTTTGCGAGTGAGGACTCCAGCAGCTGCATTCTACACACGTTGGAGACGATTGATCAGGTAGACAGGAGTGCCAAGGAGAAGTCTCTCATTATCTGAAACCGCTTAATCATATATAGGGTCACGGTGAGCCGGAGCCTATCCCGGAAACACAGGGCGCAAGGCAGGAATACACCCGACGACGGGACGCCGGTCCATCGCCAGGCATTGCGGGACAATTTTAGTCTGCGAGCCAATCAACCTATCCAGGAGCATGCTTTTGGACTGTGGGAGGAAACCGGAGTACCCGGCGAAAACCCACGCGGACACGGGGAGAGCATGCAAACTCCACACAGAAAGGCACCGGAGCCGAGAGACTCGAACCCGGGACCTTCTTGCTGTGAGGCGTCAGCGCTAACCACTGCGCCACCGCGCCGCCCGCCAAGGAGAAGTGCATTGCAGTAATCGTTTCGTGAGGAGTTGTGTATTAGCTTCTCAGCATCAGCGGGTGACAGGATGTTGCACAGTCTGGCTATATTTCTGAGATGGAAATAGGCTACCTTCATCACATTGTTGATATATGTCTCGAAGCTGAGTGAGGAATCAAGAGTTACACCTAGACTCCGGACTGCCTTAGCAATTTCAATGGTCAGGTCGTCATGCATCAGTTGGATATGTTCAGCCTTGGACAATTGGTGCGGGGTTTCGACAAGCAAAACTTCTGTATTGTCGCCATTTAGTTTTAGGACATTTAAATTGAGCCAGACCTTCACAGTTGACCGTAGAAAGACATGCAAAGACCAGTCGCAAAGCGTGGATTTAGATGTAGATGTCCATCCGCATAGCAATGGTAGCTGAGATTGAGGCTGCACAGGAAATGACCAAGTGGTTGTATGTAGATGCTGAAGAGGAGTGGGCCGAGAACTTAGTGTGAGGGTTGAGGGTTACAAATAACCATGCTTTTCGTCTTATCTGGGGCTGTGGGATTTTGTTCAGTATTAGTACCCGCTTCCTCCTGTATAAGATCGCGGGGGAGCAGAGCTTATCCTTGCAGACACAGGGCGCAAGTCAGAGCTGCACCCAGGATGTGACGCCAGTACATTGCGGGACACTCTTTTTTTGTGACAATACTCAGCAGGCCAGTTCACCTCAGCAGCGTGTATTGATTCGATGGGAGGAAACTGGAGTACCCGACGAAAACCGACGCAGACACAGAAACCACGCAGACTCCACACACACACAAAGGTACACGAGCCAGGAACCGAACTCTCCTCCCCCCCCCCCCGGGAGTCCTGCCTGCTGTAAGACAGCAGCGCTTCTCACTGCGACACTGAGCGCCTCGCTGTGAGACTGGGGACACTTGAAATATCTAACGTGGGGATAGAAGAAAAAAACCGGTGCTTTTTTTTCGCGCCTTGACATGCTTCGCACAAGGCTTGTGTAAAATGTTTGTCCCTGTAAGACATTTTTGCTGTACAGATTGCTTTTGTTCGCACGCGTTTCATCTGTAAAATGAAAAAAAAAAAATTGGTTTTCATAAATGTTACGGCTGAGATATGTACATGGTTTTGTAATGTACATTGTGTACAAAGGAAGTATATGCAACGTATATCACGATGGCTGTATTTCGTTAACCCAATTGTTTTATGATTTAAATAAATGGCGCTGTGTGGCTGGCCAAAACAAAAAGTGTGTTAGTTTGCTTTCTTGTGAACGTGTTTTATGCTTGATTATCCAGGAAAGGTCGCCGAGTCTTCCGACTTCCAGGAGGGTCCTGCCACGTCGCACATATACGACTGGCTTTGACATCCCTGTAAGACCGTTCACGAAGCCATTAACCCGGGCAGAACATCGGCAGGCCGATGTGCGCATTTGCTCCATGAGCGGAAAATCAAAGACCAGTGGGTCCAATTGTGGCCACGTGAGCCAAACTATGGAGCGTGTAATGCATTACTTTAGTCGTGCCCACCTTCTACGGAGAAATAGCAAATCTATACAAAGTGTCTATGAAGCCCTTTCGTGGGTAGCAGACCTCGACATTGGAGTTTGGCTTCTGAGCATGTTGCGGTCACGACAGAATTGAATCACAGAATTAACACCTGGGTATGTAATCAGACATCACCGATGACCACGCGGAATTTAACTCCCTCAAGAGCGCTCACATTTCATTCATCTTCCGCGCGCCTTTGTTGCCTCCTTACTCTATTACTGTTAGCAACTGAAACCTATATATAAAAAAGAGCTCTTCGCCATGACCTTTCATAATACGATGACCAAAGGCACGGGCTTCTACTGGTTGCTACAACTCCGCGCTGACCCAGGCCATTGCACTTGCGGTGGATATTCAAGCACGTTTAAGCGCAACTAAGCTTAAGTATGTACAGAGTCGTGGGTTGGGCGGGGGGGGCAGAACCTATCCCGGCCGACAGAGGGCCCAATGTGGAGAAATACCCCGTATATGACGCCAGTACACTGCAGGGCATACTGTTTAGGGCAATTTACTCAGCAGGCGTAATTAACGTGGGTAACAGCGTGTCTCTGGATGGTGGGAGGAAAACGGAGTACCCGGCAAAAAACCTACGTAGGCACGGGGAGAAGACGACGTTAAATAATACGTTTAAATATCACATTGCACCAACACGAACGTATGCGAGATGGTGCCAAGTTCATTTGTTTCATGTGTCATGAATGATCGAATGTCTCTCATTATCTGAAACCGCTTAATCCTCTATAGGGTCACGGTGAGCCGGAGCCTATCCCGGAAACACAGGGCGTAAGGCAGGAATACACCCGACGACGGGACGCCAGTCCATCGCCGTGATCGAATGTTTTAATGGTCAATTAGCAAGAGCTTCAAATCAATCGTGAACCGACGCCACCACCAGCGTCCTATTTTAAAGCAAAGTTGACCTGAAGAATTGGAAACACATTACAACTCCCTATCGCACGTTCATCAATTGAGGGTGGCGCGGTGGCCCAGTGGTTAGCGCTGACGCCTCACAGCAAGAAGGTCCCGGGTTCGAATCTCTCGGCTCGGGTGCCTTTCTGTGTGGAGTTTGCATGCTCTCCCCGTGGGTTTTCGCCGGGTACTCCGTTTCCCCCCCACAGTCCAAAAGCATGCTCCTGGATAGGTTGATTGGCTCGCAGACTAAAATTGTCCCGCAATGCCCGGCGATGGACTGGCGTCCCGTCGTCGGGTGTATTCCTGCCTTACGCCCTGTGTTTCCGGGATAGGCTCCGGCTCACCGTGACCCTATATAGGATTAAGCGGTTTCAGATAATGAGATGAGATGAGACGTTCATCAATTGTTCGCGATTATCGCTGGGACCAAAATGACACCAATCAGGACAAAACGTCTAAAGCGTCTCATAATCGCGCCATGTGTACGCACGTACAGGGGCATTTAGCGCGACGGGATAAGCGGTAGGCATTAATAATAAACATTTGTCACTCACAGCCCCTCCGCTTAATTATCCGCATTGTGTGGTAATATTGACATCGGGATAATGACGGCGCTGCGTCTGCGCGCAACGAGCTCAGGACGAGACGGTTTTGTCCACCGACGGCACCACCGCTCGCTCGCCCGCTCACGTCCGCCGCTGAACTCGCCCTCGAAGTCGCCCCCGTTCTCCACCCCCGGATCCGTGGGGACACTGAGCCTTTGCTGTCGCTACAGAGCCTTGTCGGCTCGGCAGCGGCGCTCCCGGGTACACTCTCTCCGATCTTGACAAACGCGGCCAGACGTGGAAATTCGGCCAGGATAGCAGAGCCCGCGTGCGGCCATCGTAACGTCAGCGGGCGGGGGGGGGGTGGGGGGGGGGGCCTCCCCCGGCAACCAGGGAACAAATTGGAGGTTGGGAGACAAAGCAATGGGCGGTCATGTCAAGTGGCCGGGGGGCTGGGCACATATAATAATAATATTACTTGCACATCCAGAGCGCTTTTCACCCGAGGGCCACAAAGCGCTGCACAGAGCTGCGGAGAGACCGGCATGTCAACAACAACACCAGAGCAGTTCAACTTAAATTCAAACAATGGATATAATTTAACGGCACGTTAGTAACAACATCGACATAACAATAGCAAATCAGAAACAAAAACATTATTTTTATTACATATATGAGCTGTGTAGAGAACTGTATGTTAACAACATTGACAGCAGGCAATAAATGATAGAAGGACATAAATAAGCGATCAATAAAAAATCTTCAACAAACAAGAAAGGAATAAGTGTTCCCGAGCAGGCCAGGTCGACAGCGAGCCATCATCCCGGCACGGCAACAGTGAGCCGCATTAACATTCATAGCCAGAGGAC
>JAZEWT010000006.1:28810272-28821892 GCA_036362905.1 Mordacia mordax | reverse complement strand
AAAAAAAACCACGCGGGTTTTCTTTAGGTACTCTGGGTTCTACTACGTATAAACATTCATTAATTGGCTAAAACATCTTAATACATATGAAATTGCCAAGCTTGTGAAAGTATTGATGCTGGCTCAGCTGTTTCCTTAATGATTGTGAGATACATTTTTAATGAAGGATGATATCTAAAAGTGAATATTGTTAGATGAAAACGTTTGTTGGCATATAGAAAAATACATACTTGTGATACAATAGAGTGAGACCTGAAGACACAACAGTCCAAATGCATTTTTGAAGGTTCAGTCTAGAGGTCACTGGTGGTAGAACTGAAGGTCAAGAAGAGGTATTGAAAGTGAACGTGGGGGGATTTGGGTCATAGATATTTGGCGCGTGGTGAGATACAGCTTCTCAACACCACAGAATTAGGCTACAGCAGGGGTTCTCAACCTTTTGCACCTTAAGGCTCACTTGGCGCACTTAGGTAAGGTCTCAACTGACAACTAGGTGGCGCCCACTAATGGGTCCCGACCCACCAGTTGAGAATGGTGGGGGTATAGCGCACTGTTCATTCAATATTTTATACAGAAACAATCATAAACAGGTAAAGATACAACCGTAGGCTTATACCAGTTCATTACCAATACCTGCTTCATGCTCTACAGGGTCGCGGGGGGCCAGAGCTTATGCCGGCCGACAGAAGGTGCAAGGAAGGGGAATACCTAGGATGTGATGCCAATACATCGCAAGGCATACTTTTAAAGCAATTTACGCAGTAGGCCAATTAACCTAGGCAGCAGCGTGTCTTCAGAGGGTGGAAGGAAACTGTAGCAGGGCATGTGCGAAAGTGCACCCCACAAATGTGACTAATAAGGCCACTCGAAGAAATCTCAGGAAAATGTACGTGAGAATGTACTTCTGTTGGCTGATGTCTATCGCAAACAGCTGCAGTGCTTTGTAAGTTCAAACGGATTCTTCCTCTCATGGTATGATGCTGACAGCACTAGTACAATCAAACTATGAAAAAGACACATTCTGAGAAACATATCCAATACATACGAGCTACATATAAGTGCTTGCAATCGCATTCACGGTACTACTTGCATGTGTGTCACGCAAAGTTCCGGTACAGAAACAAACACAACATATATACAGCCTTAATCACAACACTCATCGCAAATTTTCTTTTAAGTTCACTCTTCCACGTGGTTAGGCATCCCTGCTCAAATAATATTCCTTCTGTAACACAATGATCCAGCCAGCTCGCAAGGGAAATCGAGCTCATAATTACCCAGAATCTTGTTTACTCTTTAATCGGGATGTCAATACAGTTTTGTTGTCAATCGCACGTTGAATAACGCGAGCGCAGCGCTCTCTCTGCCCCGGACTCATATCTCACGTCCCAGACTGAATGTGAGCGCGCACACGAGCTGCTTTCAAATGAGCCGAGTGCTCGAGTGTTGGTGAGTTTACGACACGAGCACAGCAGGCAACGCGTGTGGGGCCGGTTCAGCTCCGTGCACTTTGCAGGCACTGGATGTAGAATGCGGTTAACATCGCTGATGGGCGATGATACTGTCGGATCAAAATTCCGGGAGACTATAGACTGGGCCCTAATAGGCAGTTATACCAAGAGTGAAACAGCAATCTTGAGAAATGTTGAGTTTCGGTTGAGTACTGGAGAAGTAGGGAAATTTACCAATGAATCAACCACTGCCAACAAATGTTGGAAATATGTATTGCTCCCGATGGGCCTATAAATACAGTTTGGTAAAAGCATTATTTCAAATTAGTATTTGGCTCATAAAGAGATAAGAAATAAAATATGAATATATATGACAATTATCTACTTCAATATATATTTTCTCACGAGAATTAGTTTTCATCACTGTTTTGCGAATGTAATGACCGTACATGTGAATTGCACTGACGAATGCTCATGATTCTCGCTGATTCATTCGAGCCAATGCGATCATCAGCATATGGATTACATACGTTACCATAGGGAAATAGCATTCAAAGACTTTGCTTTATTCCCTTCCAATTTACATTTCTAGATAGCCGACTAGGAATATAACACAATGAAAGAAATATGGTTATATGGATAAAAAGCAATATTTCAAAGAGGTGTGGGATATTGCTGCTGTATTCAGTTAAGTACTCAAACATAAACAATGAAAAAATTACTGTCTCAAGCAATTTCAGGCATCATAAACAGCTCTGCCATTTGCTACATGCCATCTGGCCCACAAGATGGCAACACAATGGTCTGTTCTATCCTCTCCAATTATAATTTCGTGAAAACAAAGAAGGTGTGGCAACTCTGTACAAGATGAGGACCTCACAATGCACTTTTTTTCAGAGGTTCCATTCCACTTGAAGAGGTGATGACTGACATCCGAAAGACTTGTAAAATTACATGCCAATTGCTCTGCTACTAGGATGCCAATGCTGTTTTGGACATGGTGATTTAAAGGTGCAGCCCTGCAATTGCTTGCTTTTGCCACTGCTAGCTGCTAGCGGAAGGGCCTCCTCCAGAGAGAGCTTTAGAGATCCCTTTAGAAGTCATTTGGCCTACTCTTTCATGTTGTTCATGTGTCTTGTAATAAGTGATAATACCCACACTTTACCACACCACATCGACTTATTGTGGTGAAACCCATTCATACAGCTGGAAAGACAGGTGAGTAATTGGAAACGTGGCAAATTCACTGAAGCTGAATGTCAAATGAGGGCCACATTATATTCTGCTTGCGCGCGTCAGGCACTACCCTATGTACTGTAGAATTTCATCTGCATGCCGCCGCCGCCACCTTAAAAGGTCCATACTGCTGAGTGGAGTCCGCTATGTCAGTACAATGCATTAAACAATACAAAAGAAGCAGCAGAAATGTCCTGATGGCAATGGTTAGGAATTAAATACAACTTCAGCAAGCTTCACTGAAAAGCAGATGTGGTCAATATTGCTTTATATTAACAGCTGAAGCCCATTGAGGTGGTTGTTTATTTTACAGCAGAGACGGCGGGGGTGAATACAACTATAGAACAGAAAATACATAGAAATGGTCAAAGTATACACATGCAATATGGGTGCAACGGCAGGACAATGGAAGCCTCTGAAGTGGACCCCGACAGTCGTCCATTGATCCTGGAATGCAGCAACTCTGTGGAGGGGACTCAACACATACATAGTTCATACATATAAATAGGAGTCACACACACGACACACACACACTGTACCTGAGGATGCCTCTAACGTGTGAGATGAAACGTCGCGAGGTGGAGAGAGGAAATTAACGACGCGGCTGTCCCGATAGAGCAGCTTTTTGAAGCAATCATCACTTGGTTATTCTCTTCTGATGTCCACATATCAGAGCTCTATAGCTGTGCACTACCCCAACGTGCCATAAGGAGAGAACCTAGACAAAAAGAGCATGAAAATGAGGAAGATATCAAAACCGCGCTTTCCTGCCATATGTGAAAGGCACCACAGACAAAATCAGCAAATATCTAGAAAAATGTAAAATCAAAACAGTTGTCACAAACCATCAGAAGACACAGGATGTGCTCAAATCACCAAAAGACCTACTGCCATTACAGACAACGCGTGTATTAAATTCCTTGCTGCAACTGGTGAAGAAGTGTACGTCGGGCAAACAGGAAGAACAATAGCCACAAGAAAGAAAGAGCACGAGGCTGCAGTGCGTCTGCTGGATACGGATTAATCAACAACGGCAGCACACAGTGTAGACAAACAACACAGAATCTATTTTGACAAGATGCGAGTACTAGCGGCTATCCACCACAAAGGTCCAAGATTAATCCGTGAAGCAATAGATAGTCACAAGACAGAAAAGACTATGAACTGCAAACAAGAAATGAGAATAAAGCTCAGCCAAACCTGGAGGCCCAGTTATTGAAGTAAGCAGGACACAGCTATAGAGCTCTGAAATGCGGACATCAGAAGAGAATCACCAAGTGTGAAGAACTGGACAGGCTTTCATGAGATGCAGGCCAGTGGGTGAGTTAGAGGTGGAATTGGATTGGGTTAATGATATTCCGGTGTGTGAGCAAGACAATGGAACCCTCTCAAATGGACCCAGACCTTCATTGTTCCTGGAATAAAGCAACGCTATAGAAGAGACGTATACATAGTACCTACATATAAATAGGAGTCACACACGACACACGCACACATAACGCCTGAAGATGCCTCTAACGTGAGGTAAAAAGCCACGATAGAGGGAGAGAGGGGAGCGATCGACGCGGCTGTTCCAAGAGAGCAGCTTTTTGAAGCAATCATCATGTATCGAGCTGTGAAAACCTACATCATTACAATAGCCTGCACAGTAGTTTACAGCATATTTACGTAAAATACGAGAACGGCATGCTATGGAGATTAAATATACTTGAAGTGACTGCTATACTTCAATAATCACGGAGACAATTCTTTACAGGGAAGACCTGAGTTTAAAAAAAAAAATGTAAACACGAAACAAGTGCTATATTAGTTAGAAACTGCAACCCAAAAATACCAAAAGCATAAACGCTTAAACACTTGCATTAAATGTGATATCGTATTACATTTAAATTAAGAATAGTCATATTTGCACTTCTAGAGCGCTTTTCACCCGATGGTCACAGAGCGCTGCACAGAGCTGTGGAGAGAACGGACTGCGAACAAGAACAAACATTGCGGAACACAGGACATCATGCTATCAGCGAATATGGCACATTCAGTTTTTATTTTATATTCATTTTAATATTTCTATGTTGGCATTTAATAAACTATCTGTAGAAAGCATTAGTAAATATTAATTGCGAAAACGTAATAATAATGTACCGAAGCTATATAACAATATTTGTATTTCTAAAGCGCCTATGACCCGAGCGTCACAAAGTGCTTTACACAGCTATGAAGATAACAGCATGTCAACATCAAAACAGATCATCTATGTAAAATAATAACTATCAATCAAATCAAATTAATAAAAATAATTGTTAAAACAAATAAAGGAAGGAAGAAGTGCTCCTATGCAGGCATGAGTGACGTGTCAATACGCTAAATATTTGTACACTGTATCCAACACGATCAATGGGTCAAAGAGTTTTGAAGAAAACTCATCCACATCTGTATGAAAGTGGAATACACTAAGACGTTTACATAAACACTCCGACACTACAAAGTGAAATAGAAATACACAAAACGTTGGAGGTGCGATCTTTAATAGGCATGTTGAACCTCGATATCGGGCAGAAGTTTGTAGACACAGCTACCCAATAAACAGGTGGAAATTTGTTCTGAACCGTTGGCCCAACAGTTCATGTTTACTCGGTACATTCCTTGCTTATTAAGAGTGTGTGAGCAAGGCTCACTTAAACAGTAGCAATCTCGTTCCGTAAACGTGTTGAGCCGGGGTCAGGCTGAATGGCCTATATATTCACTTTAACAAACATCTGCTGCTTATTGTAAACAACAGCAACCGCTCTCAATGAACGCGCTTTTGGCACCGATGCAGTGCGTTGCGAAAACGATGATTTCGTCACGTGGTGGGCACATCTGGGGACACGAATTATGAAGGACTCATGTCTGTGAGAATGAGGAATTTCACTCAAAACCAAACAGATTGCTCAAGCCGTCGCATTTTTAATCATAGACCAAGACAGCCCTCATTTGATGAAACCGCATTCCACTTGTGGGTGTGACAACCATTATTGGTAACTACCATCAAAAACCGGCGATGGACTGGCGTCCCATCGTGGGTGTATTCCTGCTTTGCGCCGTGTCTGCTGGGATAGGCTCCCTGCTCACCGTGACCCTGTATAGGACAAAGCGGTTTCAGACAAAGAGATGAGATGAGACCATCAAAAACTGGCAGTATTTTGTCTACCGTGGAGGGATGATTAGCTATGTCAGTGCAGACTGGATTTTGAACTTGTAAACATTTCATCCGTGAGTCATGCGTTGAACTGCTTCATAGACAAAAAAAAATATACGAAAGGAGTATTCATTGTTTAAATTATTACAAATGAAGACAAAACTTACAATTATACTGGATTACACACTTGAGTGGAACAAACACTTTCTTTTAAAGGTCAACCTTACATTAAAAACACAACCTGAAAGGTGTCGGTACATTTTATAAAATAATTAAGACAAGCGCTGGCAGCCAGCTATCACATCAAAGGTTGATCAAGGGAACCTGGGAATTCAACAAAATACACTCAAGAAAACCACACTAGAAAACGCGTTCAACATGGGACAGACTACCATAAAATAAAGTGAAATTCTATCGCAGAGTTTACCGCACGCAAGAGAATACCGGCAGTGTCATGGTCACGAAGTGCCAGTGAAACGATATTATACTGAAAACAATAACATTGGATGGAAGTAGGCTTGTATTTTGAGTCATGAAGTGAAAAGGCACGGACTAAATTTTCATTTTTACTATAGATGAGAAGTTGTGGCGTAGTAGTCAGCACAAGTGCATTGAACCCGGCCACCAGAATTTGACTCCCAGCCATGACTAATGTGAGACGTTTGAGCAGTGTGGCTACCAGCATGGTGAGAAGGTGCTCAAAGCCAGCAGTGGAAGTCACCTTTCAGGGACAAAGTAGAGTGCCGTTGCGCGTATGACTTGGGGTGCATCCAAAAAAACAATGTCAAATTTCATTGCCATATCCCCAAAAATGCTATGGCCAAGCCAGCATTTTTTTTTGCAAGTCATTAAAATGAAGGCCTTTAGTGTTGAACGGTATGGCAGTTTGCCAAACTATTTTAAAGCTGAACTCCACTCAAACTGGCAGCTGCATTTTTGAAAATCATAGTAGTTAAAATGTACAAACATTAAAATGTTAAGGGTATTTTGGAGTCAAATTATATTGTAATGATGTAGGTTTTCACGGCTCGATGCATGATCATTGCTTCGAAAAGCTGCTCTCTCGGGACAGCCGCGTCGATGGCTCTCTCTCCCTCCATCGCAACGTTTCGCCTCACACGTTCGAGGCATTCTCAGGGTATGTGTACAGCTCTGTAAAAAAAAAAAACACGGTACCGGAAAACACACTATAGAAAAAAATTAAGTTTTATTTCTGAGAAAGAGAAAAAAGGAGCGATGATATCAGCTCACGGCAAATGCTTCGCGGATTATTACGTAGCAGCACCAAGAGATGGTGGTGACTTAAGCAGACTTCAATCAAGCAGCAGACCGAGCAAGGTTATTGATAGCGAGGATTATGATAAACGTATCATCCTTATTGACAGCTTCATGGCTGCAGGTGTAACCAGAAGCTATGGTAATGAGTTGTACATATGCTTGGTCGCACATTAAAATGCTGTCGTGTTAGCATCGCACCCGCCCCCACGAACAAGGAGACACGCCCACCCCTGCGGAAGCGTTCCTCAGTGAGAGTGAAGCATGATAGAGGTGAGAACGTTTTCTGCTCTAGCCCTGCACATATGAAATTATATACGTAGAGGTTGGTTACTAATGAGGTGTTTTGTATTACTCGTAGGGCTGTGGAGTTTTGATGTGGCTTCGTATGTTGGTGGGTGTGTATGAAGGTACGTGGTGTTAAGCGGTTGTAGAGAAACGGTGCAGGTTGGCGCAGGATATACAGTCCACAGATCATTAAGCTTCAGCACGCACGTCAAATTCGGGGCTATTTTTCCATACAAAAAGTATTTTATATTTCTAATATTCAATGACGTACTGTCAACTGCGGTGCGATGACCTTGGTTCCTGATGCTTCGAGGGATGACGCGTCTTCATTGCGCTCATTTTAATACCTCGAGACGAGTGGAACCAGTACTCTGTTGTAGTTCCCATAACGTTACTGTTAATCAGTCGTCCGTTTCTGATCACAGCTGTTTACATTTTAAAATGCTTGAAGAAAGACCTGACGCCAGTTTTCAGTTACTACTTTCTCACACTCGCGGTGATTCTCACCCATAAGGCCTGAGTAAACACAATATTAATGAAAACAACGGGTTGCTGCTTCAATTAATCTGCTTCAGAGAAATGTGCTTAAGCACTTCTTTTTAAAGAAACAAAAATAAAGAGATTAACAATTCAACTTAGCTTTTGGAATTGTGCAAGCCCAGAGAGATCTTAGAACTATTATGTGAATTGTCATTGAGTTGGTTTTAGCTTTGTAGAACAAAAATATCTATATTTAGGCATGTTAAGGTACAGTGGTGACATAGAGTTTAGGAACCCTTAATAATGTTCTGTATATTTGCATTAATTTGACCTAAAAAGTGAGCAGATATTCATCTAAGTCCTCATAATAAACATAAGCTGGTTAAACAAATCTTATCTCATCTCATTGTCTGAAACAGGGTCACGGTGAAGCCGGAGCCTATCCCGGCAGACACAGGGCGCAAGGCAAGGATATACCGACGATAGGACGCCAGTCCATCGCCGGGCACTGCGGGGCAATTTAGCCTGCGAGCCAATCAACCTATGTAGCAGCATGCTTTTTGGACTGTGGGAGGAAACCGGAGTGCCCGGCGAAAACCCACGCGGACACGGGGAGAGCATGCAAACTCCACACAGAAAGGCACCCGAGCCGAGAGATTCGAACCCGGGACCTTCTTGCTGTGAGGCGACAGCGCTAACCACTGGGCCACCGCGCCGCCCGGTTAAACAAATATCAAACGTAAAACTAAATCTACATTTTTAATTTTTATTGAGCAAAATTATCAAACACCTGATTCGCACACCTGCTCCTTTAAGTTTGTTTCATTTTAAAGTAGGGATTGGGTAATTGAAATCATGGATCGTAACCATGGATTGTAATCATGGATCGTAACCATGGATTGTAATCATGGATTGTAATCATGGATCGTAGCCATGGATTACAACCATGGATTGTAATCAATTATTGTAATCATGGATTGTAACCATGATATGGTGACACCACTCGTTCAATCTCGAATAAGACTGCAGCCTCACTTCGCATCCTGTTCGAGCAATTAACGTCAACAGCGCTACGTGCCCATCAACGCATCACGTATAAATTAGGAGACGCGAGGTTTAAAATAGCTCAACCCTCTGTTGGCATCTCCCCAGGGAATCGTGACCTTATCGTGGTGGCGTAGTTATCGTATATGGATAGCTCCTTACAAAGAGCTCAGATTGTATTAATGGCCTTGACTTACACTTCTCTACACCTGTATATTTTGAAAATGTACATTACTCTAGTGATTGCACTTCAAGCCCGTAAAATACATCCCAGACCAGTGGACAGTCTTGTAACGAAACTAATTTTCCGCAGAAAGAATTTATAACTTTGAGCAAATCACACATCTGGATGTCGGAAGTCAGTCGAGCTCATTGAAGACCACTTCCTCCACTGGGACTGATAACATTTCACCGTTTGCCCAAGTTGCAGTGGTGCGGTTAATTTTCAGACATTTAAGCCATATCTTTGAACTTAGCTGTTGAATTACAGACCCTCCTCACCTACAAGGCTCTCACTTGCACTGCTCCGACATACATCCGTGACCTATGTGAGGTACCCTCCTCAATACAACTTCGATCCTCCAATCCAGGCTTGCTGCATGTGCTCAGATCACACCTCCATTCGATGGGTGACAAAGCCTCCTAGCGCACTGCTCCCAGACTCTGGAACATTCCTCCATTGGAAATTCGGTCAGTAGAGTCCTCTAGGCATCTTCAAATGTCGTCTCAAGACTCACTTGTTCTGTAGGGCCTTGAAGTCCTCTGGCTAGGACTGTTGATACTGCTCACTGTTGTGTGCAGATGATGGCTTGCTCTTGCAGTGCGCCTGTTCAGGAACACTTATTCCTTCTTTTATTTCTTTAAAAAATATTTTGTTTATTATTTTACGTCCTTAATTGGGTTATAGCCATTGTTTAACGTTAATTGTTGACGTGCCGTTCTCTTCACAGCTCTGTGTAGCGCTTTGTGACCCTCATGTGAAAAGCGCTCGAAAAATGCAAATATGATTATAAAAATGTCTTTGTTAGAAACAATACAATAATAATTGCATTTCTAGAGCGCCCATCACCCGAGGGTCACAAACTGCCGCACAGAGCTGCGGAGAGAACTGCACGAGATAAGGACGGTAATTCAGCAAAAAAAATTGAAAGTAAGTAAACCTTTACATTCAGTAACTGGTGGCATACCCTTAAGCTGCAAAAAAAAAACTTCAACCAAACTTTCCTGTAACCGTTGATCAGTCGTTTACATGAGCTTGGTGGAACTTTAGCCCATTTCTCCTTTGCACTGGTTCATCTCAGAGATATTTAAGGGCTTTCTTGTGTGAAGTCCTCACTTCAGGTTATGCCACAACATTTCAATTGATTAAGGTCTGGACTTTAACTTGACCATTCCAAAATGCGAAATCTCTTCTGCTTCATTACTGTAGATTTACTTCTGTGTTTAACATCGTTGTCTTGCTAGGTGACCTACTTTCTGTAAAGCTGCAGCTCACGGATGGATGCCCTGACATTCTCCTGCAGAAGTTACTGGTCGAATTTAAAATGCATGGTTTTATTAATGATAGCAAGTTGTTCGGGTCCTGAGGCAGCAAAGTAACGCAGTAAAGTCACGATTGGGATGAGGTTCCTATGTTGGACTGCAATGTTTGGTTTTCGCCAAACTTAACGTTTCTAATTTAATAAAAAAACCACTTTCAACTCATGTCTGCAGAACGTTCTTACAACAGCCTTCTGGATCATCCAGGTGGTTTGTGGCAAATTTGAGACGAGAAGCAGTGTCTTTCTTGGAGAGCAGTGTTTTCCTCCTTGCTAACCCTCCCATGCAGACCATTCTTTTTCAGAGTGTTCCTGATGGTGGACTCATGAACACTGATATCAGCCAATACAAAAAAGGCCTGCAGATCCTTAGACATTACCATCGGATTCTTTATAATCTAGTAGATTATTGTACGCCTTGCCCTTACTGTGGTTTTTGCTGGACGACCGCTCCTGAAAAGAGTAACAATGGTGTTGAATTTTCTCCATGTGTACAGTATCTTCCTGACAGTGGACTGGTGGAGCCCAACATGTTTAGGAATGGTTTTGTAAGTAATTCCAGACTAATGGGCATCGACAACTCATTTTCTGAGGTCATCAATCCATTTTGATTGGGCATGACATACCTCCACAAATCTATGTTATGAAGACCAGATTGATGGTGAGGACCAAATTTTATGTTTTCATATAGGGCAGGGCCGCCCAAACTCACTCTCGATTGTCATCTTAATGATTGATATAACTGGACTCTAATTACTCCCTTAATTGAACTGATTAACCAAGAGATTCGCGTACTTTTTCTGATAACAAATTAGATTTTGGATCATTCTGCTCATTCAATAAATGAACAAGTAGATTATATTTGTATGCTATTTCTTTAATGTCCTCGTCTACATGAAGATCTGATAATATGAGGTCAAATCTATAGAGAAATACCACAAATTCTAAATCGTTCACAAATGTTTCTCAGCACTGTATACATTCTACATTTATATGAATATTCATTGGAAATTTCTATAAGCATATTCAGCATACATCCATATTCGGAAATTATCATATTGCAATTTAACTAAACACCAAGTTTATTTTTTTCAGGGCGACAACTCACAATGGGCACCCTCGTGGTCAAT
>JAZEWT010000006.1:28779104-28807455 GCA_036362905.1 Mordacia mordax | reverse complement strand
CCGGCAATAGACCTGTACATGTCGGACCTGCCACTGTGGCATAAAAAAAATCATGGGACTACAGTAGCCAGGCCTTTTTCTATCGGAAGAGTACAGTACTTATATAAGACACAGGTCCCCATATGTACACAGTAGAAGAAATCATTGCTGCGTGCGGAAGAGTAGTACAGCATAAAGGTCCATGTGTAAGGGCATTGCTTAACTTTGTACCTTAGCAAAAGGCCACAAAGTCTTGGAAAAACAAAATAGCGATGTCCCTTGAATTCAGCGTGCTCCAGAGCTGGCCTAATTTTTTCAGCTCTGCGTTCCTAATTCTCTCCTCTTTTTGCTGACCGTTTGCTTTATGGAGGTCTTAAAAGGTTCAGCAGTAATTAGGAGTGCTTCCCATCCACCTACTGCACCCCCACTGGCGTACACAACAGGATATTTCTGCTTGGCTGCTCTGTATGAAGAGATGCGGTGCTTCAGTTAGCTGCGTGTGGAGAAGTTTTAAAATGAAGAAAACAGTTGGAGGGCAGGAGGCAACCCACTATCGAAAAAACCCCACTTTTAATGTTCCGATTACTATGGTGTTATTATTTTATTACGCCAACATTTTTATTAGCAGATGTTATGGAAATGCTGCTTATTTCTTTGTAATTGCAAGGGCCAAAACGTACTTTGTTGATGAATTAGACAATTGACCAATACTATAATTTCCATATCAAATATCATTTTGGAATTGACGACAGCTGAGAGTATATACGGACGACCCATAGACAAAAACCGATAGGGCTTCGTTGTTTTACAGGAGACTACTGATGCTGAAACAACGCGTTATCATCATGACTGCAATGTACTCTCGCTCCAGGCTCTACTTGTAAAAACAGTGATGTTATGCTTTAAAACACCACATAACTGGACTCTGCCCTTGCTGGCTAGCGATGGTGATCTTAGAAAAAAGTATAACAGACGCTAATAAATTGAGGATCTATTTTACCCTCAAATATGATGAGCCACTGTATGCCTGTACGCGTTTACATTTTTCGATCCGAATGATTTGTACAGCGTTTAATGTTGGCAAGGGCAACCCACAAAAGGTAGCCACTTCGAACACAGTTTCATGAAATACAGTTAAAGATCTTGGAACAACATTATCATGCTATAGTGATATAGGGTTTAACGGTTCTATACTTGCTATGTTGCACTCATAGGGCTGGAATAACATAATTAACATTGGCCTTTACCTTTGTGCCACATGCACGAGTTTACTTTGAGACAACCACAACTGAAATGCACACGTCTTAGAAAAAAAGAGTGAACATAAAGCATGCACAGTAACTGCAAACCAAACGTAAAGCTTCATTCTCCTTTGGCGCTGGCGTTTTCCGTGCAAGTGCTTTGCGCAACAAAGCTCCACAGCTGGACTGTACGGTCGAGTAAAAGTTCCAACAATCCCGTGTGAGGGATTAAAGCGAATCTACGCTCGTTAAGTCGTAGCATTGTGCAACTGGCTCAGTTGCCGGGAGGGTACAGGTTTAGCCTCTCGCGTACCTAGCACACGCGCGGCTAGACGAAGCGGTCCCCAACAGTTAAAACGTCCCACGACAAGCTCTGAGCGTCTCTCTGCACAAGGGTTAGAGACCTGGGGGCGTTCCCATTCACTGTGCACCTTACAACCGCTACTGAGCGACAAAGCACACACACACCCAGCGTGGTGGATATTACGGAGCCCTCGCCAGCGACTCTTCAAAAAAGACGTGTCGCCTCTCTCCTCCGTGCTGCCAGTCGTTCGTATCATTGATTACAAAGAAACGCAATGTACCTTGAAACGAATGTTTCTGGTGCACGTGCGTTACACGTCACTACACGTCCGTTACACGTCACTACACGTCCGTTACACGTCCGCTACACGTCACTACACGTCCGCCACACGTCACTGCACGCGTGATTATTTTAACAGCGGTTTGCGCCATTCAACAGCTGCAATTTAATCTCCGAGTAAATCGCAGTGTACGTCGCGCATATTCTGAAAGCGTTTTTAAATTATTATTTTTTGGTGAAAGCGTGCATGCTGATAATTGCGCGTCGTTACAACTTGTCTGAAAATTTGCAACCGCATCGCAGCGACTGGTAATCTTCACTTACATATGAATGGTGTAATGCTTACAGAAAAACGCATTCACTTTCTTTTCATCTTTAAGAATACAGCGTGTTTGCAGATGAATATAATATCCCAGAAAATTGGATGGAGCTCCCGCAAAGACGAATGGTGGCGTTAAGACCGAATATCCATGAGCAGGAAACACAGGAGCCCAATGTCAACTCCATGGTTGTGGAGATGACATTGCCTGGTTACATCAATCTTAAGTATCTTTTTTTTTACCAAATCTCTTCTTTACATTTTTGTTTCTATCTGCTTAATTGACAATTTCCAACTTCAAATTTCAAAAGAACTTTTGCCACACTGTCACATGTCTGGATACGGGGCTATTTATCCAATTTTGCTTCCGAGTTCTATTGTAAAAAATAGCAGGATGCATAAGTCTCCTTTTTAAAATTATACTCATACAATTTGTTCAGATATTATTAACATCCAAATATATGCTTAGTTGTAAATAAAAAATAATATTCTCATTTTCTTTGCAACTCATTGCGATCAACGTTGCAAACAGCAGTGGACGATTTATAGGCATTCAGTTAAACATATGGCATCTATATTACACAGCTACTGTAAAAGAATATTGGGATGGAGTAATTTGAATTAATTTAACAAAATCCAAGCTTCTCAAATGTATGGTTGTCAGCATCCCAGAAAGCAACACAAATGCTGGTATGAATGAAAAACTACTTAATCTCTAACCACTGTGCCATGTGTGTGCATACACTAGTATACATGTAATCTAATGACAGAGCACTGATTGGTCACAGCTTGCTGTTAAAACGTTATTCAGAAATTCCTAATTCCTCCAACGTGGGAGGCGAAACGTTGCGAAGGAGTGAGAAGGAACACTCAACACGGCTATCCCGAAAGAACAGCTATAGAGCGCAAGTCTGACATCGAACTGTGAAAACCAACATCAGTATATAGCCTGACAGCCACTGTTCAAGCCTACTCATAATGAAACGTCAGACACCAAGCCATGCCTTGTTTTATATCGCCTACGTAATCCCGGTGAGCATACTGCTTCTTTATTGGAGTTTGATCGATATCTGTACGTGTGTGAAACAGCGTTGCCACGAGTACTGCACCACAATTTTGTTAAGTTTATGAAAATCCTATAACCCCGTAGTAGACCTTAAACTTCCAACAACAATATATATTCTATTGCTCCTCCGACTAACAATTTGAATTAAGTGAGACGGTTAGAGTGCATTACTTGGATTTTAATCCTTAATCTCTCACTAGCTGCTTCACGAATTCACAATGGTTACATCACCCCCTCAACACCAGGGACTTGTGGTGTGAAATCGCTTTTATAACAACCGAACCGATTTCGGTGTATAACGGTAATGATTGCAATGAGTGCTTTATAAATGACACTGCAAAAATATAAACCAACCAGATATTCTAATTGTCACCTATTGCTGTTAAAAAAAACAGACAAAAAGTTAATGTTCATTAGCCGTTCATATGTTGTTGTTGTTGACGGAGTTCTTTCCACAGCTCTATGCAGCGTTTTGTAACCCCCAGGTGAAGAGGACTCTGGAAGTGCAATTATTATTATTGTTTACCACATGATCGTATAAGCCAGGTAAATATTATCAATAATAATATTGTAATGATGTCGGTTATTCACGGCTCGATGGATGATTGCTTCGAAAAGCTGCTCTCTCGGGACAGCCGCGTCGATCGCTCCCTCTCCCCACCTCGCGACGTTTCGCCTCCTCACACGTTGAGGCATCCTCAGGCGCAGTGTGCGTGTCGTGTGTGACTCCTATTTATATGTAGCTACTATGTATGTGTTGAGTCACTTCCACTATCGGGTTCCACACCCCAGAATCACATTAACACTAATCTCCTTGTCCTGCTCATACACCCGGAATTACAATAACCCCTTCCTGCTCCATCTGTGACTAACCTCCTAGTTTCCATCTCATGAAAGAAGCTCCCAAGCACTTGGTAATTCCCCTCTGATGTCCATATTTCAGAGCTCTATATCTATGCATTACTGACTTCAATGACTGGTCCCCAGGTTTGGCTGAGCCAAATCTGGCTCAGATTTGGGCTGAGCCAAATTTGGCTCAGCCAAACCTGGAGGCCAGTCAATATTAATGTTAAACATTGCATATTACACTTATCGAAAAACATTTTGAAATGTAATTGGGGGGGAGGGGGAGGAATGCAAGGATGGACATTTTTTTACCACGATGCTTTAAAGTTTTGATCGAGAATGTTGCAGCAGTTATAATAATAGACCAATACTTATACTCTTGACAGTCTCCTGTGAACATGAGCCAATGCACGTTTTATGCGTTTACTAGTGAGAAGAATGTCCACTATCGTAGTCCAGATGCGGAAGAATGTTAACGTGTTGATGTGTGTGTACGCACAACACTGGTGAGAGGTGGTTGGTAAACCCTGTGACCCTGTGTGGGCCTCCCTCTTCGGTCAAGACTCAAAGGAGTGCGCTGCAGTGTGGTCCACCGAGGCAGCCAGACATAGTGCTCTGCATCTGCCATTCCCTGGTGTGTGGTGCCAGCTTAATAATAATTATTACATTTCTAGAGCGCTTTTCACCCGAGGATCACAAAGCGCTGCACAGAGCTGCGGAGATAACAGCACGTCAACAACGACATAAGAACGGCGAATCAGCAACAACGTTTTTTGGGGGGTTTTCGTGACAAATCCGAGCTGTGGAGAGAACGGCATGTCAACAACAACATCAGGACAGTTCAACTGAAAATCAAATAGTAGCATTAAATTAAGGGACACTTTTTTTTTACAAGCAACACCGGATTGGGAGAGAATTTTTAAGGCAAAAGATCACCCGCATAGCTTAATAGGTGCTCACTGACAGCGCTAGGAACTGATGATCTATAAAGCGAAATGAGTTTGTTTTTAGCTATACATTTGTTGCCGGGTTTTTTTTTTACCCACACATTAGCGTAATTAACGGACTACTATTAGGGAAACCAAAGCAATGCATTCACTGAATAGCGGATGTCCTAAGTGGCATTACCCAATTTGATGGGGGGGGGGGCGGCGGGGAAACGTAGAGAAGTGCACATTAAATGTAATTAACAGAAGGAACACACTGCAAAGCGTGTCGCATAATTAGAATCTTTTGAGATTTATACTTAAAATGCAAATCTAAACTCAATCAGGTGTAAACATTGAAACTGCATGAATGGAATGCTACTGTTGATGCTTTGGTTAGCTTTTAGTGAAAACCCTCGTGTCCAAATCGTAAAGAGTGCATTAATCTTTGGCTGAATATTTAGTATTATAATGCATATCTCACTCTCCTTACAAAGGAGAACTCAAGTATTCATTAGTTCTGATCTGATGATTGCTTCGAAAAGCTGCTCTCTCGGGACAGCCGCGTCGATCGCTCCCTCGCCTCGCACATTAGAGGCATCCTCAGGCGCAGTATATATACACGTGAGGCTAAACGTATATACGTGTGAGGCGAAACGTCGCGAGGAGAGGGAGCGATCGATGCGGCTGTCCCGAGAGAGCAGCTCTTTGAAGCAATCATGCATCGAGCCGTGAAAACCTACATCATTATATAGTTCTGATCTGGTAAAATAAAGTTCATCATCCATTAACCAGCTTGCAAGAAAAACAAGAATGATACGTAAATTTGTACTGCCTTTAAATTGAAATTGTTTTACCGCTATTCACACATTAAGGGGGAGCAAGTAACAGCACAGTGGTTACCGCACTCGGTCATGAACGCAAAAATCACGAGTTCAAGCCCTGGCCACGGTTGGCATGATTAGCGAGTGATATCGGAACCCATCCTGGACCACTCCCTCACCAAGCTGTTCTGACGAAGTGTGCTGAACCTTAGCCAAACAATCCCCAATGACCAACAATGCAGACCTAGAAGTTGATTAACAATGGGCTGTTATTCAGACATTACCTAAATCATGAATGTTAATCCAGTGTTAAGTATATTGTTTTTTGCAGGTGTTTAAACTGAATGAAAACCATACGTAGCCAACATAACTGCAAGTGGCCTGGATAAATTTGTAGCCACAAAAATAAGTGAACACACACCGCACAAGATCAATATGTGGAAAATTTGACTGAAAATGTGCTTAGTCATTTTTAACTCAAGAAGTTTGAAATCTAAACCAACATAAGACTTTTATGGTCATCATTTTGAGCATGTAATGGATCATGGGGAAATATGGTGGCAATACGTATGCAACTGATGCATATGCAACGCGTTGCCCTTGAATGTATTATATTCACTGATAATTTTGCATTTTAAAATTATATTTGAAAGTCTGATTATTTTACTTGTTGTTCTACGATGCGTATATTTAAAAACATATTTTTTGCTATTTTTGTGTGATTTTGTTGGGTTTTTTTGCTGATTTTCCATTCTAGTGTTGTTGTTGTTGACGCGGCCGTTCTCTCCGCAGCTCTGTGAAGCGCTTTGTGACCCTCTGGTGAAAAGTGCTCTATAAATGCAATTATTATTATTATGCACCTATGCCAAGTTAACAATGGTTTAAATGTGAGCGAGACTAGTAAATCCCTGTTTTTAAAAGAGATTTGTTTAATGTATTTGTTTAATTACGATTATACATTTTACAGTACAAACACATGAGAAAAAAACATTTTATACCACAAATGATACTGAACGTATATATTTTGTACAAATTAAACAAACTGATAATAACTATGTCTAATGAAATCTGATTCTTAACGTGAAATTATGTTTAATAGTAAATGCGTCAATATACTGGTATTTTTGATATTTTAACACCAAGTTGTAAGATTAAGGTAACAGCTAGTAGTCTTGCATAAAAATAATAGTTTTAATGTGCTTATGCCAATTTTAACATATCCTTTGCACTTATAACATATCTAAACACTATTTTTTTTATTAAACTTTACACATTATTTTACATGTGCCTACACAAAATCCCACATTCTGCCTAAAAATATCAAAATATATAATAGTCAACAGTGATAAAGCATTTTAGCTCACATCTACACTGAGTAAGCCATCCATATTTCTTCACATTTTATTTCGATGCAAAATGTACCAGATTTAATTTTGTACAAGGTCACACATTAATATACTGAACCAGGTAACGTTGTTCCAGTAGCAGTGTCCCTCTATTTTAGACATCACTCACTAAACTCTAACAACTCGTATGACATCACAAAAACAAATTAACTCAAAATGTGCTATAGAAATTCAACTTAAACAACACCCAAAATCACGACGTGGCCCTGGCAATAATGATGCATTCGTCAGGGGGTAAATAGATCGGAGAATTTTAAAATACTGAGCAGCTTGTTTGAGACGTTCCTACTTTCAATCCTGCTGTAAACGCACGTATGTACATGTATGTTACTGTGCTTCCCCGGGCTGTGGGGATGGGTGGTCTTGCTCGTTGGGGGCATTCAGGATGCGCCTGTGAGCCTGCCGGAGGTACTGTTGCTGCTTGAAGTAGACCTTGAAAGCTCCCTTGATGGCCACAAAGGCAATGCCGCCCTGTGCAGACACAAGCGTATGAGACGGGCAGACGTGCGCACCATAGCAGGGATCAGCGGTGGAGACATTTTCAAACTCCGCACGCCATCGCTCATGCTTCAAGATTGAAATGCATGCCATCGAATATTAACTTATCAGGTTTCCAATGTATTCATGTCATTTTTATGGTTCAATGTGTGAGAATTGTTTGCTCCCAATAGCTGTTCTTTCGGGACAGCGGTGTCGAGCATTTCTCCTCTCTCCTTCACGAGATATCGCCTCCAGCATCTGAGACGTCTGGTGATGCCTCCAACGTGGGAGGTAAAACATTGCTAAGGAGAGAAGCACTCGACACGACTATCCTGGAAAAGCAGCTTTTTTAAAGCAATTATCAGTCTTGTTTCCCTTAAAAAACTAAAAGTATTTTTTGTAATGATGTAGGTTTTCACAGCTTGATGCATGATGATTGCTTCGAAAAGCTGCTCCCTCAGGACAAGATCCTGAGGATGCCTCTAACGTGTGAGGCAAAACGTCGCGATGGAGGGAGAGGGAGCGATCGACGCGGCTGTCTCGAGAGAGCATCTTTTCAAAGTAATAAAAGGCATTTTGTACCAAACGGTTCTCACTTTAACTATGTACACGTGACTCAGTCGGTCAAACTGCTACTGGGTTCAAACACGAGTTCTAGCTTCAGGAGGTGGATTTGGTTTGCGCTGCGTATTGGTCGGCATGATGTCCGAGTTTTCGCTGCATGTGCTATGAGCTTCTCTTCAGGAATTACATTCAGTTCACATTATGGCCAACAATGCGCATTCCAACTCAAAAAAACACAACATGGAATACAACAGTGAAAACACTGCACAGCGTATCAAAGCGATACCAGTTTGTAAGATGTTGATGTGCTCGGCCTTTCTATGGAGACCATCGGTCTCTGCCATGAGAAAATGAAGACACTTTGTGCACAAATTTCTCACCTTCGCAGAGGTAGAGCCATCAGCATTGGAGAAGTCAATAGAAAAACAAAGACGAGGTCCTCCTCCTGTCTAAACGTGATTTGCACCTTTATTTCACTTGGGTCGCCCCTTTGGTGCCAAATTAATGGAATGTGTGCAGAATAATCGATGGTGTTTCACATAAATGTAACAGGCCCAGGATAGCTTGCTCACTGCAGAATTGGAAAAGGCTATGACTGTCGATGCCAGGATGCATGCCCGCTGTTTTTACCACTGATAGCACAGTGGGCTTCCAAGGAGAGTATTTTGACTACACAGGTGAGTATAAATGAAAACATTTATTGTGGTAAAAGCACCCAACAAAATGAGACTCCATATCCGTACACAAAAATTCCATCAATTTGTGACATGCCACACTATCAGAAATGTAATGGGTCCCATTATGATGGACCGAGCCTCATAAACGTACAAAAATATTGCTCGAGACATCCAGAGCCACTATCTGCAAGAGATAAAGAGACTTCTCAGGTGGCACCTTGCTCCTACATGCCTACAGTTTAATAATCCCTGGATCAGTCACCAATTGTGGAATCAAGGGAGCATTACAAACGATTCCTACAATAAAAAGCAATTCAACACATTTGCAAATTACACTGCCTTATAAACAAAGCTAATAAAATATAACAGATTTTGCACTGGGTTTATGAAATGACTGTTATTGAATAAAATAAGAACCACGGGAGAATTCCAGAATTGAAATGTCAAGAAAAAGACAAAATCAACTTATAAACAGTTTAAGAGAATTTTTTTGCATCTGACGCTATCAAATACTTAACTCACCTGTTGTAAAGGTGAATGGCAAGCATGTTTTCATATAAAATAGCATTGGCTGCTAAAAACAGCTTGAAGGTCACGTGCATAATGTGACAACAAGAAACACTTTCAAATACTGCTGGAGGTGAATGCAAACTTCCGAACAAGAACCACTGTTGCGTCAAAAACGCGAAGATGTTTTGGGCCAGGCCCAAATAAATACCAGAACGCCTGCACCACTCGCACACACTAAGCTGTCACCCTTGTCAACATATCACCTGCGCGGACCAGACGAAACCGGGAAGATGGGTAGTCAGCCATGTATAGAGTAGAGGGCACCTTAATAAGCCTAGAGATACGGCAGTGCATACTGACACGAAGCTTCCAATTGGAACAGAAACCCGCAGTCGCATACCAATGAACGGCCACCTCGCCTGAGAAAGCCTCCGCCGCGTCACTATTGTGCAGCGCAGCGTGGGGAAGCGTGGAACATTGCAACCTCTGTTAAGAGCGTGCGGTCACCAAGTGTACATAATCGGTTATTGATATTATTAGGACGCTCTGATTACACTGCACACATCCTGTTGTCGAACTTTTGCCTTCCTAATTCAAACAGTAACCCCCTTAATTACCGACCTTTGGTCCGTGACAAATTCATCTTTTACTGTAATCAATCAAGACATCTTAATGATCCGCAGCATTGTGCAAATTCAAAGCCCCCAATTAACTCTGCACGGCAGGGCACAGGACACCACAGCAGGTGAGGAGTTTTCAAATTACCGTTCTAGATGAACTTGGGATTTGCTAATAATCATTGTTCTTGTGAAAATGGATTTACGGCGACCACTGGATAAAAATACTCAGTAATCACTCAGTGTTAGACAGTTACCATTGCAAAGAAAACTGATTATCGTGTTAGAAGTAACAATCCAATGCAGGAAATGGCAATTAAAAAAGAATGTAATAGTCATTTCCGTTAAGATTACGTTGTTAAATTAATGAATATTATATCGTAGATTTAAAAAATTAACAAAACTACACTACAACGCAAAGCTGTAAAGCACAGCCTCTCTATGGATCCTTGCATTAACTGAAGCTGTATACATGCGCTTTTCACATTTTTATAGTTTTTTTTACAATCACTCCGAGATTTAAAATATCTCAGTCAATGTGCAAAGTAATTGACGACAAACGTTAAGTAACATAGTGCTGATGGGCCCCAGAGCACTGTGGACTCGACCTCCTTGGCCTGAGGCCATACCGCGACATTTCCTTCTCTCTCCCCCCCCTCCTCCCCCAAGTGTCCTTCTATTCGCCCCACCCCCCCCGCGAGTCCTGGCTCACCTTTATCGCCTGTGCCATCCGTTACATCTGTAAATTATAAAAACGCCCATTATTTACTCATAAAGGCCTTACAAATTCCCCATCCACTTTTTTCAGCTGGGTCTGTTTGGGCAATGGTATTATCTAGTGTTTGCACATTGGAAGAAAGCAGAAAATATCGAGAAAAAAAACCCCAATGCGCACGAGGGAGTAAGATTCAAAGTTGTGCAAAGATTAATTTACGAATAAATGTATCATGTTTTAATCTCCTACCTACCTGGGGGCTCATCTACAACACCTGGCACTGTAATTCTTAAGCTTGGGATTATGCTAGATGCTACAAGAGAAGGTGGCTAATGAGCGAGAACATGAGCATAAAGGCAAAAGCAGAGCCCACAATCCGCGTGGACATCCGCCATGGAGATAGAGCATCAATATTGGGCTACGTGCAGGTGTAATATGGATTCTAAGACCGCAAGATCATGACAAATGGTGATGGCTTCATTTATTCAACAGTGAACTGATGTATCTGACGATTATTATCAATAGGAGCGGCGCGATGGCACAGTGAGTGGCACTGCTGCCTCACAGAAAGAAGGTCCCCGGTTTGATTCCCAGCTCGGGTACCTTTTCTGTGTGTAGTTTGCGTGTTCTCTGCCTGTGTCCGCGTGGGTTTTCGCTGGGTACTCCGGTTTCCCCCGCCCGTCGAAAGACACGCTGCTGCTGCTGCTGCCTAGGTTAATTGGCGCACTGAGTAAATTGCCCCAAAAAGTGTGCCCTGCGATGTACTGGCGTCGCATCTTGGGTTTAGCCTGCTTTGTATCCTCTGCCAGGATAGGCTCTGACCCTCTGCAACCCTGTCCAGGATTAATGATGATTATTATTAGAAGTTAAAACATCTACTACAGTAGTATAAAGCATTTATATAGATGCATTGACCTGCAATAAGTATTTATCAAATGGCAATTTTTTAAAAAGCTGAAATCTTGTCAAATTAATTTAAATATTCCACTCATCAAAAGGGTTTTTTACGTGCTTAGTCAATGGAAGCTGAGTTGTTACCATCATCTAACGATACAGTATTTGAGAACCTGGTTGCAATAATGAATATAAGCAATGTCTCCTTCATAGATCTGTCTCTCCACATGAAAGTAACGTTAACATAACCATCAGTCCCATGGCCTTGACCTTTGTGGTGGAAGTCTCCTCGGATGCATTTCAACCATCAGCCTCACGAATGACGGTTATATAAAAAAAAAACACCTGCATTTTTTATGTGGAGATTCAGATACACGAACGAAAATCAATGTCTGCTATATCTATATGTTTTACTAGCCTATGTGCTACTGTTACATTGATGTTTAGCTGTGTACCACGCCTTGCGACCCTCAGGTGAAAGGCACTCAAGAAATGCAAATTATTATCGTTACTCATATTCTCCATGACAAAACGCTAATGATTATTTAGTATTGCAGTTTTATCCATGGCTGCTTGCCCAGACTCAAATCCAAATCTCGGTAGTGATGGTTCAGCGATCTGCCATGGTACTAGCTCCACAAGCCACCTGGCTCTTCTCATAAGCACCCTATGGGAGGCCACATCAGAGGCAGCGGTAACTTTCACATCATGAAGCACCATATGAATTGCTGGAGGCCACATGGCAAAGCAACAGTACGTCAGAACACATATTGGATTTGCATGTTCAAATGGCTTCTCCCCGCTACGCAAACATCCCAAATAATTTCTTACACAGTAGAGTTGTATGATTCATACTGAAAGCCTATTGGCTCAGCCAAGAAACGAGTGGGAGCAATTTTGCAACATAAATAAATAGTAAACAGCTACTTGCTGCAGCAGAATGAAAAAACAACCTGAATACCTTTAAAGCAGTCTTGTTTTTTTGTAATGTGACAGCTCACAGTGAGAGCCTGAGGGATTGACATTAGCTTAAAAAATCTCTCCATTTTACAAGAAAATCACGAACCATGTTGGCAACTGCACGTGCACCAGAGCACACACAGCCCTTTCTCAAGCCACTGCTGGATGAGGGCCTCCCCATGCCACGTGCATAGTAGACGTTATTTGACCATACGTACTTCTACGTATTGGTCTGTGCACGATGGTAAAGCCAAAGAGCATCGATGAAGGCGTAATGTATAGTACAACAGTGGCTTGCGCTGCATTGCCCTCTCCTAATCAGCACAAAGCACAGCCCTGCAGCTTCCTATGACAATCTAACATGCACGGTGGTCACTCGACTAGAGACTACACAGCTCAGCCCGGATTACCTTCCGAGATGTTACAAGATCGAGTGCATTTCAGGTGATTAACAACGACGTCCAATTAATTCTTGGTCTTTGTGCTCGTTCGTAAATGAGCTATACATCAAACAAAATGTCACGAGACCACGTAATTTTTGTTCAGAGGAAGGTATAAGCCCTGAATATTCTACTACAAACTTCAATAAGACATAACCATCCTTCGTACGATTCGTGGCCAATTTAAACGGGCCTGATTAACACCGACGAATTATGTATGAATTTAAATTACACATTATATTAATGTGATTACCATTTCCTACAACAAGCGCCATCATCCAGCACAATGAACTGCCTGCAACTAAAGGACATGGCATACATAACTGAATTCAAAGTTAATGAGAAATCATTTTAGGCGATACTCCTGTACGTCGTGTGCAGACTGACAGTTGTTCAGCAGTTACTGCGTCTTGCAATTGCTGTTTTGTTAAATTTGCAACCACAGGGACCTGACGATTGTGTAATAAACCGAAGGGCAGAGATTAAGTTTGACCAGATACAGTAATCTATAAGCATACTTCACGTCTTTTATCAATAATAACTATTGCATTTATAGAGCGCCTTTCACCCGAGGGTAACAAAGCGCTGCACAGAGCTGCAGAGAGAACGGCACGTCAACAATAACGACATTGGAACGAAAAATCAGCAACAATAACGTTTTTTTTTGGGTTTTTTTTTTTACAAATCCGAGCTGTGGAGAAAACGGCATGTCAACAACAGCATCAGGACAGCTTAACTGAAAGTTATATAGTAGCAACAAATTATAGGACATAAGGGAAGAGGAGAAAAAAATAATTCTTCAACAAACAAAGAAGGAATAAATGTTTCCGAGCAGGCGCAGTTCGGCAGAAAGCCATCATTCTGGCACAACGACACTGAGCCGCATCAAAACAGTCCTAGCCAGAGGGCTTGAAAGCCTTACGGAACAAGTGAGTCTTGAGACGAGATTAGAAGATGCCCCTTGGACTCGGTTGATCCAATCCCCAATGGAAGGGCATTCTTGCGTCTGGGAGCGGAGTACGAGAAGGCTCTGTCACCCATCAAATTGAGATGTGATCTGGGCACACGCAGCAAGCCCATATTGGAGGATCGAAGTTGTCGTGTTGAGGAGCGTGCCTTAAGTAGGTCACGGATGTTTTTTGGAGCAGCGCCAGTGAGAGCCTTGTAGGTGAGAAGGAGGATCTTGAATTAAATCCTGTATTTAACCGGTAACCATTGGAGAGACATCAGTACTGGGGATATGTGATCGTGGATGGGTGTGCGAGTGAGAACTCCAGCTGCCGCATTCTGCACACGTAGGAGACGATTGATCGGGTCGGCAGGGGTGCCCGGGAGCAGTGCATATAAGCAAATAGAGGACAGGCAGCGCCTATATATTACCTCACTCACACGTGGAAATCGTGCAATAATTTTACTAGTTGTAATATATGAGCCCTTTGGTGCTGTGGTTAAAGCACTTTACTCACAATCGGACAGCTGAGTGTTCAATTTGCAGCAGGGGGCCAACTTGACCAAGCGTGCCTTTGGGGTCAATAAAAAGCAGAAATTTAAATCTCGTCATCCGTTGGATACACACGTCCCCATCGTGGGAGTGTGAAATTCAATGGCTTCTAGCTCAGGGCTGTTAGGAAGGGATGATTTGTGCCAGGAGAAACTCTGCCTCGGGTCTTTGAGATTGAGCTTAATGCTATCAAATTAAAAGCGGAACAATGACAATGCTGCCAACGCCCGAGATGGAAGGATAAATATTTGAAATCTTCACGCCTTTATCAGCAGTAAAAGTTTCAGTTCCTCCATACGAAATGGGCTAACACAAAGCGACAGGAAACACGTAGAGAGCACCATTACAAGGAACGCTACATCTGCATCAGCCCAATATACTACCGTTTATTTCAGTAAATCACTTAAATGCATTACCGGTAGATTTTTTGCGATAATGGCAGTCGATTCATACCGTGAATATGAGGTCCTGGAGCATCTGTATACATTATAACCACGTGGGGCGATCGAGCTATAGGAAACCTTTAGCAGTGCGCCATTAGCAATTACGAACGAGGGCGGGGGGGCGCTCGGCTGTGGTTGTAGGTTCACACCAGGTCGCTATCAGCAAGGCGAAGCGAGGACAAACCCATCAGAGCTGATCTCGCAGCTTCACGACGAGGACGCGATGTGCTTTTTCCACCAGCTTTCAGTTGTCCATATATACCTACCCTTGGGCTCATACTCAGGGGAGCTCACGCTTTGTTCGCTAACGCAATTACGTTTGTATCTAGATCAACTGCATTGGTCGGACACAAAAGTCAACCGTGTGGGCTGGAGCAGTGGCGCCAAGGTTCACACAGTGCACTTTGAAAAATGCCGAGTTCGATTCCAAGCCGTGGCTAACAGCAGTGGCTGGGTGATTATGAATCACACGTCAGAACCTTTACCACCCCGCACTAACCAGAGTGGTAAAGTAAAAAGAAGCACAGGGCAGTGATCATCTGCATTTGTATCCATCAGCTTGTCGATATTTCACATTCCAATGGCAGGGTCATCTCTTATGACAGCACATTCACTGTTAATGTCTCACAAAGGTGGCATGTAGCTTCGTTAGCCAAAAAAAAATTACGAAGCCATTCAACCTCTTACTCAGCACATTCCCAGTGCAAGTCCAGCACTCGGCCATAACGTTACCTAGCCAGATACATACATAGGTACAGTGCTGAGCGTAAAACCCATGTTTGCCTTGCACCCATGTTTACCTTGCATTTGTACTATGAAATGCCGAGCCAGAATCACCAATCACCCACGTGAATGGGTGGCGTGCTTGTAAACATGAGGCACCTAGCGAATTACTGGTAATGCTTGAGCTCTGTGCAACTTTCTCCACAGGTTTTAAAACTTACCCTAGAATATGACTGCGTTGGCTAAAATTAGTCTACCATGGACGGGCGCGGCCCTAAAATACACACGAGGGCCTGTTAGGTCACCACGAGGGGCGAACGTTGGTTGAGGACGACTGCTCTGTATGATTGGCCAACATTTATTAATAATGCCAGTGCATGGCAACGCCCATAATAAACGACTGTTGTTTCCATAGCTTCAAATTCTTGACAATACCACAATCGTGCTCTAGGAGTCATCTAATAAGAGTTTCTTACAAACACACAAAATAATGGCAGATTAGAGAACTGCCCCCAGAAGATGATTTGAAAGATATCATTTGCGTGTCACTCGTTTTTCCCAAGCGAACAACAAAGGATGCTACTTGTGTTCAATATTACATCGCATATTTATCGTGCAAAATTCAGTGCATTACTAGTTTTTCCTCGGTGATAGCAAAGACGTATTTAAATGAAATAAAAACAAATCTAATAATTGCAATCATTATGCATCGAACCGTGAAAACCTACATCGTTAGAAAAATACATCTATCCAGGGTTTTCCTCAGTTATTGGTCATAGAGGCTGAAGTGAATTAGCTCATTCTACTTCGACACACATTTTTGGTCTTTTTTTTAGCAATTTTGTCCAAATTGTCTTGTTTTTCAATGCACCATTACCAGTTGTGCTACCACCACACGTAATTAAACGATCCGTGGAAGGAGATATCATAGGACTACTAAAATAACCCAAGAGGGAATGCTTACCCACATGAGCAGCAAGCACCTCCCAACTCACCCTGCATCAGAGACAGAAGTTCGCCACAAGACCGGTAAAATCGATATTTTAAATTCTCAGAGCCGGAATGAAGCATATTTAAAGTGATTGTTTTGTGCAGCCACCGATGAACTACTGATACAATTAATTCAAAACGTTTATAAACCTGCTGTAAATAAAGGGTGGCTGCCCAGACGCAAACCCTTAATTTTAGCAGCATACGTTTAGTGCTTACTCCGATAATGGTGCCCGTAGGCCCAATCATCTTCGTATTTAATGTTGAGCTCTCTAAAAAAGAAGTCAACAACCTTGCTGACTATGCAAGCACACATATGTATATACATTGTTGACACTGCAAAAGCCATAAGGGAACATCTGCACCAGTTTTAAATATTTAGGCTGCCATGCCTATGATCCATACTGGATTTAACCACACTACATTTTGCAGCACTCGCATATCATTGGAAGATCAGGAAACAGCCCATTAATGAGCTCTGTCAGCAGGCGAGACTGCAATGACTGGTTCATATTGTCCACATGCCCAGCAATGCACTCAAGCAGCTATGTTTGGCCAGACAGAAGCAGCTAAATGACCACAGTATGGGTAGGGAAGAGATAGCTTGATATACCATGGAATGATGTGAAGATGACTGGACAATGTTTGCTATCAATAGTGTCAAAATCGGACTCCACGGAAGAGGCTCGTGAAGGATGCTACCAGGCAGCTGGAGGCAAACGATCTCCAACAAGATAGGTCAGACAAGTGATGCTCACAACAACGATTGGATCATCAGGGGGATAAAATGCAGCAAGTTGACACAGTGTGGAGCAAAAATGTCTTCCAAATCAGTCAACGCGTAGCATCTTGGTGTGTCCCATGACCTGCCACTAGCAAGCATTTTACAATTCACATGGCTACAAAAGTGCATATATCCGGTCACAAGAACGGTGAAGTTGCCATAACCACTTGGTGGTGAACCGCGGCTGTTGTAAACAACTACGGGAACTGGGCCACTTTCTCCCTGGAAATCCTAATGTCTTATTCCAGCAATGTCACCCAAATCCAGGTGGTGACCACTTCTTGTGTTGATGCCACCAAACAGACCACAGTGTGAAACACCATCAATTGTTGGGAAACTCAAATTGCCTCAATTATGGAGACTTCTTCATAGACATGCAGGGGTGGAGCGAAGCAATCGGTTATCTTGCGTAACAATGAGAAAATTACTTGCTCTGAACCTCATTACCCAGTCCACCCAGATAAAATGTGTCCTTTTGTACTAAGTGGCCGAGTGTGAACATGTTGGGTACGTAAAAAAAACCTCCAAAAAAAACATTATTGCTGATTTGCCGTTCTTATCTCGTTGTTGATGTGCCATTCTCTCCGCAGCTCTGTGCAGCGCTTTGTGACCCTCGGGTGACTGGCGCTCTAGAAATGCAATTAGTATTATGCGATAAATGTTACATGAAGCAATTTCCCAATGTGTATTATTAACACTGTTAATTTAGCATTTTTAAATTATAGTTAAAAATCAAATCATATTTTGCATGTTGTTCTATAGCGATGTGTCTACTTTTTTAAAAAACCCAAAAAGTTATTGTTGCTGATTTTCCGTTCTAATGTCGTTGTTGTTAACATGCCGTTCTCTTCGCAGCTCTGTGCAGCGCTTTGTGACTCTCAGGTGAAAAGCGCTATAAAAATGCAATTATTATTATTATAACACTGGAATGCAGCAAGAAGCAACTGCCCATTTTGTGAATGTCAACTATATTTAAAAAAACAAAATCCAAAAAAATTGTTACTGTTGCCGATTTTCCGTTCTAATGCCGTTGTTGTTGACGTGCCGTTCTCTCCACAGCTCTGTGCAGCGCTTTGTGACCCTCGGGTGAAAAGTGCTCTAAAAATGCAATTATTACTAATTATAACGGAAATGTTGAACAAGCAGCTCATAATGCAGAAATATCTTAATATACATATGGGTGTAAAAGAGTGGTGGCACAGTTGTTAGCACACTAAGTAGTCAACCTGAGTTACTATAATGCAATTACTGGCTATAACAGTAATATTTGCATTTCTAAAGAGCCATTCACCCGAGCATCACAAAACGCTCCGTTAGGACTATCAGAGGTAAGTGATTTCTGAACAAGGTGGCAGGCCTCACCACCTTCACCAATCCACACTGATAAACATAGATGTATCATTAAACAACCTCTATAACTGAAATTATGTGGGAGAGCCTTAATTCTCATATTGTCAGAAACCGCTTAATCCTGTACACGGTCGCGGTGAGCTGGAGCCTATCCCGGCAGAAACAGGGCGCAAGGCAGGGATACACCCACGATGGGACGCCAGTCCATCACCGGGCACTGCGGGCAATTTAGTCTGCAAGCCAATTTAATCTATGCAGCAGCATGTTTTTTGGGCTGTGGGAGAAAACCGGAGTGCCCGGCGAAACCCACGCGGACACGAGGAGGACGTGCAAACTCCCACACAGAAAGGCACCCGAGCCGAGATTCGAACCCGGGACCTCCTTGTTGTGAGGCGACAGCGCTACCCACTGGGCCACCGTGCCGCCCAGAGCCTTAAATCAGTACTCGATGTACACATAGCATTACAGTACCTTATTATTAATAATATCTCAGACAAGCCTCATGATGCCTCCAATGTGAGAGGTGAAATGTCGCAAAGGAAGAGAGCAGAAAGATTCCACACAGCTATCCCGAAAAAAAACAGCTATGAGCTATGTAGAGCAATTCTCATACATAGAGTCGTGATAACCTACATCAGCACAATAACTCGGTATGCATTTTAAAGCACACTCCAGTCAAACGTAAGCACGTTTTCAAAGCATTTTATTGCAACCTGTGTACTTATGCACGTTCGTTCGCAAGGGACAACGGTGGTAAATACCTCAGGAAACGCTAACAAGGTTATTTATTTACTACGTTCTCAAAATCATAAATGTTAGTTCAATGTATTTAACTGAATATATATGCAGCGTGCAGTAATTCTGCGGCAGATTTGTGAACGATTGCACGTAATTGATGTTCAGTCAAACAACGCAGGTGGCATTCACGTCTCACTGGACGGCTATAAAAATGAGGCCGGTTCATCTCGTTGTTTCACGCGAGAGTTCGGATCACTCTTGCGTGGTATTGATCCCCACAATGAGAAGCAAAGGATATCAATGGCCTATAATGAAATCTGTTGACACCTCCACGGATGACAATGATATGCAACTCCAAGAATGTACATGAAGATTCTTGGTCTTGAGATGTTTGGATGGTTTTTTTTACAACCCGTTGTCAATGTAACAAATGTACACAGAAAATCACTTTTTTAAACTCTCAGGGGTCCTCAATAAAAATAGGAAAACTGCATTCAAATTGTATTGGCAAACCCGTAGGGCAATATCCGATTAAAATCGCAAATTTGCGCACAAGATGCGTTTACCAAAAATTATATTCCAATGAACAACCCGTTTTGTTTCCATAAAAAAACAAAAACTGTAACCACTATTTACACTTTCGTATTTCCATTGATAATTTTAACTTGAATGTTTTTCTTATTTAATCTGATTAAGAGGAAAATATCACGTGTGACCCTTTCAGTTGCCACTGCAACATTTTCATTAGATGTATTATGTAGTATCACATGAAATCAAGCATATTTATATAAAATGACTTATCAACAAATTGAAAGGTTAGTATGCAGCCACATGACATTCAGACTAAAACCCTCAGGACAAAAAGTACATTTAAGTTGAATGTATTGGATAACTGATTCAAATAATCTCTTCTGTTCCTAGCAACACAACCAGTCACCGTAACGTAAACTAGAAGAACCGACTCGAGCGAATCGTGACAGGATAATGTGATTACTCTGCTGGGGCTCAGGGTGTAAAGTGTAAACTGTACCCCCCACCTCTTGCAAAGCCCGCTGCGCACTGGTAAAACTAAACAACGGTTTTCGACTTAGTCACACAATAAAGAATTTCCCAATTGTACGGGGCTCTATTGAGTAGCCTAGAGTGAAATTTTATGTGGGTGGTGTTCTGTGGCTGTACTTAAATACGTAACTAAAGTCTTTATTTACCCAGTAATGCTGTATTGAGCATCACAAAGGTTCAGCATTGTGAAGTGGGACAGGCCTATGGTCAGGAACATGTTACAAGTACAGACAATCAAACCAAACACTACATCTCTAAAGGAATAACATTCTCTCTCCCCCGTGTGTGTGCATAGATGGGGATTGTGAACCCAGTTGTTGCTGCGCAGTCTCGTGTCCACCAAATTCACAGACGCTCACGGTGCGCAATTAAATCTGTCGTGTGAAATACCGACCTTCATTCTACATTGCTTCATTATAAAGATAACGCTTAACGAGTGTAGGCGACAAAGTAGCAACTACGTGAGGGAAGATGCAGGAGAGAGAATGTACAATGCAGATATTGAGCAATGAAATTAGCTCGTGTGCACACTCGATGGATCGTTACATCGCAACACCCCAAATTGTAGTGATGATTTGGGGAAGGCCATAATCTAGCAGTAGATTAATCGCAGCTAACGACGACGATTACGATGAAAAGATCCATCAAGGGCTTCGAGACAAAATTCCAATCCCCAGTGCAGCATGAGTGTTTGCTACGCACCAGGATAGTTCTCTGCAGGTTGGAGTTGACCCGGCTGAACATGAGCTTGCCGACCACTGTGGCGATGGTGGGGAAGACAAGCGCCCCGCACAGGATGCGTGTGGCCGACACGTGATCGGCCAGGGGGCTCGTCTCAGCCGGGATCCGCGGCACAGGGCCACACACACCTGTAGCAGCATCGGGCACATGGCGCCGACAACCACACCGTTAACACACCGTTCCGTGTTACCCGATGGTGCGTGGCATGTGGCATGTACTGCTTCACTAAAATAAAATAAAGTAACGAGTTATAACACGTGGCACAGTATTCACGTCTCGAGGGGATTTCTTCCGCAGTGGTTAGCGCTGACGCCTCACAGCAAGAAGGTCCCGGGTTCGAGTCTCTCGGCTCCGGTGCCTTTCTGTGTGGAGTTTGCATGCTCTCCCCGTGTCCGCGTGGGTTTTCGCCGGGTACTCCGGTTTCCTCCCACAGTCCAAAAGCATGCTCCTGGACAGGTTGATTGGCTCGGAGACTAAAATTGTCCCGCAATGCCCGGCGATGGACCGGCGTCCCGTCGTCGGGTGTATTCCTGCCTTACGCCCTGTGTTTCCGGGATAGGCTCCGGCTTCACCGTGACCCTATATAGGATTAAGCGGTTTCAGATAATGAGATGAGATGAGAAAAAAGACTGAAGCGCGAGGCCCCCCGACAGAGGGGATTAGTCAGCCACATGGTTAGCCAGTGCCTATCTGCCAGACACAATGTCCCTATAGACTATGATGTTATCGGCCAATTAATTAATGAGTGTTTCTTTAAGTTTTTTAGTTTCGGAACCGGAGAAGGCAGAGGATTGCACCATGTCTTCTGTAGTCAAGTTTACTTTTGCCATTATGCCTATAAAATAATAAAAGCAATGCAAAATAAAAACGCTCCAAAATTCCCACTGTTTTTCCCAAACCCACAACTCCATACCAAACACTGATTTGATTTTGTAAAGGCTTGGTATTTTAATCACAATGAAACATACAAACCACACATCATATTAGTGAATTCTCAATTTACAATAAAACCTTCTACAGGACTCATCAAACCGGTGATGCATTGCAAAATACTGTTCCTGGCGTAGGCTCGGCTGATCAGCTCACAAACAAATCATCTCCCCCTTGCCACCGCCCACGCTGGCTTTAAACATTTCCTCCTGCCTCGAGAGGGTTTTATTTCCATGCAGAATTCATGGGCCGCTCCAGCTCATTTGTTTCGCTGCAACCCATTCGATGCGGGACAGGTCCGAGGCTGATTTATCGAAGCCGCCTCTTCAGTTTGCATTCCCCTCCCCAAGCTTCATTTATCACAGGTGCGTATGCAACCGAGTTTTTAAATAACCGACGGTGCCCGATTTAATTATGCAAATAAGGACGCATTATTGCCAAGGTAAATTTGATTCATCGCCGCACCGCCAGAGGACACCTATTTTGAGAGGCTATTACCAGAAACGTTTCGGTGATCGACACACAGTCATTAACCGACGTTCCTATATCAAATGTGTTTTATTTATTTTAATGGAAGTGCCCACAAAAAACAAGTGACTTGCACAGCCAATGATTTATTACTCATTCAGTGTGCCCAACGGTGATGGTTCCAGTTATTTATCTGTTAATTCACTTCCATTACCTTATATTTATTCGGTCCTCTAATTGTGATTTACAACACCAACACAAGCTGCACGTGTGTATGCCACGCTGAGTGCAGGGACTGGCATGCCGCATTTTCTGACAACACAGCGGCACCAAGGGCACAGGCTTTTTATGACCGCTGGCGCTGCTTTGGATAAAATAATGCACACACCCTCGGGACCCCGGCATTGCATACGAGTCTGCCCAGCTTCTTCAGAACAATACAGCAATACACGCAGACACCTTTCACAGGCTCTATTTACTCCTCTGTGGCCAATGTTAAACCGGTGAGCCTGGGATTTAAAAATATGGTGATGGAAATTTGCGACTGAAATGATATATTTATGAACTTAAAGGAATGGGTTGCGTATGTAAGAAATGTATTCGTGGCCTAATCTTGAGGAAGTAAAATTATTATGAAGGCTAAACTAATCCATATTTATGCAAAATGTGCTATGATCCTTGGCGAGAATGCCCATTACTGGTCTGTGGTTGGCTCTGACTGGGTACATTTAAACCAAAGAAAACTATTTACAAAGGCTTGCCTCTGGGTCCATGCAGTAGGTACGCATTGTTCAATGCACACAGCAAGTAAAAGCGTATTTTCGAGAATTTAATAGAAAGAGTTTTTGTGGCACTATCAATCTATGGTCTGTATTCTTACATTTAGAATTTCTGAACCTTGCGTTGTAAGGCACATATGAGAATGACCCCTTACCTAATAGGGCGGCACGGTGATGCAGTGAACAGCACTGTCGCCTCACAGCAGAAAGTTCAGAGTTCGATTCCCGGCTCTGGTGGCTGTGTGGAGTTTCTGTGTTCTCCCCGTGTCTGTGTGGGTTTTTGCTGAAAATTCTGGTTTTCGCCCACCGTCCAAAGACGCAGTGCTGCTTGGGTTAATTAACCTGCTGAGTAAATTGCCCCCAGTGTCCTGCGATGTACTGGCGTCACATCCTGAGTATAGCTCGACCTTGCGCTCTCTGTCTGCCGGGATAAGCTCCGGCCCCCCGTAACCCTGTACAGGAAAAAGTCTCATCTCATCTCATTGTCTGAAACCGCTTAGTCCTATACAGGGTCACGGTGAAGCCGGAGCCTATCCCGGCAGACACAGGGCGCAAGGCAAGGATATACCGACGATGGGACGCCAGTCCATTGCCGGGCACTGCGGGGCAATTTAGCCTGCGAGCCAATCAACCTATGTAGCAGCATGCTTTTTGGACTGTGGGAGGAAACCGGAGTGCCCGGCGAAAAGCCACGCGGACACGGGGAGAGCATGCAAACTCCACACAGAAAGGCACACGAGCCGAGAGATTCGAACCCGGGACCTTCTTGCTGTGAGGCGACAGCGCTAACCACTGGGCCACCGCGCCGCCCACAGGAAAAAGTGGGCATTGATAATGATGATAATGACTTCACCTACTAACGTCAATCCCACCTACCCCTGTGACTTCATAATTCTCGTGTCCCTTTTCCTAATACATCTTGAAATAGTCAAAATTAGACCTAAATAAATCCAGACTATGTGTGGCCATCATACTTGCATAGGCATTTTGTCCAAATCTTGAGATGCAGAGAGTCATTTAAGGATAAAGAAAAGAATATAACTCACATTACAGCAAACCCACGTATTTTAGAGAGAAGCTCAGGTCATTTCATCGGGGAGAGAATGCAGTGTGTAAGCGTGCCATCTCTAGTTTGCATGCTAAGGTTGCCACAGCCGTGCTCTCATCCCAGAGCTCACCTGGGAAGATGTAGTTCAGTATGTAGAGCTTGCTGGAATACTTGCGCCAAAGCTTGAGCACGTAATCCTCCCAGCGTATCATCTTGCCCAAGATGAGAATGATGGGAATTGTTGGCAGCCCAATGAGGAGGAAGAGGGGGTCTGCTCGCTCCATCATGTCCAACCCCTCCTTGTGGCCCAATACCTACAGCAGCCAACGCATGCACGTGTGGATTGTCATTTGGCATTACACATGGCACGAGTTCAGCCATCTCCGAGGGCAGGTCGTCACATCACTGAGTTTCAGTGGCCAGACCAAACTAGCAATTAAAACATAATGCAAAGATAGTGGCCTCAATGAGACATACAGACGGTTAGAGCACGTGCTGATAGTGAGCTATTGTGGAAAAAGAAAGGGTAGTGGACCAGCAATGCACCAAGTATTCTTTGCCTTAACTAAGCTGACATTCACCCAAGATACCAAGTACTTATCCTTCAAGAATTTTCGGTAGAGGTAACCTCGAAGAGGGCCAGGCAAGATGCAAATACTAGTAATTAACTGCGTTCATGGATAGGCATCTGACTTGAGTCGCTCTTCTTCGTCAGCATCTACATATATCTACATACATACATCTACATACAACCACTTGGCTGTATCCTGCGCAGCCTCAATCTCAGCTACCATTGCTATGCCAATGACATCCAAATCTATATCCACGCAAAGCCATCCATCAATGCGTCTGGTCTCTGCATGTCCTCCTCGCTGTCAACTGTGAAGGCCTGGCTCAATTCAAATTCCCTAAAACTAAATGGTGACAAAACAGAAGTTTTGCTTGTCAGAACCCCGCACAAATTGTCCAAGTCTGAACCTATCCAATTGATGCTTGACGACCAGACCATTGAAGTTGCTAAGGCAGTCCAGAGTCTGGGTGTGACTCTTGATTCCTCGCTCAGCTTCGAAATATACATCAACACAGTGACGAAGGTAGCCTATTTCATCTCCGAAATATAGCCAGACTGCGCAACATACTGTGACCCTCTGATGCTGAGAAGCTAATACACATCTTCATCTCCTCACGAATCGGTTACTGCAATGCACTGTTCCCTGGCTTCCCTGCTAATCGTCTCCAACGTGTGCATAATGCAGCTGCTAGAGTCCTCACCCGCACACCCATTCACGATCACAAATCCCCAGTGCTGATGTATCTCCACTGGTTACCAGTTAAATACAAGATGGAATTCAAAATCCTCCTCCTCACCTACAAGGCTCTCACTGGCATTGCTCCGACATACATCCGTGACCTACTTCAGGCACCATCCTCAACACGACAACTTCGATCCTCCAATACGGGCTTGCTGCATGTGTCCAGGTCGCACCTCCATTCGATGGGTGACAGCCTTCTCGCGCGCTACTCCCACACTCTAGAATGCCCGTCCATTGGAGATTCGATCAGCTGAGTCCATTGGTATCTTCAAATCTCGTCTCAAGACTCACGTGTTCTGTAAGGCTTTCAAGTCCTCTGGCTAGAACTGTTGATGCGGCTCAAAGTTGTTGTGCCGGGATGATGGCTCTCTGCCGACCTGCATCTGCTCGGGAACATTTATTCCTTCCTTGTTTGTTAAAGATTTTTTTTATTGCTTATTTTATGTCCTATAATTTGTTGCTACTATTTGACTTTCAGTTGAACTGTACTGATGTTGTTGTTGACGTGCCGTTCTCTCCAAAGCTCGGATTTGTAAAAAAAAAAACCTAAAAAAAAGTGTTGCTGTTGCTGATTATCCATTCTCATGTGGTTGTTGTTGACATGCCATTCTCTCCGCAACTCTGTGCAGCGCTTCGTGACCCTCGGGTGAAAAGCGATCTCTAAATGCAATTATTATTATTATTTGGTAACAGTACAAACCACTGTGCCATGTCAACCTACTATATAAACACACGATCGTGTGGGTATGTACAATGTATAAAATTGCGTACAAGGCACATATCTATGTGTGCACACATTACATGATATTTTAAATTTGGAACACTTGCTCTATGCCTGCAAAACTATACGAGCAGATGGCACAGGATGTAAAAAGAATAGGGCAAAGAATCTGCGTCGGGTGGAGGGCCGCTGCGAAGAGACAAGAGTCAAATAAAACATAAATATCATAAAACGCACTTTGCTCTCTCGACATACTGTATTTTTATCCGGAGGAGGCAGCCCACGGAGGTGCAAATCAAACGTGGGCATTGGTGCCCTTCCGCTTGTGATTCGTACAATTAACAGAGCTAATGTTTTCATTGCTCCCGTGTGCCACTGAACGGGAGCCATCTGCGCGGGATGAGTAATGAAATTCATTACGGGCGCAGGGTGTCGACTAAGAACAGGTCCGTGCGCAACATCTGCTGGTGCTTTTTTGAGAGGCCCCCTTCACGAAAGGGCAGAGCCATCCCCGGCCCCCGACAATAAATTACACTCCTCCCTCATAGGAATCACCGTTGTTATCAACTCAACCTCCAAAGCAGAATGGAAATGAGCCGGCGGTGAAAATAATAATTGCGTACATTAATGATGTTCCTTCGCACGCGTAAACGTGACGCTGAGTCAAAGACTAACGTTTAAACAATAAAGCGATTCCCTACTGCTCCACGCGGTGCATTAAGCGATATGTTATAGGAGGGCACGTCCATTTCCAGTACGCACACATCGCACGCTTATGTGCAAGGCACGTTAAACGACGTGCACCGTGCTCCAAAACGCCTCGCACTGTAGTCACGGAGCCAATAAACGTTCGCCTTACGGTGACACAGTTCAGCTTGAGCAATGGGTCTGCTCCTTCTCATTCAAGGAGAAACTCGATTTAAAACAAGCAACTGACCTTGCTAGGCTAATACTGTGAAGCGATTTCCTTCAAGGTTTATTCGCCATTTTGCAAATTTCTGAAGAACATTACCGTGTGCCGCATATGCAAACGCCGATGCTAATAGCAGATGGGACAGACGATAGCGCAAACCATCTGCCCGTAAAGAAATTCGTCAGAAATATTGGCAAGTGTGAGATGGGCTCAAATCTCAAGTGGGTTGAGCGCTGTGACGGCCATGAATTTTTACTGGCACACTGAGTGCTCAGACGCCTCAAACCAACAGCATAAACGCTCTGTTTATTTATAACGTGCAAATGACGACAAACACACGCTAGGTTTTTTTTCTTTGCAATTAAGCAAAATTAAGCCTGTATGATGTTGAACATTGATTTTTTTTAAACATAACAAAGTACTGCTTGTTGGGAAGCGTGAAGTGGAGACCTGTTCCCGAAATGCTCACATCATTTCATGCCTTACGTAATTACAAAATGTTGTTGAAAATATTTACATTATTTTACGCCAAGCTGTTCAGTTGATGGAAAGGTTTTGCAAGTGCAGCTTTGCACAAGAGTGAACGTGATGATGCTGAATTGAATGTGACGCTGGCACGGAAAAGATATTGGTCACCCTCATTTATAGAAACAAATATCCATCCCTGCCACTGTTTAGCTGCAATCTACGTGCAATCGTTGGAGAAGGAACCACGCGTCATGTTTTTGTGTTCCATGGCTCGCTAGATTCGTATACATTCCTACTGATGCGAGGCCACGCGTGATGACTCATGTAAGAAA
>JAZEWT010000006.1:28757694-28779037 GCA_036362905.1 Mordacia mordax | reverse complement strand
ACGGTGGCACGGTGCGTAGCGCTGTCGCCTCACAGCAAGAAGGTCACGCGTTCGAATCTCGGCTCGGGTGCCTTTCTGTGCGGAATTTGCATGTTCTCCCCGTGTCCGCGTGGGTTTTGGCCAGGCACTCCGGTTTCCTCCCACAGTCCAAGAAATATGCTCTTTCATAGCTTAATTGGCTTGCAGACAACATTGCCCACAGTGCCCGGTAATGGACTGGTGTCCCATCGTGGGTGTATCCCTGCCTTGCGCCCTGTGTCTGCCAGGATAGGCTCCAGCTCACCACAACCCTGTACAGGACGAAGCGGTTCTACAATGAGATGAGATGAGATCTACAACCTACTGCATGGGTGTAGTTTTGACCTGCCCATGAATATTCAGTTGTACAATGTAGTGAGCAGGTTGCCACAAATTGGCTATCATGCCCATTTTTTCTGTTCAAAAGTTTCCTCGTGACACCTGGCCCATGATGAATGAGCAGATTGTCAACCTGGGCTGGATTTGAAAAGGGTTACATGTCAGTTCTTTAAAAGAAGATAGGACCTAAACAAATTGAACTGCCTCGGTAAACTTGTATCTAGGCTATGTTCCCATGCTGTTTGACATGCTTTTACAGATTTTGAAATGCAAAAAATAACTTTAAAAAATCCGTGTACATGTTACTATAAGATTTTTCTTCTCCTCATTAATGAACCCTTGAACATGTGAATGGCGTTGTTGCTGCTATTTAGGTGTTGGCGAGCACTGTATGGCTGGGCCTTCCCACTACCGGGGGTGCAATCCATCCAAACATATGCAGCGGTGGGAGGGTCGACGAGCGGGTGCGCTGGGCGAATTGCACATTACGCCAGAAAACAAAACAAAAAGTTATTGTTGCTGATTTGCTGTTCTTATGTCGTTGATGTTGCTGACATGCCGTTCTCTCCGCAGCTGTGTGGAGCGCTTTATGATCCTCGGGTAAAAACGCTCTAGAAATGCAATTATTATTATTATAATCTGGTTGGATCCAGGATGATGGATAAACAAGCAGCATTAAACAAAGAAACATTTTTGGTGATGCTGCGATAGCCATTTGGTTCCACTTTGTAGGAACTGGGGAGTGACAATCGATTTTTTGTGTTGAGAAAGTAAAAAAAAATGCTCCAGTCGGTTTTCCATTTATATTTTAAATTTGCAGAAATTACAAGGCTGTAGGTTTATACATTTATCACCTTCCACCTAAGTAATTTATCATACTGGATACAGCTCCATTCATGCCTTTGCCTGCACCTTGCATCATTCAGCCAGTGCCATTTACGTCCCCTGCGATCTGTACATCATCCAAATAACTGAAGCACCATCATCCTTGGCTTGACTTTCCCACTCTGGCACATCTTGTCAATTCGGGTGAGGCTGCCTACCTATTATAGGGTTATTAGGTAGCATTTAAACACTTTTATTATAACTGCATTCTGAGTGCAACTACATTAGCTGACCCTGAACCCCATGCTGAGTTGCAGAACAGTGATGTCTCCTGGCATTGCATTCACAGACACAAATTTTCACCTTTTCTCATAACATTGGTTTGAAATGATACACATAAACTACATGGGAAGTTGGAAAATTGGTAACATGAGTTACGGCATTTTCATACACATAGAACTTGACACTTTAATAACCCAACCTGGACAACTCTGTCAATTTCTGTACCGACAATGAAAATCATTTTGAAAAATGATTGCCCATATGCATTTTCAAGTGGCTAACGTATTTTTTTTTAAATACACATGATTGCGGATATCCCCTGCACGTTTCATGTCTGTATCGCAGTTCGAACTATCCTTGTGAATAAAAAGCAATGTTCCGTAAAAAAAATACTACTTGATTTATTGGCTGATACCATCATAATATACAGGAGGCAGTGCCTGGAGGGTTGGCGGTAGATGACTGCATGGCTCTCTCCCCAAGACCTCTTTGTGGTTTCCTGCAGTGCCTTGGGACCTCAGGTTGAAATGCACGAAATAAATGCAATAAATGTATTGCTGAGAAGCTAATACACATTTTCATCTCCTCACAAATCGATTACTGCAATGCTCTGCTCCCTGGCACCCCTGCCTGCCTACCTGATCAATCATCTTCAACGTGTGCAGTATGCGGCTGCAAGAGTCCTCATTCGCACACCGATCCATGATCATATATCCCCATTACAGATGTCTCTCCACTGGTTACCTGTTAAATGTAGGATTGAATTCAAGATCCTCCTTCTCACCTACAAGGCTCTTTCTGGCGCTACTCCAACATATATCCGTTACCTACTTCAGGCACATTCCTCCACACGACAACTTCGATCCTCCAATACGGGCTTGCTGTATGTGCCTAGGTCGCACCTCCATTCAATGGGTGACAGCCTTCTCGCGCACAGCTCCCAGAATCTGGAATGCCTTTCCATTGGAGATTCGATCAGCTGAGTCCCTGGGCATCTTCAAATCTCGTCTCAAGACTCATTTGTTCCGTAGAACTTTCAAGTCCTCTGGCTCGGACTGTTGATGCGGCTCAGTGTTGTCATGCTAGGATGATGGCTCTCTTCCGACCTGCGCCTGCTCGTGAACATTTATTCCTTCCTTGTTTGTTGCAGATTTTTTTTTAATCGCTTATTTTCTGTCCTTCTATAATTTATTGCTACAATTTGGCTTTCAGTTGAACTGTCCCGATGTTGTTGACATGCCGTTCTCGCCATAGCCTTGGTATGTAAAAAAAACTCCCAAAAAAATGTTATTGCCGATTTGCTGTTCTTATCTCGTTGCTGATGTGCCGTTCTCTCCGCAGTTTTGTGCAGCGCGTTGTGATCCTCGGGTGATAAGCACTCTAGAAGTACAATTATAACTATCATACGATAAATGTTACATTAACCATTTCTCAATATATGTATTCTAAACACTGATAATTTTGCATTTTAATTTTTTATTTTAAAGTCAAATCATATTTGACACGTGTTCTGCAATGACATATATATATATATAAAACCCAAAAACATTTATTGTTGCTACTTTTTCGGTTCTAATGTCATTGTAGTTGACGTGCTGTTCTCTCTGCAGCTCTGTGCAGCGCTTTGTGACCCTCAGGTGAAAAGCACTCTATAAATGCAATTATTATTACTATTCATCCGCTCATCTCTGAGCAGGGGACAGGGAGATGGAGTCGCCCCCAGCTGCTGGGGACGGAAACTCAAGGGGGCACAGCGTAGGCACTACCTGCATCACGGTGACGGCACCGTATGTGACGGCCGTCCAGTAGATGGAGCCCACCATGATGCCAGCGGCTGCAAACGGACATGCCTTGTAGATCATGCGATCGGCCAGGTCTAGGATGTACACCACCGGACCTGCACCACATGCATACAAACACACAAGAGACAGAGATCCTCAGCTGCATTTTTCCAGATAAACCACTGCTGCAAGTTCCATAAGCGACCATGCGTTAAGGCCAGTATGGTACACAAACAGATGGATTGAATTATACCAGACAATTCCAGCCACCTTCATCTTCCCAGTTTGGGCGCTGAGACACAATAGTGGAAAGTACTTGTTTAGGTCTGAGTCAATCCAACAGAAGCCAAAGGTTATTTTCTAATTATGCTTTTTACTCATAAAAACCTCAATGAGTCGAAAGGCTTTTTCAGGAAGGTCTTGGTACGTTTTCACCACAATGGACAATGTTGCTATGTCTGATCCCAACTGCTAATTTGCATAAAAGTTTTGGGCATTGGGATGTTTTCCCAATATCAGTTGCATTCAATGTTGATTTTAGTTATGGGAGGAAAGTGGCGAACCCCAACAGAGTCAGGAAATACAAACTCCACGCAGAAATGTACCCGAGTCAGGACTCAAACCCTTGTCCTCCTTTCTATGAGGCGCAAATGTAAACAAGTACACCACCCTGCACGCAGTACAGTCTTATATGTATTCTAATTGACATTGGACATTACGGCTAGGAAATCAACCCAGGAAGATGGAATTGATGCTTAATACACTATCAATATTGGTGGCACATGTCACCCAACACCAACCCAAATATTTGATGCATTGCTGCAACTCAGGGTGCTGGTGCCAATTCTACTGCGTGCTGGAGTAATGCGAATCAAATATATACAACAGACAAATCACCCCTGCAAAAATGCAGTTCTTGTACACATGACTGCACCCATATATTGTCGAGCTTAAGAATCAATACTGACGAAATAATTAATTATTTCACCCCTGCTAACCATGAGGCTACTGCTCTCACGTGCCCCCGCACACTCGACCACATATATGCTGATTGCGTATGGAAATTACTATATCGCTTCAGCGTAATCTGTATAGAAATAATAAATAACTTGTTTTTGGCCTGCAACTGCTGGAAACATGAGATCATGTATTAGCGGGGGCGGTGACATGGCCCAGCCGTGGTGCAAATCACTTGCTACAGAGGTTCACAATTCAATAAAGGCAAAACGCCCAAGTTAATACTATGGGTGTACAAATCATAAGATATGCATCATTTTCTTCACGATATAAAAAAGATGCATAAGATGTATTCTCAAAAAGGTATGTATGCTGCTGTTATTGTCCAAGTTCACAGAACTTAAAAAAACTCAGAACTTCCCATTTGGGGAATACATTGCAATCACTGCCTCTACTGCCAAACTAATACCCAGGCTGGTGCTAAGTCACCTTTTAATGCCTTCGTTAGGAAGTGCACAAAGCTAAAACAAACCTGTCCGCTGAGTCAATATATATACAAGTTTTGCTCTTACAATAATTTGCATGCTCTCCCAGTGTCCGCGTGGGTTTTCGCCGGGTACTCCGGTTTCCTTCCACAGTCCAAAAGCATGCTCCTGGATAGGTTGATTGGCTCGCAGACTAAAATTGTCCCGCAATGCCCGGCGATGGACCGGCGTCCCGTCGTCGGGTGTATTCCTGCCTTACGCCCTATGTTTCCGGGATAGGCTCCGGCTTCACCGTGACCCTATATAGGATTAAGCGGTTTCAGATAATGAGATGAGATAACATACAGTAAAGTGTTATTTCTATAGCAGCTGAAGGAGTCATGCCACTGAAGATACGTTCGAATCAGTAAATGGTCACCTATTATTTTTTAGACTGTCATAAGGTGCACCCAGTCTCTGCATTTTACCGCAGCAAATTGAAAATCAAACACTCAAATCCAGCGTACATTAACGGCGGGGCTGTTGTGACAATGGTAACGGATTCTGGTTAAATATGATACACTATATACATTTAATTAATACCAAGGTGACTGTACATAGACATCTAGGAGTAATTTGAGTCATGCGTGACTACATAAAAAATAAGCTGTGCGAGTTTGCATTTATGCTTAATATCCAATTCAAAACATTTAGACTGCCGTTCGAATATGTTATATATGTAAACTCAGATTGAAGAAGTAAACTAAATTCATACAGCAATTTATACAACAAGGTTTGATTTGCTTTTCTATACTTGATTAAATCATAGATTATCATATAAATTGAAACACTGTGCTCGTGCGTTTTCTTTTCCAAATTGAGGGCTGCGAATGAAACACGGCCTTATGGGACTATATTCATAGAGAAGCGATGATGAGTTTGCAGAGTTTGCACGGCAGCAAATTTATTTTGCATGCCCTACTTTATGCACAAATAATGCAAGCAGGTAATTTAATGGTGAAAAGAAAGTTGTGATTTTTGAGAGGGCAGGCAATCATGTTCATTGTTTCATGATCAGAAGTTGCCACTTGAATCAACTGCATTTGGACCACGTGTCAACAGTCAACTTTATCCCACGGGGCATAAACTTATAATCCGATTGTGTTTATTTCAAATGTGTCTTTGCTTTCAATTCCTTGTAGCACGTGTATGCAAACAGGACAAGTATTTTATCTATGATATGCCTTTGCACTGCATGTTCATGAAGTTGTTTTAAAAGGAATGCTTGAGGATTACAAATAATTAATTCAGCATTGCTGCTGCAGAGGTTTTCGCGGTTGTGTTGCAAAACTCTTCGATGTCCTTTCGGGGCATGCCAGGTGTTGGTTGACGCAGTATCGTTTCTCTCTCCACACGCAAAGAGGGTCCCAGGATGGGAAAATAAACATTCACCGTTGTGACAAGAATCGGAACAACCTGAAAACACGATGGAAGGATAAATTCAGAGCGCCTTCTTGCTTGAGTGAGTGACAGTGGGTGGTCATCTCTGTTGGCAGCTCTGGGTCAGTGACAAACAACATTTCTGTGTCAGACAGCAATTCCTCCACAGGGCAGCCAATGTTGATGTTTTAGAAAGCGCTCAAGCCAACCACAGTCAACATGTCTCCCAGCTCAAACAAAAAACGAGAGTGCACTCATGGCCATTGGTGGTCCTGCCACACGGTGGAAAGTTCATCTTTCTCTGTCCATAGAAAAGACTCCAGTGACACTTGGATATGATACAGTACTAAACAACAATTTAGAGCCATGTCAATCCACTGAGAGCACACTAACACCGCCTCAGTTGTGGATGTTTTATTTTAAACCATACTTTACCACACTGGTCGATAAAGGTTGAAGGGGGTGTTAGAGGACCAGTCCATCTATCACTAGCCTAAGGTATCAGCTGGTGGTTCATAGCGCAATACGCTAACCACTACGCCACCGCTTCTCCCGGTCCTCATCACACAAGCGCTCCTAAATGAACTTCGAATAAAACAAACAATCTATGAGATTTGAGAAAACGTGATTATTAAATCAAACGCCAATAAACCCACCCTGCTACACACTGGGAGACAAGAAAAATCATCAAATGTTTAAAAACTGTAGCACGGCTAAAGAACCTGAAGCACCGAGAGCAGAGTTGCCCAGAGCATTCCGACGAGATGAGACGCGTGCCACGGCTGAAAATGTGCTGATGCCGCCCGCCGTGTCAGTCTGGTTACTCTCGCCCCTGTGCACCCTGCTCATGGCAGTTGGCGTTTGCCGCTTCTCTCACAACCCCTCTCCATCTCATCAATATCACCTCCCTCCAACTATTGACGATCAAGGTGAGGGGGGCTAGCAGCTAAGCATCATATGGTAGACACGTGCCTCCGAGCAACCCGTTTTGCTTATTTTTCTTTTTTCTAAAACACCCTCCTCCCACTCCCCCGGCCATGCCCGCCCGTCTCTCTGTGCCGTTCGTGCGTGTGGTCAAACGCCTTCCGTGTAAAGGTCACATACGGATACGATGTTGCTTGCATACAATTCCTTCTCAAGCCAGCAGAGGTCACTGACGTTAAGTTATTACACTTCTCGTGCAGCACCGCTCGCTGGGCCGCGTATGAACGCACTACGCTTGGGTGAATAATCCCCTTATTGCAAGCTGCTCTATACCTCTGCTTAATCATTGTTCTGTCACCGCATAGCCCACGCGCAAAACTTTGTTGTGAAATGCTTACCGTGCAACTACGGTACTTCATAAAAGACGTGTTCTCGAGCTCAAAAGGAGCCAATGATCGTTGGGTCATCCAACAGGAACGCTAAGTTAGCTGTGGAAATTCACCACAGCTAACACGCAGAAAATTATAGATTGCTGTCATCTAAACATTACATTTATATGACAAAATATAACATTGCACTGCTAAAAGCTAAAAAAATTAACATTAAATTCTCCTTGAGAATAAAAAAACGTAACTGTTCAAAACGTAGCTGCAGGAACAAGCCGTGCTTGTAATTTCACGCATTTAATTAAAGCTTGTTTTCATGTTTTATTTTCGTGTGAAGACCGCACAAACTTTGTGAATGTGTAATGTGAAACGGCGCAACACTCTTCAGGTTCATTTCATCATCTCAAACAGCATGCAACTTTAACAGCTTGTTTTGCACGCTCGCAGTGAGCTACACTAAATGCAAATGAATGGAACGTACAAGCTGACCCGGATTTCAACTTGCTCTGACATGAAATGTTTGATGGATCAAGAACGCTTTTAGTGACAACTTTCATGCGAACATTCCAGATCTCTTTACTACCACCAGCACAGCCGTTACAACAACGACGATGACGACGACACAGGAAAAACAACAACAAAGAGGAATGGAAAAAAAACTAACGAAAATAAATTACAGCAACATTTCATGAATGATCACATTCACGGTGCCGGTGACAGATGAGACATTACATCACCTTCTGAGCATGGAATCTACTGGCCAAACAAAACTGGGCATGGCATTGCAGGCTGTGACATTGGCAAAAGTCCTCTTCGGCACACAAACAGGGACAATGCCGGTTTTTCAAGGACACCGCATGCCCATAGCACAAGCAACAGAAAACGCTTCTATGCCACGTAAGTTCGCACTGCCAACTTGCGACTTCAATGGATTTGTTTCCGCCAAACTCTGCAGCGCGCTCACAGGAATTCATCCAGCCCGTGGGATGTTTTTTTATATATATCCTGCCCCTGCACCACGCCAGACTTTCCAGAAGGGAGTCTTTCTTTCTCCGTGTAGTTTTGGAAAAAACAAAGACATGAAAAGAAAGGAGTTATATGAGAAAGGGATTTGTAAAGTCGTCTTGACGGTCAGGAGTTATGACTCACGCTTATTAAAATGCCAACAAAATAAATATGAATGGTTTTGCATTGATATATTTTTTTTAAAGACAAGGTGGTTCAACGTTTGTGAAACAAGTTCATGACTCTTAATGTTACAACCTGCTCACCATGTCTCTGAAGTAAATACCTACTGCAATGAAAGCAGAGATGTTTTTAAGGAAACCTAAAACGCTTCTTGAAAGGACGATACTGATTATAATAGTCTATGCTGTGCATGTATATGTACAAGATAAATGATCAGCGCACACCTTTTCAAAAGTTGGAATTTTGGCACACCTAATCTCTGTTTTGCAAGTCATGTATTGTCTGTTAGATGATGTCAGAAGGCAGGCTGGGGCAGGGCACATCGCTAAGAGATAACCCATGGATGAGACTGGTGACAGAATGACAGCTAAAGAAGAACGCACCCGACAGAATGAGCACCATGAAGATAGGAGTGACAAAATACAGTTCAAATGCAACAAATAGTTGTCTGCGCGACAGGGCCACGAGGGACGTGACAGCTTGTGGAGGCCTTCATCAGGTAGTGAATAGACAACAGCCAACGATGATGATTATATCACATACAGCAGTCTATATATTCAGTCAGACTCACTTCTTAATAAAATACCTACAAATTGGTGAATATTCACATAGCTGGCACACGAGACATCGGCACGTTTCTAAGCAAAAATCTTACAAAAATTAACGTGTAAAAATCCATGAATCAGGCCCATACTGGAATTGTCACGAATGTACTAATGTAGGTATTCACGGCTCGATGCATGATGATTGCTTCGAAAAGCAGCACTTTCAGGATAGCCGCGTCGATTGCTCCTCGCGACGTTTCACCTCCCACGTTGGAATCATCCTGAGGATGCGACTATCCCGAAAGAGCAGATTTTTGCAGCAATCATCAGTACTACCTATCTCAGATGCAACGATCCACATACATCCATGGAAAGTGTTAGTTTTGACTAATCTCCACTGAATTTCAAAGATGTCCAAGGGCCACAGTATATCCTGTGATTGATTGATTTTCAAAAGAAATCCTTCAAAAGCCTGCTTTCCGGTGTACGGTGGAACCCATGGTATCTCTTGAACTGTCATCAAGGAGAGGTGGGCACTGCAGCAATTGAGCACAGTTTTGTATAGCTAAAAATAGCCAGAGGACAGCAGCTGAACCCTCACACATAAATATGTCACTGCAGAGAATCCGTTCACGTTGGAGAAAAATAAAAGTTAGTTAACAAGCAGTTAAATGAAACACACACTCACAATCGCACCGGTGCAAATTCGTATCTCAAGTCACCGGCATTAATGTGTTTCTGGGTCGCAGCCATCCGAGATTAAATCAGCGCAGCGACCTACATGACGATGGCTTCGCCTGAGGATGCCTCCAACGTGTGAGGCGAAACGTCGCGAGGAGAGGAGAGAGAGCCATCGACGCGGCTGTCCCGAGAGAGCAGCTTTTCGAAGCAATCATGATGGCTAAAATTGCAATATATATCGAAACAGTTTTCACGTTATTCAGTCCAGCTCACTTCAGAAACGTAAACATTTGTAAACGTAGCAGATGACATGCGGCGAAGCACTGAGAAGACAAAGAAGGAATCGCTTGTTGTTGGGCAAAAAGTGGCTAAGCAAGTGCCGCCAGAGGCAGCTCTGTGCTGGACATTTTGCAGTGCAATTCTCCTCGGCTTGATGTGATGCCGACTGCTGCCTGCAGAAGTTCCAAAAGAGCATTGCACTGCCCACAGATGAAACTTTAACACCAACATGAGGATAGTTTTCATGTTAAGGTGAACATTTCATACCGATACCACGCATGTACAGAGTGGTGGTGTACTTTGTGTTATACGCTCCTGCAAGCAGCAGGATGTAAAATGAAGGCTAAACGAAGCCGTCCAGGGTAAACATCTCCAGCGTTTAATTTTCTCCCCGGGCTCCCAGCAGACTGTGTGCTCAGTTAGAGCAAACTCGTTCTCCCCATGAAAAGGCGAGGAATTTATTACCTACTGTACACAGTTAGTACGGTTCATAAATCTAACGAAGAAGTAATAAATGTAAATTACCTTATCGTCAAATTGTTATTTCATATAAAAGAATGTAATAGCCTTACTGTGCCTTCACAAACGAGAGCGGTGATTTGAGGCAAACTGGAATCGCTGGCCATTGCTCTGCCCACTGGAAATCGGCCAAATGTTCCAGACAAACTTTGCGATGCTCTTCTGACAAACATAGGAGTAATTGTTTTAGTTTCACGTTTTTCACAATGTCAGAATCTGGGAGAGCAGGGGTTTTTTTTTATATTAGTTAAAGGTAGCGTTACGAAGGTAACCATGAAATGCAATTGCTGCGAGTAAACCAATTTGTCACCTAGTCCATTAACGTGTCATTTAGTTAAAGGCTATTGTGCGTTCGAATGCCCTTCCTGCCAGAAGTGGTAGCTCATTTTCAAAGCGAAGCACACATGGGAAAGAAAAATGTTCAACGTGATGGTTATTATTTGCCGTGGGGGGCTGCGCGGTGCTAGGGATTAATATACAACTGTGGATCAATTAACACCTGGGCACTCAATACAATGTCGAGAGGTCTAATATGTCCATCAAAAAGAAAGATCGCACACTCGCACCATTAGCTGCAATAGGCAACGTGGCATCGCCTTTTCTTCGTGCAACTTGTCCATTAAAGGAATCACTACTGTGTAATAAGAATAATATAATATTTGCACTTCTGGAGCGCTTTTCACCCGCGGGTCAAAAAGCGCTGCACAGAGCAATGGAGAGAACGGCACGTCAAAGCGTCAAGTGCCCTGAGCGAACAGCTATGAAGGTCGACACGGCACACGGGGGGAATGGGTGACCAGCACCACGCCCGGCCGTCTTTATCTCCTTAATAGCGATGTATGCCACCCTTTACAGGATACAAGCACCAACGCGATTTGTGTGGGAATACAAGAAAACAAAATGTTGTGCAATTTTGTAAGGGGAAATAAAATGTTGAAGGGAAAAGTGAAGCCCTGAAACTGCTTGGTTACACCACTCCGAGCAAACATGCCTCCACGAGTGAAGAGAGAGGTTTCCAGGGTTCCACTGGAGGGTATTTGGCCTCCTCCTCCACACTGGCCAGGTGGGTTGCAAAAGGCGGAAATCACGACACTTCATGTCGCCACACGCGAGCTGAAATCCACCGCTTGTGCTATAATTTATACTGATCGGTGGACGATGAGCACATGTAGGAAATGTTCTCATTGTATCAAGAGCCACACTGAGCGATCGAACCGGCGACCTCGATTGCAAGTCGGGCGCCAATCATTACACGACATCATACACAGCACAAATACTTTAACTTACTTTTTTTTAGATGAGCTCTGACCATAACATTGAGGAATTTCTACTACTGATGGAGATGAGCGCTGACCCCACACCTGTATGGGCAGGGAGACAATGACGGACTAACAAGTGAGAGAAACCCAACATAACAATTATAGAGGCCCACGACGCTCTATGTAAGAACTAAGGTCACACCTCATCTAGGAAAAGTAAGCTTGGCCTGGGCATACGACAGGGAAACAAGTGGCAATTAGTGGAAAGACAGTCATCATCACTTCTGTGCTTGCAGATGCACAGCACTGGAAAGGATTCATATTAACGATGACGATGATGTTAATGATGATGGCAACGATGATGGGTAAAGCTGTTGGGCAGACGTGACAGCAGACAAATAAAGAATATATTTGTTTTGTTTCTGGCACACCACCAAGTCAAGTTTGGCTGCACGGATGGATGAGCGCTGCCTCCCTTTTAAATCTTTGAAATCTCAACGCCTGAAAATCGCACGATGCCTTACGCTCAGCATAGGCATGTTATTCGGGGTCACATAAAGTTCATTACTCATTGCAGGCTCTCAAATTATCTTGTTTTTTTCGTCAGGACCAACCAACTGGAAGGCGGTTGCACACATGTACCACAGATCGTGAAAACACTTACTTTCGACCACACCAAATGCATTTGCGTGCATCGACAGCTATTTGGCTACAGTGCACTCTATAACGAACTGGAGATAAAACTTAATGTAATGTGGCAACAGTATTAATTAGCTAAGTACCTGTTACATTAGTATTTTGGTTAATAATACCCGAGGGTAACGTATAGCCCTCCACCAAAACCCGGGTGTTCTCTTCGTTTTTGTTCCATTTGTTTTGATGAAATTAACACCGACCAAATAAAAGCTGATACCCATGTAGACTGTTGTTTCACTGAAGAGGTGCTAAGTTAGCGTGACAGATCCAGTTAACACTGAATGGACTTTGCTCTGCAATGCTGAATGCACAGAATTGCTCTGAAGGGCATTTTTTCACGATAGGCATTAAACAAATTTCAGTGGCACAAACGTTAATCCCAACGGCAATATTGAGGCATTACAACCCATTCTAATTCATTAGTATCGTCAGAAATGTAATTTCTAAGTATTTTTTCCGCCTAAAGCGAGGCAACTTTGGAACTGCCGAACTAACAGAACGGCAAGCCGTCTTCCTCCAAATTAAACACGTGCAGACTTTGGCATACCACGGACAAGCATACTTGCGGGCAGATTCAAGAAGCGGGAAGAGAAAGGAGAGAAAAAAAAATCACAAATCCAATTTGCCGCAAGCCATAATGCGTTGTCGGTGTAACCTTGCCGAATTCATTACGGGGACGCACACGTGGGCGCGGACTACGCGCGCCTGGCTCGTCCGCGATCGCCAGGCGGCAGAGATTCGCTGTCTCCACGGCCGCTCTCGCGTCTCCAAGCGACAGTCGCTGGGCGACGGGCAGCCCATCTGGTGCCGGGTAACGGGATGGAAATGGGCCCCCAGGGGTAGTTGGTGGTGGTGGTGGTGTTAGGAGGACGGTGGGCGGAGGGCGACGGTGGGATGGGGAGGTAGGAGCTGCGCTGTGACGCCGGTGAGGGGGGGGTTTGCGTCGGAAGGGGATGGCAGGCGCGCGGGGTGCGCGCGCGTGTACATCGGTGGCAGTGGGCACGGTTGGCTCTTCTTGATTATACTCCTGGGTGATACACCGCTGTCGCCAATGTCTGGCCTCATTACCCTCAGTATCCCTGCTGCCGTCTGTTCTGGAATCATCCAAGTATGTCATTACTTATATGCCGATATATCTACCAATCTATTGAGCTCTGCTAATCCCATGGATTGATCAGACTCGGCCTTGGTAATGTAGAGTTCCCACCACTGCCTCAGGACCTTCTCGGTGGTCGTTAAAGCAAAGACTCAGACTCAGTTAGCCGTATCTTCCCGATGCACCTCCCGCCGCTACTCAGCTGCATGCACCGCGTGCGTCATGAAGGTTGCTCGTCTCTGCAGGGTTCCCGGCCCCGGTGCAACCCATCATCTGTAGGCTGGCGCGGTGCAGCAGCGAGCGGAGTCTCCGCGCACCGTCAACGCGAAGCCCCAGCAGCAGCGGCAGCAGATCGCACGCGTGCGCAAAGCATTCCAATGAGCATGCACTGCGGCACACGCACCCACACCACGAACCCACCCCACGCACCCACACCACATCCGCCACACACCTACACCACACCCACCACGCACCCACACCACACACTCACACCACCACCACGCACCCACGCCACGCACCCACACCACACACCAACTACACACCCACACCACGCACCCACACCACACACACACCACACACACACCACGCACCCACCACACACCCACACTACACCGACCAGACACCCACGCCACGCACCCACCACACCCCGCACTCAACACGCACCCACACCACGCATCCACCACGAACCCATTTATGTAACCGAATGACTATTGTTAGTAAATTATGAATCGATGTATGTATCCTGCATTTCTCACCAGCATAACCCAGTATACAAAGTGCCCGCCTACCTGCGAAAAGTGTAAATTAGTTTTTTTTTTACTTATTTGACTTAAAACATTCACACCCCACTGCCAAATACTGGCATTCCCCCAATCTTATGGATTGAATGGGTTTATTTTTACCATACTTCACCAGTGAGTGTAGGTTTAAGGGTGTGAAGCATATAGACAAGAGCGGACAAAGTACAGTGCAACAATGGATTTATTTTCCTTTATGCACCGCCCGACGCTGTCCACATCCCACCCTACAATATACGTATGTCATGCACGTGTCGTTCATCCAAGTACTAGCCAGGCTTAAATCAACTACGTTCAGGATATTCGGAGTCGATGTGGTCACAGGATACAATACGCTTCAAACTTACACCAAAACGTGGCTAATCGACTGCATAAAACAATCGGGTCGACTGTGCACAACGTTAGTCGATTATCATTGTAATCACATGCAAATGAATCTCACCATAATAGCGCGATGTTCAGTCGGGCTCGAGCTAGGCTGGCGAGGTCATTGAAGCTAATGTTTGTAAAGTGTGCTTGTTATATAAGAAGCCATATTCAAAGTAGGATTACTGCACCATTTCTGACATTCTGCTAACTATGGGGCATCGAGTGGCGGATGAGATGGGGTGACTCGTGGTTATACGAAGGTCACATGGAAATGTCATCCTGGCTTTCTGCAACCCTAACATTAGAACAACAGACAGCAGGGCAGCTGTGCTGCTTAATGACTTCTGCATAGAGGTTCCTCCTGAACTGGACTGAGCAATTCAGAGCGAATGCAACGTCTTCATGAGGATTGTAAAACGTCTTCATAATGTGCAAGCGCAGTGATGTCACAATCTCCAACATCCCGAGCTCAACAATCACTCGTGAGTCTTTCGAAGCAGGTGATCACAAAACCACGGTGACAGGTCTCATTGTGAGACTTATTTATTTCTTAAATGTACAATCTTTTATTTTAGTTTAATACAGGCTGTGGTTAACGCCCTTACTGCAGAGGCAGTCTGCGGAGGGTTTTTTTTTTGCGGCTCAACACTACCCTGTGTCCATTAATGTGTGGCATGACTGTTTTAATCTTGTAGTACGCTTTCATGTGGGCATTAATATGCTCGCTACAATTCTGTGCTTTCGACACTGCCTGAGGCTGTCGTGGTGGCATGGTTAGCGTACTGTAAGTCACCAGTTTGATACCCAGGCACGCACGGAATTGAAATAAAAGATGTGGATCTTAAACTTCTGTCACCAACGACTATCCATTCACCCAACAGTAACAATCGGAAGGTCATGGTGGAATAAGATCTGTGTACTCCAACTTCTTTTGAAGTCCTCGGGCCTGCATGGCTGCTACTTCATGCTTGTCAATGAAAATCCCCATTAGTTATAAGAACTGTTAATTAGTTCTGAAAGTATAACAGAACTACATGTGGCAGCTTTTGTGATATATGCTCAAGAATACATTAATTTCTCACAACAAGACACCATAATTAAATATTGCTTCTTTTCACCCAAGTGTTCTATCAGTATGAGACAAAATGAGTCCGTTATTAAATCTCCAAAGCACTGTGACTGTGGGTATCTGAATGACGGATTCTAAGAGAGCTTATGGTAAACCCCTAAAAAAATATTTTTTATCTTCGACAATAGGGGCACATTTTAACATACAGCGATAAAGATATTTTAATTCTCTGAGTTGGAATCCACCAAATAACACAAATAAACAAAATGGCCTCTGGCCAACTCAGCAATCTCTCTTTATTATCAACCATCATCTATCTACTGCTGGATAAAGGTTACGCCAAGCTCTTTCCATCCTTTATGAGCGTGCACTATAACAATCTATCGAGTACCTACACATAAGCCGATTTCATCACTCCACCTCCGCAATAGGCATCCTCTCAGATGTGCTCCCTCATTCAGCTTCCATTCCAGCATTAGTTTCATCCAAAGGCCATCCTCGCTTTTAGTCACGTATCCTGCCTCAGCCCACTATTCAGTTAAATATAATCTACGTACACAATACAATGTTAGACACAGGCACAGACACATTAATAGCCTGCAAATCCTCCTGAGTTCCACTAACCCAACCTGAAATAGGATCCCCATCACAAATGTGCGATCTACCATTTGCCTCCAGTTGCACAATTGTTTCGACTTGACACTTTCGTGATGTTGCATTGCTTTTTGGATTTTCGTTATTTTGTCGTACCTCTTGCAGATATTATACACGAGCACAGCTGAAATGTATCACATGTCACTGGACAGCACCAGCACACACAACGCTGGCAATTGGCTCTCTTTTCCACGTCGTAATTTCTCATTTGTTCGTGCTCTAGGTTTTGACCACTTTGCGGTAAAATATACCAATCTCCTTCCCCACACATCTAATCTTCTTATCCCAGCTTCTCCGGGGAGCCTTTATAAGCACATCCAATTAACAAGGATCACTCACAGAACAAGGAACTTGAAGATCGTGATGTTTTTATATCTGCCTGTCACTGACGCCACATGGCTCCCAGATTTGTGCCCTTTCACGGAGAGGCCCGGAACTGTCATGATTGATGAATTCATATTAAGAATTCTGGGACCATACATTACTGAAATCAAACTACTTTAACCCCGCTTCTGCGTGCATATCCATCCTGTTTACTAAACAGTATCGATCTCTTGAACGTAAAATGCAATGCATGGGCATTACAAAGGGTGCTTAGATCATTTATATCTTTTGTCAATTTCAAATGTTGATATTGTTGACAGCATTTCTGCGGCACGTAATAGAAAATACAGGTTGATAAAATATCTATGTTTTGACGACCAAAATGACAAAACATGTGAATAGTTTATCAGTAAATATATTGTGCAATATATTTTCAGAAGTACTTTTGGAATCGTCGTTATATTTTTATGAATAGCATTGTGTTTTATCTAAATAGTAAAAACTTACCCTAAAAAGTGCGATGTTTTTCAAGCACAAACAAAAATCACTTGCCAACCTTCGTCATTGGGGTTACCCGAACAAACATGTAGAACAAGCAAAAGTTTCAGGAATTAGCTCCGAAGGTCAAGGCCTGAAATATTACCCTTTTATAACACTTTTTTTATTCGAATGTAGCGGAAATTACAAAAGGTAATGAAGGTTTTTCTTTACTTGTAATGCCAATAAAGTCCGTCCATTTTTATACCTCTTTCTATCCTCAGCATCTGTGCAAATCGTGAGATACTCTACAATATGCATACAGCAGGCAGTGCATACATTTGCGTAGGCATATAAAGGTCGTACTTTTTTATGAAAAAAAACTACAAAAAAGGAACCATTACTCATTGCAGCCACCGCTGCATGTTACCCATCATTGGTCCCATCAAACAATTCAGGGAGACAGCAGCAGGCTCACTATTAGGATCATTAGTCGTAATTTACGCTTCGCACCTGATAAATGTTTGCAGTGTGAGCGGCGGCGATTTGTAGCGTTAGCGATGGCGGCGGCTACACGGGCGCCACGCTGGCGCACACGTGGAGAAGGTGGGAGGGAGGAAGGGCCCTCTCGCCATGCTGTGGAAATGTGTTCATTCAGCAGGGCACGCGGGGGCTGATGGAGGCGATGTCCGAACGAAATTAGGTGGCGTTTTTTTTGCGCAACGACTGCTGTGGGGATAGGTTATGCTAGCTCACAAAGTACAACGGTTCTGTTGTGTAGGCAAATACCGTCTCGGTAAAATGAAAAAAAACTGCTTGTAATGAGAGATTAACTTTAGTCCTGTTCCTTTTTTTTGGAGGGGGGTATTCCGTACAAGGACTTTACAGTGTCTGGATGCAAGGCAGTAATTTATCAACGTTGTTAAAAATGTATTTCAAAAAGCCCTCCCGCGTGTAGCAACACGTGCGGCAAATGCTTTGCAGCTTACGTATGTGAGAAATTGGTTCTCGATTGTTATGTTATACCAGTTTGCGCGTATGCATCAGAATGTTGGATAATATCACCAAGTATAGAATAAAGAATTTAAACAACTGAAATGTGGTTCTTTAAACGCATCTTAAATGCATCTTGGACAAGTCACACCTCAAATGAAGACATTTTGTCACGAATGGGATGTAGAAAGAAGGTGTTGAATGACGAGAAGGAAGCAGTTTAAGTTTCTCCGGCATATTATGAGGAAAGAGGAAAATGAAAATATGGTTATAACTGGAAAATTGAAGTAAAGAGAGATCGTGGACGACAGATATTGACTTATGTCAAGAGTCTCTCAGGATGGATGAACATATCAACAATGGCCATTCTTAGAAGTTCCTGTAGTATATACTACCTAGAAAAAGAACAATGATCAATTATTCTCATGTTGCATACGCACGGCTTGATCACACACTGCAATGTATCAAATGTACTCACATTACAATCAAACATTTAAAATTACTGTCCTGAAAAATAACGCACCTGTGCACACTTTCAAAAAGTTAACAACTGATATGTGCATAAAAACAGTACATTTTAATACGTGTGCACGTGTGCTTATTTGGATGAACTCTGCTGCATTTTATAAGTCAATTCAACAATATAACGATTGTAACAGAGGAAGTCATACATTTAGCACCTGTGCGTGACTGTACAAAAAATACTTCAAACAAACTTTACTCAAGAGACGAAATGATTCAATGTGAAACGTTTTTACATTACATTATATTGCTGAATATACAAATGCTCTTATCCACCGGCAATACTAGCCTTATCAATACAACATTACGTTTAAAACTTATAAATACCAGTATACTTGCGTTGTACATGGTATTGTATCCCTGAGCCATTATCACAAGATTTGACATTGACTATTTACTTTTGCATTTGATCAACTGCATTAACAACGTATTTATTTAAATGACACAAAGGAATACAATAACCGTGAACATAATTAACAGAAGCACGAGCACGGTTTTCTCTATTAAGTGCAGTGTAAAAAATCTATTGCTATTTTGATTACTCCACGTTTATTAATGATGATTAAGCTTTACAACCAGACTTATATTTGCACCTGTCATCAGCATCTGAGTGCATATGCTTCGTTTCAAAGTCTAAAGTTTGTAGAGCATTACCAGTGCTGAAATGGTTGCATAATCAATGATCCTCATATTTTTGAACAAACATTTTTAGTAGTAGAGAGACCCAGAGTGCAATGTCTAAAAATAACGTCTTATATATTTTACGCGCAGGCTTTCACAAACAATATTACAAATTCACAAGTGCGTTTTTGGGTGAGGTCCTGTAACGGCGCATTTTTTACCGACTCAATGCAAAAACCCAATTAGCAACAATAACACTGCAGTGGACATTTCCTCTGCTAAACAAGAATAACGGATTTCCTTATAAACCATCACTGTCGTCACAAAATCAGACTTTACGATCACAATGTCGATGCAATTTGTTAAGATCATATTTAGGGAGTTCAGAGAATTCCCTAGCTTGCGTGATGATGCTTTTTTATGCTTTCTCCATAAGAAACAGTTTTCTGAAATCCATTTTAACAAGATCTTCCCATCTACACCATGGCCATGGCCATTTTATTTTTCCCCAATGGTTTGCCGATTACTGTGACCTTGGGGAGCCTGCTATCTGTCGTTCAGGGAGACATGACCGACTCAATAAAGTCATTCTCTCTAAATTCTTAGAGTAAGTGGTGGTCTGCTCTGATCCATCACAGAGCTCATCATCTGATGCAAGCTCTTGCTATTTGACTTTACAAATCCAATGACTGCAAGACATCTTAAAGACAAATACAAAAGCTTTTACATGCATTTCTTCTCCAAACGTAATGTCAAGCTCTCTACCCCATATCCAATTCTCAGTACATCTAAAGAATTAAATATTCTTAACTTGGCACTGATTTTCTAACCATCGCTTCCAGACGTTGCAGAGTCAATTGAACACAACTTGCTAATTTTTCCTGTGCACAGATCTGACTCAAATTTGACTCATAAACCGCTTTAATAACGCAGTTTTTATTAAGAATGTGTCATGCTCACCACTATCTCTCTCACATTGACATTTACACAGAACTAACCAAACATTCCGCACCCAACAATGATAACTTTAGTTTGCTCCTCAAACACTTTCAAGTTGGTGGTGCTGTAAATAGTTGTGCGTGCAATATCTGACATATTTTTGTTGTTGTTGCAATCAAAAGGACTCTAAATTTGAGAATGTATTGTCTGGAGAGAGAAGATCATTCAGCTCACTAGTGGGGTACTGTTGACTATCTAGCTACCTCTGTGAGTCTATTGTTTTTCCGAAAGAAAACAAAGAAGTTACTGTTTGAAACCTCAAAACGCTCTATGGTTTATCCATTGAAGTTGACATCGTATTCGGTTTAATTTATGTTCCTCGAATCACAGACACACTCTGTACTCGAACAACAATAAGACTTTATCTGGTAATGTCTGAGCACGCGACAGAATGGGTTGGAATTTATTCAAGGTTAAGGAGAAATTTCTTGCAATAATAATAATAATTGCATGTATAGCCCATTTACAAAACTGTACTTGATTACAACATTTTAAAGCTGCTCTTGGCACAGTTCACGTACCCCAACTCGTACGCCTCACTCAACAGGACGGTGCCTTGTTAAAGTTCTGAACCTTACTGGACATGCGTGAAGCTCTGACTATCCCTCACCTCCCTCGCTCTGTCTCACATTCATCTGTCGCTAAATTGAGAAGCGAGAGAGAGACCTCTGGCAAATCAAAGTGGCAGGCTCCTTGAATTGGCGCAGCCAGTCATTTCCATATTCAATCGGGTTCATCTTGAGACCAAGATGTTTTCCCAGGAGCTGTAATTTCCTCTCAACATCCCTCCACAATGAAGACCTTCATATTACAAGGGATACAGGGGCTCCCGGGGGGGG
>JAZEWT010000006.1:28660277-28757660 GCA_036362905.1 Mordacia mordax | reverse complement strand
TACTCAGCCTTGCAAGTGCAAAGAAACTCACGCCACCAGGAATTGAGCAGCTTTCCAACAAAAAGAAAACCAAACCACCTAAAACCTTGTACAAAATAATTCATGGACCGATTATAAATCGATGTGTACATTTATGATGCACGCATCGAATCGTGCATATAACATCTAATTATTTATCATCAGTGATTCATGGTTTGGAGCAGTGGCACATACAATACACTATGAATCCAGTCATCTGAGTTCAATTCCTGGTCTGAGCCAACATCAGTCAAGAGTGATATCTCACCCGGTCATGGATCACCACCTTCACCAATCCTCAATGACTAGCATCGTGAAGTATGCTTAAATTAAACCTATGGTTAACATGACAATGAGACGTCTTCATCCAGCAGTAGAGTGACAATTCATTTCATTCATTAGGAATATTAAAAGCATATACCAATAAATGCACGCAAACAAACAGCATTCCCTTCCCATTTGAGTTGTCATTGTACGGATGTAGGAGTTGCCATTATTTAAGTCTCCACTGTCACTCTCTTTATATTGATTTTTGTATTTTATTTGTGTTTCCCATTGACTCGCGACATTTAGTGACTGAACATGCTTGTTCATGTTAAAGCTGGGCACTGAATGACAAATTTGACTTAATGTGACGTCAGGGTGGTGCAATTTAAAATGGTTTCCAATATTAAAGACTATGCTGACAGATATGATAAGGGGTTCTGTGTTCACTTAACACTTCATTTACGAATTTAAACTACCTTTCCTGTAGAGTAAGGTGGAACTCTAAAGGAAAGGTACAATTTAGGTGGATGAAACATATATCTTTGAGGTTCTGGACATTGGTCACAGTTCAATTACTTGACAGCTATGTGTAATAATAATAAATTTGTAACGCACGCAACTTCTATGCCTAGTCATTGATTATGCAAAAGATATAGAGGTGCAAGGAAACCGCGGAGAGGCGGGGAGGGAGAAGGCGGTCAGCTGACGCCAACCCACGAGACACTGTTATTGGCCAATTAATTACTAAGTGTTTATTTTGTGGGAAGAAACCGGAGAACCTGAGGAAATTAACGTGGAACAGGGGCCGCCCACACAAACTCTACACAGAAAAGTGCCAGAGACAGGCATTGCATCGCATCAGGCAGGACTTTCTGTGAATCGCCAGATGTTACCGCTGCACCACCCTGCCACCCCAAAGTAAGCAGGTTGGGTGCTGGCAGCATTACTTAAAACATCGGTTACAAGCCACAGTCTACTAATGTATTTTTGCTTGAGTACGACACACAAACTTGAACGCAAAATTGCGCATTACTTAGAAAGCTGAGTTGATTGGGGTATCGTGTTTTACAGCATAATTAAATGGAAGTGCAATTAGATTCGGTTGTTGTTTTACAAATCCAGTTTTTTCTACCTCTTCGCGTGATGCAAACTTAATGAATCACAGGGGGCACAAATGACTCGTTTGGAGGTGCAATTTGTATTGGTGTAATCACATTGCCAACTTGATTTATATTAAACGCGTCGCTTTGTTTATATGGAAAGATTTTTTCACCTACTCTTAACACCTCCAATTATTACTTTCATGTCTACAGTAACCTGGCGCCAAACCCACTTGGATTTTAACCGCACATCTATATGCTAATGCAGCACTCGGCTGCAATATAATCTTTCAAATTCACGGATTCGGCTAATGTAAAAATTAAAGTTTGCCTTCTGTAAACATTAGCAAAACAGAGATGCGTAAATAAGAGCAATATAAAGGCACATAAAAGTCAAAAACATTAAACACCTATGATGAATGTGTTTCAAGTCCTCGAAGTTTGTGCGGAAAAGTGCTGCTCATGAGCCCCAGCTTCTGAGTCGCAAACACAAAAAATGCACAGCTGTCTCTGCTTGCATTCAATACTCATGACTTGACCTTGTGCAAGGTTAAAGTTTGGTTTTCATCGGGTGCAAAGATTGCGATAAACCCTGCCTCCGAAGGAAGCATATGCAGGGTTTGCTTTGTATCCTTAATGAAGCCCATGTCATTTAAAGCACACACTCCTGCAAAGAGCAACTTCAGAATGTTTATCTTGATAAGTCAGTGGCAATTAGGTTCGCTTAAGTGGTATGTTGCCACAGAGAGTGTACGTTATCAAAATGAGGGAGCAGCAATTTCAAGTACCGTGAATAACCGCAGCATGCCTGGGTCTGGAGAGAAAAAATAATAATGCTTTGTGTTATAATAAATATCGACTGCTGAGGGTCACACCAGGGTCAGAGAAAACCGTGGTGCAGCACTATCAAAGAAATAGTAAGCCGTGGGGAGAACTTGGTGTATTTAAAGTTCAATACGAAAGAGAGACATGTCTGTAAAGACCCACTTGCAGATATGCTCTTCGTCAACCGGTTCTCACACGGTTCTCTCACTCATTTGTTCTTTGGGTACTTTATTTGCGTGTAAAGTTTCCACAGATTGTTTTCAGTCAAAGTCCATTCTAATCATCCTCGGATCCATTAATAATAATCGTGCACCCAGCAAACCACCTGTCTGGCACCAGGGAACAATAATTGACTTACGCAGAGGCTGATCCTTACCACATGAATGGGGAATTTACACCAACAGAGGGTCGTGCACAGCTTAAAGCCCATTTGAGCAGGTAGATAACTTCAACTTGACTTACAAAGGACTGTCACAGGTGAGTCTAGCTTGGCACAATCGGCCAGTTTACTTGTAAAATTATCTTAGTGTGCAAGGACGCCCACACGTGAATGCAATTACTCTTGTTGGGATCCATACATTGAGGTTAGACACATATTTCCTGTATTGCTGCCTATTGGCCACCTTTTAACAACATAGAGGTCCAGTTTAAAAAAAAAATAGATTGCATGGACTGAGGGAAACAGACAAAACATGGATTCTTGTAAACACTTATCCTGTGTGTAGGCTAAAAAAATAACAATGCCTGGGAGCTCAATAGCTGAAGGACTGAAAAGATCACTTCTTAAAGAAGGTGCCAGGGTACTTGTTGCTTCATATGTGAGTTCAATATGACATCTGTACGGCTGACGATAATCAACACGTTTTGAAGAAATGTACCGAATCCATGATCCAATGACTGTACTGTGAAACTTAACTATAAAACTTATGAACATTGTGACGAGCGGGCATGAACCCACTCTTGCCTCAGGGCGTCATGATGCGGGAGCTGACAAATCGGAATACAACCCAAATAGGGAAATGAAGAACTAAAGCCTTGGTGTGGTGTGGGAAAGGGAATAGAGTCAGAACTCCAGAAACTCACACTGCAAACCAGTGATAAAACAAAACTACTATTTATTTGCTAATCGTCCCGTTCCCCCTCCACCAACATATATATATTTCTCAAGGACAACGATGGGGCTGTGCTTTAAGGCAACGGTACATTTGATGATTGCTTCCAAAAGGTGCTGTTTCAGGATAGCCGCGTCGATCGCTCCTCCTTTCTCCTTCACTACGTTTCGCCTCCCACGTTGAAGGCATCCTCAAGCTTTACTCATCAGTCCAGTCCATGTATGTGCGTATACTCGAACATTCCAACTGGTGTTCACATCGCTGGATGGTGCTGCGGCGATGTGACAAACAGAACTGAAGCTACTGACAATGTGACGAACTGTGTTTGCCCTGATGACGTTGTGGCAATAACTAGAGTTGATCTCGGTGACGATGTAACAACGAGGCAGCTCGCCTGAACTAGGCCGTGTCACGCCGTAGGGCATGTCAAACTGGCCGCGAACTGATGACATCCCGTGCTGCTTTCGAGCTGATGAGATGGCCCCTGCTGGTCTCGAGGTGTTGAGATGGGTCTTCTGCATTCTTCCTCCGAACCAACCCTTGAGCAGAGCTGGCCAAGCATGCTAGGATAGGTCTCAGGCCGTCGAGATGCGGTGGCTTGCGTGGAAGCTGTTCCGCCCAGCACATGCTTGCTTGTACGTGGCCGCCATGTGTCGCGGTCTCACTCTCACTACGCTGGGATCCAGCCGGCGATGCCTTCTGGTCGAGCAATTTTTTTTGTGAGAGAGTCATCCACTAGCCTAGGACCTACTCTTCTGGTGGGTTGAATGAAGTTTATATTTGTTTCTATTCTTCTCTACTTTCCTGCTCAGAATCCCACACCATTCCATTCCCCTCGTTCACACCTTCTTCTCTCATCGTTCAGCTCTGTCTCCCCCATTCTCTTCCCGGTTCTGGAAATTTCCGTTTTTATTTGTGCCTCCCCTAATGAGGGGTCTCTCCGGTTACCCTGGCAACATCACTGTCATAGGTTCTGCGCATATCTCCTTCTATACCTCTGGATGTACAGTGTCTTATGTAACCTCACAGTACTGCGTTTAAACTCATTAAAGGCAGTGTGTTTATGGCCGGTTCCAATTTGACAGCGGAGGTCTCGCTCTGAATCAGCCGGGCAGCGGTATCGTTTCATCGACTACGTAACACTCTGTGGAAGCTGCCTGGCCTGTAACTCCACACGAAGCTTCGGGTCTTCTCAGCTGCAGTCATGCCCTCTCTTCTTTATGCTTGCGAAACGTGTACCCCTCCAGCGGAACATCTGCACTGTCTTGAAACTTTCCGGCTGGGCCTGCCTACGATCCATCCTAAGTTTAACCAGGTTGGATTGTGTGAGGAGCTCACAAATTCTCGAAAGATCTGGACAAGGTCCTATTGGTGAGCTCCTCCGTCAGGCGAGACTGCGGTGACTGGGTCATGTAGCCCACATGCCCAGCCACCGCATGCCCAAGCAGTTGCTGTTTGGCCGGATAGAGGGGGCTAAGTGGGCACGGCACAGGCTAGAGAAGAAATAGACTGATGTGGCACAGGAGGACATGGAGTTGAGTGGACTCGCTGAAGACTGGTACCGGTGGTGTCAAGATCGATCTCTGTGGAGGATGATCGTGAATGACGCTACGGGGCAGTTGGAGGCAGTCGCCCTCCAACAACAACAGAGGGCAGAAGAGCAACGCTCACAACAAGCGAAGCGTCGGGCAGCTAAAGCACAGCAAATTGGCACAGTAGGGAGCGTAGGTGGTGCATCTGCAGTCATCTCAGTCAGGCAGCCTATAATACCTGGGTTTGTCTCATGACCTTCTGTCAGCGAGCCTTCGACACTTCACGTGGCCTCAATGTGCATGTGGACTGGCACAGGCGCCGTGGTGATGTCACTGCCACTTAGTGGCAAATGGCAGTTGTTGTTGATGCATTTGAAGATGTCCTGGATGGAGGGGAGTGTGGTCCCAATGATGTTCTCCACTCTCTTCACTCTTATCTTAAAAAGGACTCACGGTCAGAGGCATTGCAATGCCAATACTAGGCAGTAATGCAGCTGGTCAGGACACTCAATGGTTCCCCTTTAGAATATGGAGAGGATGAGTGGAGGAAGACTGGCTCTCCTCAGTCGGAGGAAGTGGAGAAGTTGTTGGGCTTCCTTGGCCAGGGATGCAGTATTGACTGACCAGCTGAGGTCATCTAGAAAATGCACACCAAGAAGCTTGGTGCTCCTGACAGTCTCCACTATGGAGCCATTGATGAACAGAGGTGAGTGGGCAGCATGGGCCTTCCTGATGTCTCTGGTCATCTCTTTCGTTTTGTCAAAGTTAAGAGACAGGTTGTTGTCTTTGCACCAAACTGCCAGCCCCTCCACCTCTCCTCTGCATGCAGTTTCATCGGATGAGGCCCACCACTGTCGTGTCATCCGCAAACTTAATTATGCGGTTAAAGCTTTAATTGGTGGAGCAGTTGTGCGTCAGCAGTGTGAACAGCAGTGGGCTGAGCGTACAGGCCTTGGAAGCACCAGTGCTCAGTGTGGTGGTACTGGAGGTGTTGTTGCCGATCCGAACCATCTGAGGTCTCTCAGTCAGAAAGTCTAAGATCCAGTTACACAGGGAGGTGCTCAGACCCAGCAGGTCAACTTCCTTACCAGCTTCAGGGAGATGATCATGTTGAATGCTAAACTGAAGTCACTGAACAGCATTCTTCTATAAGTGTTCCATTTCGGCAGGACACTGGAATAATGGTGGTGGCATTGAAGCATGCTGGGACGACCGCCTGGCGCAGGGAGATGTTGAAAATGTCAGTGAGGACATCTGCTAGCTGGTATGCACATTCCCGAAGCACGCGACCAGGTATGTTGTCGGGTCCAGCAGCCTTGCGTGGGTTCACTCTGGATAGGGTATGCCTTATGTCAGCTGTGGATAGGCAGAGTACCTGGTCACAGGTACGGAGGTAGTCTTCCTAGCAGGTATGTTGTTCAGTGCTTCAAACCGTGCATAGAAGTCATTCAGTGTGTCCGGGAGAGAGGTGTTGCTGTCGCAGGCATGTAGTGTGTTTTTATAGTCAGTGATGACCTACACACTTTGCCACATGCACCGAGCATCTGTGGTGTCCACAAAGTGATCATGGATTTTTTGCATGTACATACACTTTGCTACCATGATAGCGTGGGACAGGTCAGCTCTAGCTCTTCTGAGGGTTTGCCTTGTCTCCTAATCTGAAGGCAGCATTGCGGATTTTCAGAAACACACGGACCTCCGTGGTCATCCATGGCTTCTGGTTGGTACGTGTGGTGATTGTATTGGAGACAGTGACAACATCTGTGCACTTATTGATGTAGCCAGTCACCGATGCTGCATACCCCTCCAGGTTGGTTTCGTGGCCTTAGGTGGCAGCTTCCTTGTACATATTCCGGTCTGTGTAATCAAAAAAGTCCTGTAATACTGTGATCGCTCGAACCAGCCACATTCTGAACTGTTTCACAATCAGTCTGGCACGTGTGAGCAATGATTTGTAAGCTGGAACTAGCATAATAGAGAGGTAGACTGAGTAGCCAAAGTGAGGGCGAGAGGCAGCCTCATACATATATGCATTGCGTATGGTTGTGTAAAGCTGAACCAACATGTTTACCCCTCTGGTTACGAAGGTAACATATTGGTAGAATTTAGGGAGAACTGATTTGAGATAGCATGATTGAAATCCTGGCGATGGACCGGCGTCCCGTCGTCGGGTGTATTCCTGCCTTACGCCCTGTGTTTCCGGGATAGGCTCCGGCTCACCGTGACCCTATATAGGATTAAGCGGTTTCAGATAATGAGATGAGATGATTGAAATCTCCAGCTACAATGATACAGCTGTCGGGATAAGCAGTTTACAGTCCGCTGATGGCCCCGTAGAGGGTGCATAGAGCATGTTAGCGCTGGCCAGGATGTACACAGCCACGATAATAATTGTGTAAAATTCCCTCAGTAGATAGTAGGGACGACACTTAACAGTCAGGTCTTCCACCAGCAGAGAGCAGTGGCTTGAGACTACTGTAGCGTTTGCGCACCATTCGTTGTTGATATAAACACAGAACCCCCCACCACGGGTCTAACCGGAGGACGAGGCTTCCCTATCCGCACCGAAGGAGGTTCGTCCGTTCAGATGAATGGCCGTGTCGGGGATGTTGCTGCTATGAAGCCATGTTTCCGTGAAAACAAAACGCAGCAGTCCCTCCTCATCTCGCATTGGGTGGAGAGTTGTAATGGCTGCTGAGATTAATGGCTGCGGGGAATTCATGTGAGAGAAATATTTAACTGGGGTAAGCGATTCAAACGTTCATATTCCCTCATTCTTACTAAATTCTAAATGCCAGTTATGCTGAAAATGCATAAACTGAAAATAGCGTACAAAGTAAATCAGCCACTGATTGCCCACAGCGACTAAAGAAAACGAAAGCACCCTCGTTAACAGTTTGTACACATTTCTGTCACCATGAAAATACCCCATATCATCTCCCACCCACCACGGTGTGATCAAGGCCCATCCAAAGACATGGTGACCTTTTGCCTCCTTCATTTCACCATGTCACTCTCTGCCAATTTGCGGTATGCCTGTAGTGAGCCCAGAAACGTGTCCGGTTTCAATTTGTTTAATGTAGAAACAGGCAGCAACATCATGCAGCGACACGGCTGGCGTGCACATATGCGTGCATGTGAACACACACGCACATGTGCGTGCTTGAATGTATATGTGTGTGTGTGTCCGTTTTTATGTTTCAAATTAGATCTCTAGGAAACGAGAACAAATGGGCATTGTTCTGCTATGTTTTATAAACCCGATAGCCTCCTTCGATTCTGCGCGTCATTAACGCATCAGTATAAACGATGTAACCTACCAAATGGCTGCACGTGGCAGTGATCGGGCTTCCCTCACAGTAGTACTATGGGGTTGTTTCTTATTTGGGCCAGCTAAGGCCACACAGCTTTGCACAACTCGTATGGATGTATTCATAAAGTATGATCGCCCTGTGCAAAGTCCATGAGCCTTACGTGCAGTGCCTTAGCACGTTCAGGTTATCTCCTTCAGCATCTGAATGTGCATTCACAGGCTCCCAAGGGGATACGGTTTTGAAATGGTAAGACGCTACTCAGTGGTATATTGTGATGAAAGCGGTCTCCCACCTGCCAACTATACAAATTGCGCGCATTTGTAGTATAGTGCATAGGTTTAACACAAACCATGTCTTCTCAAAGTGAAGAGCCTATATATGTGTGTGCATGCGTATATAATGCACAGCACTCTTATACAATGGTCACACAAATAGGTGGCGTGTATCCATGTAAATATTTTCCTGGCGCTTTCAAGCACTGGGCAGTGCCTCTCTCCTCTCGCACTCTCAAGTCAATGTTAAGAACCCCATATATTCCTGTGGTGAGGACTAATCTTATGGTGTTCCTTAGGCAATACATTTATTAGTAATTCCAATGGATGACGGGCTATGTTGACAGCCACATTTTAACCTACGGGCCAACATAGATCACGAACATGTCCCTCTACTGAGAGAGTTCTATTTTTACTTTTCATTTGTACTTAAATCGAGTGCATTGCAAAAAAAAAAGCAGATAACATGCTGCTTTTATATATCTGTCCTGTCGCGTGAAAATAAAAGTTATTTTTTACATATTCCATCAGCCGCATTGCCATCTGTAAGTGCATAATTACAGCAAAATTTGTTTAACACTTGGGAGGTCTGGACCGATTTTGACAATATTGTAAAATGCCTTCTGTGAACCTCTGTGTGTCTTTGTACAAGGTTCTACCACAACAAAAAAGACAAATGCAGTCTGAACCGAAACAAATGCAACCGTCATAATGTTGCAGGCTAAGGAAATTAGTTGGCTCACTAATCTTATGATGGAAACTTTTTGAATGAGAATGGATGTAACTTTACAACCTTTACATTTATAACAAAACTTCTCAGCTATTTAAACTTTTAAAATCAAGCAGCAAAATTAAAATGTTTCACTCCCCACTTTCTACGATAACCGATTAAGATTTTAAAAGATCCCTTGTGAGTACATCCACACCTGTCCAACCCAGAGGTGTCAACCACAATTCGATGATTGATTGGTAAGTTGTGTGTGGTGGGGTAAAGTACCAGAACTCCAGGCTCTTCAAATACCTTTGACTGTATGTCTTCTGGAGTGGCTCTCTGGAGCTCCCCCTAGTGAAGGCCCTGCTGCCAGCAGTGGCATGAGCAAGCAATTGCAGGGATATGCCTTTAACTTTGCCTCGCAAGTGCTGCATACATATTTTTTTCATTATGCTTCTCGACTTAAAACAAAATCCTGAAAGCAGTGATGATTAACAAAAAAAATCAAATATCTGCACCTTCCCTCACCTTTAATTCCTAAGCTCGAATAAAATGAGGTGCACAGCCCAGCCACGATTAACATTCAAATGTCACGTTGGGAAATCCAGCCAGCCTGTCCGCATAATGAACAATCGCAAAAGTGAATCGGTTCATGCTTTTGCCTGCGTTGACCCCTCCAAGTGTTTACATTTTCATTATGTTGCCGTTTGTACCTTTCAGAAAAGCGGGCGGAAGCAATTTTTTTTTGAAGGGGAGAGAGGCCTTCTTCGCATGCAACACACAACCTCGGTACCACAGCTCATTACACAGGGCCGGCACACGGGGCACTGCCGATTAAGCCAGCAGAGCAAGCGAGAGATATGGGAATCTTGCCTTTATGTCAGCTGCACCGCACAGAAAACCACAACAGTGAGCAGCATATGTATATTGGTGACATCATCAGCAGGGACGCCAGGCGATACACAGCCGCTCTGCAAACACCAGTTTTTAGACAACTTGAGTATTTTGCAGAAGTCTTATTCATTCAATTATATTTACCTTGGTTTAAATTATATCTCATCTCTCATCTCATTATCTGAAACCGCTTAATCCTATATAGGGTCACGGTGAGCCGGAACCTATCCCGGAAACACAGGGCGTAAGGCAGGAACACACCCGACGACGGGACGCCAGTCCATCGCCGGGCATTGCGGGACAATTTTAGTCTGCAAGCCTATTAACCTATGAAGTGGCATGTTTTTTGGACTGTGGGAGGAAACTGGAGTGCCCGGCGAAAACCCACGCCGACACGGGGAGAACATGCAAACTCCACACAGAGAATGGCACCCGAGCCGAGATTCGAACCCGGGACCTTCTTGCTGTGAGGCGACAGCGCTACCCACTGGGCCACCGTGCCGCCCTGCCAGAGTAACAACCCCCTGCTTAAAAAAAAACCTGGCCTTGATTGCAACATCCCTGATAATTATCACCCCATCTCAAATCCATCATTCATTTCTGAGGTCCTTGAACGTGCGGCAGTCGCACAACACCAGAAACACGTTCTTAACAATGACCTCGATCCCTTCCAATCTGGGTTCAGATTCGGCCACAGTACTGAAACTGTAATGATGTAGGTTTTCACGGCTCGATGCATGATGATTGCTTCGAAAAGCTGCTCTCTCGTCGATCGCTCCCTCTCCTCTCCTAGCGACGTTTCGCCAATTTTTCATTTTAAAATGTTAGTTGAAAGTCAGATCATATTTTACATGTTGTTCTGCAACAACGTGTACATTTAAAAAAAAACCAATAAATGTATTGTTGCTCATTATCCGTTCTAATGTCGTTGTTGACGTGCCGTTCTCTCCGCAGCTCTGTGCAGCGCTTTGTGACCCTCGGGTGAAAAGCGATCTATCAATGCAATTATTATTTTTATTCATAATTGCTTTGAGATGTCAATCTCCTTGCACTCCAATTTGGCACTGATTTCATTGCTGCTGTTTTATGGGTGACATTATTCATGAGGCCTCATGGAGTTCATCATGGATTGCTCGTGCCCATTACATCGGGTCGGCAACTACCATTTAACAGGCCGCACCCCACTGATAAGACTCAGTTAATTCAAAAGTGGTCCATAGTTGGCCCCTATTTAAACAAACTCTGCTTGTAAAGACTGACCTGGAAGGCCCACTGGTTGATTAAATGCATGTTCGTTCATTTTCGTGATTATCTATGCTTTGTTTCATGTGTGTGAAATAAATATTAAGAACATAAATTTGCAGTCTGTTAATCTACTGCTGGATGAAGGTGTCACCAAGCCATGTCAGTCGTGAAAGTGTTTGACCACACCTCACCGTTCTGGTCAGTGTGCGTTGGTGAAAGGGAAGGCCCTAGGAGCAGTTCAGATATTATTCGCAACTGATGTTTTTCTGTGAGCATGACTTGCATTCAGGTCATCAAATTCATTGCATGGTGTGATAAACACTGTGATATACTGGTGCCCAGGTAATACTACACACTCATAATTACGTGTGTGCTTCCGTGACCTACTTCAGGCACCCCTCCTCAACTGCGATCCTCCAATGCGGGCCGGCTGCATGTTGCCCAGGGATTGCACCTCTACTCATTCGACGGGTGACCAGAGCCTTGTGTCGTGTGGTGCGCTCAGACTCGAGAATGCTCTTGGAGATTCGGTCAGCTGAGTCCTTGGGCATCTTCAAATCTCGTCTCAAGACTCGCTTAATCCGTAAGGCTTTCAAGTTCTCGTGCTAGGACTGTTGATGTGGCTCACTGTTGTCATGCTGGGATGATGGCTCACTGTCGACCTGCGCCTGCTCAGGAACACTGTTCTTTCCTTCGTTTGTTGAACAACTATTTTTATCTCTTATTTTATGCCCTTCTCTAAATTAGAGCCATTGTTTTACTTTCAGTTGAACTGCTCTCATGTTGTTATTGTTGATGACATGCCAATCTCTCCACAGCACAGATTTGTAAAAAAAAAACGTTATTTTTGTTGATTTGCCGTTAAAATGTTGTTGTTGCTGACATGCCGTTCTCTCCACAGCTCTGTGCAGATCTTTGTGACCATCGAGTGAAAAGTGCTCTAGAAGTGCAATTATTTGCATTTTTATTAAGCATTAAAAATATAGATTTACAAAATATGTAAAAGTGGTTGCTTTATTTGCTCTATAAATAAAAGATTGTGTAGATAGGGGCAATGCCTGCAAGAGGAAAATCCTAAACTCAAATTATGGCCAAGGTTGTGACAGCCTCATTATCATATTTCTATGGCTGGTCAAATGAGCACCACACAGTGAGAGAGCACTCGTTGTGAGAAGTCGACAGCTGTTGCCTGAGAGCAAACTTAACTCCTATACCAAGAATGAGAAGCGCTTCCAATACGTATTTTCGGGTCAGGCAGCATATATGTTATTTGGAACAGCGTCCGATGTTTCACTCCATGTGCTGGCAGCTTCATCAGGAACTCAACTGAGCAGCTGCCTGTCTTGATTATACAGCGTCGCTGGCTGCCACGAGTGTTACTGGTTCTTGATTCTATACAGCACTACCGTGAATATCTATGTATAGTTGAAGCACATAACATTTGCACCAGTGCAACATGGCCACCGGATCAGATAAACACTACTCAATGTTCATTAGCCCATCGGAATATTACATTTTCAAGTTTTTTTTTATAAACTGGAATTATAAAATGAAATTATGGAACAGAATATATTTTAAAAGATAATCGACGCTGCCTGCCAGCAATCCTGCTCTGAGGGATAGCTCAGAGAACTTTCAATTTTGAAAATAATAAAGTAATAATTGCTCTGAAAAGCTGCTCTCTCGGGATAGGCGCATCGATCGCTCCCTCTCTCCCCACCGTGACGTTTCGCCTCACACGTTAGAGGCAACCTCAGGCGCCTGAGGGAGCGATCGGCGCAGCTGTCCCGAGAGAGCAGCTTTTCGAAGCAATCATGCATCGAGCCGTGAAAACCTACATGGTTACAATAAAAATAATAGTCATTTTATTTAGCCAGCAGACCATCAGAGATTCTCAATAGATTTTCAGGAGGATATTGGACATATCGACCGTTAGAAAAAGTGGGTACGGGGCAGCATATGTTACGCGAAAGGAGGGGGTGGCTTATGGGTAAAGCTGAAGATGGAGTGACAGCGAAAAGAGGACATGATGTGTCCGAGATGACGCAAAGCAGCGCGTGGAGGTGGGAGGATGCAATCAGCTCATGTGCAGAAGCTGCAGTGATTGTTGCAAAACGAAACCATGACAGACTTGTGGAGGTGTCCACCCAGCAGTGCGGACATCAAAGGTGATCGGGATAATCAATGTATTCCAATGTTTGTCCAATTCTTATTGTTACAAGCTTTTGTGTTTGGAAGAACACATAAATGTTGTGTCGATAGATAAACAGTGTAAAATCTTGGGAAACTAGCCACTTAAATATTTGCAAACAGGATTACAAACCCACTTACTGTGCAATCATCTTTTGCCCATCTTGCAAACACAGCAAAGTTGTGAGTTTCATAGCAGAATGACAATATATACACGATCCATCAACCGTGGTTACACGCATGCTGAATTGAAGGCATGCCCAACTGTGAGAGATATATCAAGCATGCCTTATCCTAACATGTTTAGGAGTAGTTACACCATGCATAGGCTAACTCTTGTGATGTTATATCAATGGATATTTTTCAAACAATTAATATATTTGAGCTTAATGAAGACCTCCCTACAGTGCCAATCGCGAGGTTGTTGTTTTAACATACATAGCCATGCTGGTCCGAAAAAGCGGGTGCCCATGACTCGTGCACATTCTACAAATCAATGCTGCTTTCCCCCATGGCTGGGAATCTAGCTCAGCTCGCCAAGTTCCTACAACAGTGTGTGAACCGCTGTACCAACGCTCCAACCAATGCATCTTTTACTGAGCTGCCAGAGTTCCTCTGTCTGGTGAAGTGTGTGCAATTCATGACCCGGTCTTGGGATTGAACTGGCGATCCTTGAAGTGAGGCAAGATTACCACTGATCGTCAAGGACTCTCTCAGCCAGCCTTGTCTATCACTATTTTTGCATTGACTCTTAACTCTATATACAAAATGTATTAATATGGCTTATTATTACATTAGTACACAAAGGAGCTTAAATTTAAATGAAAGTGATGCATCAGTTTTTTTTAAATATTCCATTGATTTAGCGGCTCTTACTCGTACCATTTAAATCGGACTGTGCTTGACAACCGGAATCGCAAAACGAGACACGCGTAACAAATCAAAATGTTTTGACTGGTGGCTAAAGTGTAGCGTGGTAACCCTGAGCATGGCTCTAGTTATTAATTCAACTGAGGAGATTTACCTTCCTGGGAGTTTTAAACACGTGAGAGGCTGTCACCCCGTCGGATTAGTGTCAGCGGCCTGCCCTTGAGGTCGGCCCTCAGCCTCAACGGTGACATGTCTGTCGGCCCACATGTCCTGGACAGCAATGGATTTGCTGGGTATGGCCTCACTCGTGTCGTTGAATCAGGTTCGTCTGTGTGTCGCGTGGTGTTCATCCGACGGGGCAGCACCGCAGATAGCGTATATCGCCTACTACCACGACGTACGGAATGGAAACAGAACATTGACAACGAGAAGGAAAGAAAACTGAAAAGTGCATCAAGGCGTGTGGTGAGGTACGTGATTAGAATTACACTGCGAGATGAAAGAATACGTAGATTAGAGAACATACGCAGGTTAGAGACACCGTATTGAATTTCAACCATTAGTAGACCAAAATAAGGATGAAGGCATGCACAGGTGCTTGCTTAAAATCAACTTATTTTAATGAATATCAAAACGTGCATAAGTAGCACCGAGCTGATTTTATGCCACAGCTGGAGAATGGCCAACGCCTGTGAGCATGAGCAGATGTTTAAGCTTGGATGTCGACTGCAATTCGTCGGACTAAAGGAAGTCACGGCAAGGCATGATGGCATAGCCATGAACATGACAGCCTTATATTATCTTGGCCTTGACCGTGTCAAATAAAACCCAACTTCTACATATGAATGTGTGCACACACATGTATCTGCATTCCCCATATCACCATCTTTCCACAAACTCCGCCGTAGTTTTGCCTTATGTTTTGCATTGGTCGTGCTGAATGCAAGTCGACACTGCGCAGGTATGGAGCCGCTGCACAAACTAAAAGCTCTGTACCATCCATGAGCATGGAGAAGCAAGAAGCGGGGGGGGGAGGGGGCAGAGAAACTACAAAAGCAACGTAAATATAAAGCCCATGACGACGCCACAATTGCCAATGCGGACACACGCACGCCGATGGAGAGGGGACTGCGGCAGAGGAGCGTCAATCAGGCATTGCCAGCAGGCGCGGTAGATGCAGTTAATGCTTTTGCTTTTATTGGACGGAGCAGGCGCTACCTTCTGCAGCATCAGCCACCCACGCGGAGTGCGTCACCAGCACATGGGCAAGGACGGACAAAAGGCTGCAGATAATGCATTACATCTGATAAATGTCAAGGCACTTGCTTTGCCGCGGCACGTCAATTTTGCATTTCGTATCCCGCGCCCCTAAAGCCGCACTCACCCACTGCACAGCGCGTGTGCACACACCTGCGTGTTTTTGCGAAATGCGTTAGATTTAATGATTATTTGTCCGCACGGGAAATTTTACACATGCGAATCGCACCACTAGTCGTCATTACGGCCGCAGTCATTGCAACACACAATTTAGGTAATTGCACCAATGCAATTAATCGTGTCGTTAATTCCGTGAGAAAATGTTGCGCACGTGAGATCAGATCGCACGCTCGGCGAGCACGAGAGAAAATTATGCGGATCGGCTAGGAACACGCAGGCGTGCAAGGATTGACAAAACGCAACACAGAATGAGCATTTGCTTTGAAGGTCAGTTTTAAGCAGAGCAGGTAAATAAACAAATGTGCGGTTTGGGGTGCTCGCAAAACTGCGGCTATATTTTGCTGAAAAACCTTTCAGCGGTATAGAATACGGTTAGAAAACAGTCGCACAGACAGAACGGGCAAGGCACTTCAATCTGCTACCGCTAACTGGGTCGGTATCCGCTCCGTTTCTGTAGGCAACTGAGCGCTGTTACAACTGTAATTCCCATAACCTGCTTTGGTCAATAACGCACCTTCCGCAAGAGTTATAGATGCACCAACAACAAAGAAATAAAAAAACCCACGTCTTTTGTTACTGGTCTTGTTGTTGCAATAAGCGAATAATAAATATAACAATATCTAAATCTGTGAAAGCCTAAATTTATGTGTTCACTTACAACAATATACAGGGGGCAACATAAGGTACTTTGCAGAGAATAATGAAATCACTTTATGAGGAATAAAATTCATTAGTTATTACATAAATTGTTCAGTGTTCTCCATCATATTCAATACACCCGTTGCATCTTCGGAGCACAAACAACACACGGCGCTGCAGTGGCGGCACAGTTCTGTGTTATTATTTAACATTTTAACTCTTGGCGCATCAATTAATTATTCTCGTTAAGCCGACTCATGCCACACCCTGTATATATGCTTGAGGGTAATGCAAACTAAAAATGAGTTCGCAACTGTTCCAATACTATTGCTTTAATAAACAAGTCGAAAAATGACGACCTTGTGAATAGCTTCAAAGTAAGTGAAGACATTTCAATGTGACACTGGCAGCGCTTCACAGGGTTCCTGTTAAGGTCCTGTTGGCTTTTAGCGCACGGCTGCCAATTCATCGGGGAGCACAACGAACGGGACTCACGCGACACCAGTGTCCGCGGCTGCTCGTCACCACTGGTGTGCTTAGCCAACTGTGCCGGTTGAATCACATCGACGATGTTAGAGGCAGTGGCAAATAGCGGGACCAAGGCTAAAGACACAGATATAGGCGTGAAGACAGAGACAAACTGAGAGACGGTGAGGACCGCAAAAACAATACCAGATACAACGGAACTGGGGCAAACATCAGACGGAGAAGCAAGCGACTGTGCATGCCGAGAGACAGGAACAGGAGATACAGCTAAAATGACCGCATGAGCACGTGATGATGCTCTTTAAAAAAAACTGCGAGTAACAAAGTTAAAGCCCCTTTACTGACTACGTTTTGACCGGAACTAAAAATGTATTGCAATTATTATGTTATCAAGGTAGACTATCGTTCACAATAAAGGTCTACACGGCAAAATACTGAGAAAAGCTAACTTTTAGTTTTCATCCCTGTGCCAATTTCAATATCTCCACCGTCGCATCTTACATGACAACAAAAACGTAGTTTTACGAGTGTTGCACAGGCAAAAGTATGCGCACATTCGTTCACCTTTTAACAGGCGTATCATGAGCTGTTATCTGTTTTGGAAAGCGCCAAGTAAAGACGTGCATTCGTGGGCCCTTCATTGGTTAGGGCAGTGGCACCTATCACCCCCCCCCCTCCAAAACATGAAGACGTTCAACGCCCGCTGACATTGTGCATTCAGACGTCAGCATGGTCGCCAAACCAGCTAAACAAGGACTTCACGGGCAAGAAAAGTGCGTATTCGCAAGATTACAGGGCTACCCGGTCTGTCCTCATTTGCAACGGGTAGAACCGGCTTCTCAGCTGCGGCGTGTCAGCAATAGAGGTGTGGTTGCTCAGCCTTGCCTGGCATGTTAATCATTTGCCCACGTGAAAGCCTATTATATGCAAGCGCCGCCTGCGAGCGGCGTGCACTGGATCGCTTTCGGTCTCACACCTGACTTGTTGTCATGTGCTGATGGCAGAGCCGTTGAACTGCACCACCACTACTCCTCTGTACGAACTGCCTGCCGCTCTCTATTTGCTGCCCAAGTTTAGCGCGCGTTGCACGCCTGATTACTGGGGGGGGGGGGGTTATTGGCGTGCAGTGGGTTAGCGGCACCGCGCTACAAAGCCGGCTCCACCGGTTCAATTTCCACACTTAATATTCGTGGCAGTTCAGATCAGAACTGGAGTATTAACTGACTATACTTCACCACGTTGGTAGGTGCAAGTTGGTTTAGGACAGGACTGGGTGCCACTGATATTTGACGTGGCCTTTGAATCGACGTAGGATTCGTGCCAGTTGACAATCCATAAGGGTTCAGCAATAATGTTCAAGTTAAGGAATAATCCTAACATCCAAAGCAAATGTCTACGGGAAAAAAATCACGACACACAATTGAGGCTGATATCTTGTACAAAGGTTATCGTGTAATGGGGTATCGTTTGTACGCGGTTATCGCATGCGTAAGTACGTATTTGCGATGGCAAAGGCTCAATTCAAATGGCAATCATCGATGGGCTCTCCGCAGCAGAACAGCAGCTGCTAACGTCACACCTACCCACTCGGAATGGTGTATTTTAAGACCATGACGTACTCCCCACCCTCGCCATATCAGCACCCAAACCATTCAGCAAAAAATGTGGGTGGACACAATGTTAATAACATCCAACGCCCTTGCATAGCTCTAGAGTAGAACCCCACCACCCATGCAGATCCTTCTACCCCAGCACCTTTACAATGTCTTTGCCATACATCCTACACGAGCAATGCCTTCTATGCAGCTGCTATATATGACTGCATAAAGATGCAGTCCTTTTGTCAAATGACTGCAGGGTAATAATGGCCTACCTACGCCGTGTGGGTTGCAGTAGTTGCTTGACCAAACGTCTCCATACTGATCAGTGCAGGCTGTTAGTGAACACGGACACTGGAGCATGATACAGTACAATGTATTTTGTGCTTCACACCCCTCCTGCTAAGATAGCCCCCACAACAGCCGAACATAACGCATACGGTCGCCAGTCCAAGCTCTGTCTTGATGTAACACAGGTTGGCATGAGTGACTGCATTTTACTTGTTTTGCTCATAAATAGGTCCACATCTGATGTAATTGAACAAACAAACCTTTTCAGCATATATTTTACAAACCACTTTCCGTATGCAGTTAGGCCCATACATTTTGTGAAGCTTTAGCTTTGGTAGGAAACTCGAGTGCCCAGAGAAAACCCATGCACGCAAAGGGTAAAGTGAAAATTGAGCCTTGCTCTTTCGAGATAACCTGATAATGCCACCAATGTGAGAGGTGAAATGTCGTTAAGGAGGGAGGAGTGCTCAACTTTGGCTATCCACGAACAGCTGCTCTTAGCAATTCTCATACATCGAGCCATCAAATGCTACATCAATACAACTCAAACTTTACCCATGAAGTCTGAACTTGCCTACTACATTATATCGCAGTACAAACCAGAAACTCCAGGCCAAAATATCTGCATGAGTCACCACCAAAATCTCTGACTAACAGGCGTGGTGGCACATTGAGTAACGCTGCCACCTCACAACAAACAGGTTTCAAAACCCAGGTCCGATTCCCCCGGTTCAGGTACCTTTCTGTGTAGAGTTTACATGTTTGTCCCATGTCCATGTTTTTTCAAGTACTACGGTTTCCTCCTACAATTCCACAATATGTTCCCGAGGTTAATTGTCCTGATTCAGAGATCCCAGTGCCCAGTGATGTTGTAACCTGCTTACTCCCCTCGGCTGGACAAATGTTAAACATAACCACACAGCTCAACGGTTCCTTCCAGCTTAAATAAAAACTGACTTGACTGCCACATCAACTGTCATGTTTCAGTGTAAATACAACTTTTGTGGCTTTATTTAGTAAAGACGTCACATTGCTAAGCAAAATCCAAAACTTAAGGGTTCAGCAAAAAAATTAAAGTTTTGTTCAAACTATGTCTCAATAATTTTTTTCCCTTCTCCCCTATAATTTATCAAAAAAACAAAACATATTGAATCATTCATCACAAAACTTAAGGCCAATAGCAATAGCTTATTTGAAAGATTTCGGAATAATATTGCAGACTTTCACACGTTCTGATGCTTGTGACGAACATTTGACCTTTGGTAACCTAAGTGCATACGCATCCACAACAGATGCATGCGTTATGAGAAATACAGTCAGACTGCGTAACATCAAGTCACCCGCTGATGCTGAGAAGCTCATCTCATTATCTGAAACCGCTTAATCCTATATAGGGTCACGGTGAGCCGGAGCCTATCCCGGAAACACAGGGCGTAAGGCAGGAATACACCCGACGACGGGACGCCAGTCCATCGCCGGGCATTGCGGGACAATTTTAGTCTGCGAGCCAATCAATCTATCCAGGAGCATGCTTTTGGACTGTGGGAGGAAACCGGAGTACCTGGCGAAAACCCACGCGGACACGGGGAGAGCATGCAAACTCCACACAGAAAGGCACCCGAGCCGAAAGATTCGAACCCGGGACCTTCTTGATGTGAGGCGTCAGCGCTAACCACTGGGCCAACGCGCCGCCCTGCTGAGAAGCTAATACACATCATTCTCCTCACGAATCGATTACTGCAATGCACTGCTCCCTGCACCCCTGCCTACCTGATCAATTGTCTGCAACGTGTGCAGAATGCGGCTGCTAGAGTCCTCACTCGCACACCCATCTATGATCACAAATCCTCGAGTACTGATGTCTCTCCACTAGTCACCTGTTAAATATAGGATTGAATTCAAGATCCTCCTTCTCACCTACAAGGCTCTCATTGGCACTGCTCCAACATATATCTGTTACCTACTTCAGGCACCCTCCTCAACACGACAACTTCGATCCTCCGATACGAGCTTGCTGCATGTGCCCAGGTTGCACCTCCTTTCAATGGGTGACAGCCTTCTCGTGCGTTGTTCCCAGACTCTGGAATGCCCTTCCATTGGAGATTTTATCAGCTGAGTCCTTGGGCATCTTCAAATCTCGTCTCAAGACTCAGTTGTTCCATAAGGCTTTCAAGTCTTCTGGCTCGGACTGTTGTTGATGCGGCTCACTGTTGTCGTGCCGGGATGATGGCTCTCTGCTGACCTGCGCCTGCTAGGGAACATTTATTCTTCCCATATTTTTTGCAGATTTTTTTTTTATCGCTTATTTTATGTCCTTCTATAATGTATTGCTACTCTTTGACTTTCAGTTGAACTGTCCTGATGTTGTTGACATTCCGTTCTCTGCACAGCTCGGATTGTAAAAAGAGAACTCCAAAAAACGTAATTGCTGATTTGCCATTCTTATTTCGTTGTTGACGTGCCATTCTCGCTGCAGCTCTGTGCAGCGCTTTTGTGACCCTCGGGTGAAAAGAGCTCGATAAATGCAATTATTATTATTCATGCCTACTCTGTGGAGAAGACCCATGCTTCAGATAGTGCACATTCACTCAATGAGCACAACATGGAACCACCGAATACAGAGAGGACTATGTTGTTGTTACATTTCAGAGCCGATAAACACCCTCGCCGCATCACTCTTATTTGTTCATTCTTTCCAGCGATCATTCCAGCAATATGCTCATTGTTTTTCGCATCTGCGATTGCACTTTCCTATGCCTGGCATTCTGGATGAAAGTCACAGCAGTCGAAGCCGCAACGTCATGAGAATATGCTCTGACATGCAAAGCAGGTGGTGGCTGGCAACAAGCATGACTACATGATACACAGTACATGCAACTAAACAGCACCTTTACCGATATCAGTCATATCCCTCTCGTGCATCACAGTCAATCCACATATTAACAAGTTTCCCGACTGTATCAGTGTTTACTGCGTGTCTATATGTGCAGGGCCTGCTTACAAAATTACCCACAGTGCCCTGTGATGGACTGGCATCCCATCCGAGGAATATCTCTGCTTTGTGCACTGTGTCTGCCGAGATACGCTCTGGCCACCTGCGACCCTGTACAGGGTTAAATGGGTACTGATGATGATGTATCTGTGCGTGGGCACAGGACCGTTGCCTGGGACACGTTTAGTGAACGCTTAATGTTTCTGTGCGCTAGGCAACAACGTCACGCTCACTTTCGCAGCTCTGCGTGACACAGCCGCATTCCCTACCGTGTCACAACACCACGCCGGCCGCTGCCGGTGAATTTCAGATGCGTAAAATTTCATTTAATGCGTGGCGCCCGGGACCACACGCTCTGGCACAAGTTCACACGTTTTGCTGATGAGTGAACAGCAACATTTTTGTTAAAAAAAAGAAACAAAGATACAGATCCTCCGTATAGCCCTGTCAGCAAGCACCTATAATGGCCAGCAAGGCATAAAAGGGGGTGGGTGGCCAGCACTATGCTCGGCCGCCTTTGTCTCAGTTTCCCTTGTGGCGATGTTTACATAATAATAATAATAATGGCACTTCTAAAGCGCTTTTCAACCGAGGGTCACAAAGCACTGCACAAAGCCGTGGAGAGAACGGCATGTCAGTAGCAACAACAACGACATAAGAACGGCAAATCAGCAACAATAACAGACACTCATTTAGGGCTGAATCTATTTGGAAGAGGCCTGGGATCAGTTCGTAAATTCGTCACTGGTGTTGGCCGTGAACGGGAATCAAACTCAGGTCACCAATTTCATAGCACAGCATGCTAACCACTACACCACTGCTCCACATTAAAAAGAAGCAGTCGGTCAGTTATGCAAACAGTAAAAACCTACAGGAGACCCCGAGTTCAGCACCAAATAGAAGCATTACACTGGCGTGCTCGTGTGTGCAGCCCCACTGTGCTGTACACAATACGTGGATTTATATAACCGTTAAATGTGACTGCATCTTAATTCACAAAACAGAAATGGAGGACCTATTTTTTTCATAGACAGCCAAATCGAGCGAACGAAAAAAAAGGGGAGTGTTCAGCATGGACTAAAAGAGAGGTCAGGAAGTCTCCACACCACAAAGTGCAGCGGGCAATGTATACCCAGACTATACAGGCACCAGAGGAGAATTAATTACTTCTTTCCACTGAGCTGAAGTTAAATGGGAATGCCGATTTTTGTAAAGCCTTGTTTGCTCCAGTAGAATAGTATGGGGTCAATCTATGCGGGACCTTGAAGATGGTGAGTGTGATCTTGATGTTGATCCAGAATCGTTTGTGGCTGTGCTGGGATCGATGTATTGAGGCGATCTGCTCTCTTCTATAGGTGCAAGTAAGAAGTCGTTTGGCAGCTGCATTATTATTCACCTGGCGTTTGGAGATGATTAATTTAGAGAGGCGGTGAAATTGCAGGAGTCGATTTGAGATGGAATAAAGGAAAGTGAGGTAAAGGAATGGTGGATGTGGGAGATGCTGCACAGATGAAGATGTGAAATACTGCCGGGCCACAAGGATATTTTGCAGAGCAGTGCCGCGGTTGAAGAAGTGCACCTTCACGGCACAGCGTGTCTGACACATCGCTGCTAGTGTCGCTCTGCCCATGGGTTCCATTGTACCTGTTTGTAAGACTTTTTTTTTGCTGAACAAACATTATCAGTCACCATTGACTGAAGAATCAATGCAAGCTGACAATGGAGTTACCTTGTATCGCTTTCTGCTGTAAAACTGTATTGTGCTTTTAAGCTGAGATGGAGAGGCTTGCAAACTTGAAGACGAAGAGGTGACACGGGTGAGGTATGACGCATGTGTCTCTTAGAAAACCATTGTACGTGCTAAGACTACATTCTTCCTACCGCTGGCTGAAAAACACCTTGCCACTGTTGCCATTTTACAAAGCATTAACAGAAACCATTCTTTCATTAGCAACTGTCCTCAGTGACATAGATTCACCATTGTACAAACACCACAATGTCAATAAATAGAAATTGTTCTTAAGATATTTTAGCCTCCAACGTGGGAGCAAAATGACGTGGAGGACAGGAGAAATGTTCGCCAGAGTTATCCCTAAAGAGCTGTTCTTAAGAGCAATTCTTATATAGCGAGCAGTGAAAACCTACATTGAGAAAATAAAGTGTTTTTCAGGCCAAAAGAATATTTAATCCATCCAGCAATGGGCCTTGCGGTTCAATGCATCTAAGTATTTTTTTTAAATAAGGCAAATTGCTTACTGATTTAAATCAACCAATTCATCAGCAGAGAGCGGTGTGTTATAAAACATTGCTTATGAATGGCTCTTACAAATAACTTTAGGTCAGCCAGTAGCAGCCACTGAACAGGTCTCACCTTGATTACTTGACTCTGAGGCTCATTTAAATTACATTAAATGAGCTGAGCATAATGAGTGATGAAAATAGCTATAGGCCAAGACCAGAAAAGACACATTGGCCACTTGGTACTTAACCTAAGGGGAAGTGGCACATAAATGCCTACTGCCTCGGGAGCCATTAAAAGAAAACAAATTTAAAGGTGTTTCCTTATTTTTCCCCATTTCGGCACACCATTACCAATTCAGCAAGGCATAGTACTCACTTTTTGGAGCGGCACATAAATAAAGAGGTTACTGATTTCAATGCAGCTACATTCCACCACCGATCTTGGGCACTGCAGCCCAATCCCAAAACTTTCACTGAGCCTTTCGTAATTGCTACGTACACAGTGAGCCAGTGTGGCTCCTGGCTGGTGATGAATGAGCTCTTAACTAATGACAAATGGCCCGAGAATGATGTGGCTTTTGGGGCCACCGGATCCTAATTCCAGCTCGGAGTTTGATTATCCACTTGGTACCTTAGAATTAGGGTGCTGCGGAGCCTCAACTGTCCTTACCCAAGGACCACTTGTGGAAGCGGGAGATATTAGGAGATTTATATTTCAATCTGCTGGCCCTCCATTGGGAAATAGTCAAAGTAGCGCACTCAACATGGAATAGGTTACCAAACTTAATGGGGAATTACCACACACTTTCCACCATAAAATGCAAGCCAACGTGAACACATCGACTTCACTATGGAGTGCATCGTTGTGGTTTCTGACTGGTGACTAAGATTACAAGTGGCTCTGGAATAGTCATGCTTCTGGGACCACTAGCTTATAATTCGAAAATCCTGACCCAGATCTGTGAAAAAAGCCATTCATAGCTAGAGACGCATTGTTTCAGACAGACGCAGTACTCCTAATTCTCTAACGCCACAGCTGATGCATGTGACTGTGATGTGGAGAAGGGGGATTAACAAACTTTGGGAGCTGCTTACATCCTGTGAGTTCAGTACAGGGCGTGTGTGCACACGCCTGCACCCCTGTGGTTTGAGGGTAGGGGCTGGTGGATCATGGAGACATGAACATGTTAAGACAGATTCGCCAGCAAGGATGTTAATTAACTCAGTATGCGTTGTTGCAGAGCATTACGAGTAATAATGTATACGAACAAAACTTTGTTTATTCTCTCCAAATATGAACACAACAGTTTTTTGTGAATGACCTCTGACTTTCTAGGCCAACATTATCAACCAACAATTATGCAAGCGAACTTTGGAACACTTTAAATTGTATGGGTGTCATCATCAATCAGGCTTGGTAAAGAAATGCTGCAGGGGTGTGAAGTGACTGGTATGCTGGATAGAGCGACGGCTGCCACCCTATCTCTATGGATTTTATTATGCCTCTTCTCAAATGTGTGTACTTTTATCAGCCACCCTTCTTCCCACGCTAAAAATATATATGTAAAACACTCACAAATTAATTGGCCAACTATCGCAGTGCCGTGCTCATATAAACAGAAGCTTTCCCATTACGCAACACACTCCTGGGCACGTCAAAAAGACTGTTATTTTAACTTATTACGAGCACAGCCCTTACCTCCGCATCACAATGGACTGCCACTGAAGGAGCCCCACTCAATGCTCAGCCCCAATGAGCCTCTCTCCGACCCCATCTTAGTGAACGCCCTCCACTGGATCATCCACACTTCTCCTGTCCCTCGGCAAGCCTCTCACGTCCGAGGACATTAAATGGAGTGTGAATAATGAGATTTGGGGATAGTGTTGTGACTAATATCGAGTGGCTGCACTAAAAACGTCACGGGCTCCGTGCACAGCATTCACTAATAAGACACCCGAGTGGAATGCTCTCCAATCAGCACTCTCTGGGCTGCAATCATGCCTTGGTTCCCACAGGGCCTATCTCCAGTCGAGGCACTCTGATGCTAAGCCGAACATTGAGCCATTCAGTGTCTCCCTGCACACAGTAGCATAGCTGAGATATCTGCTGGTGAAGAAATGTAATAGATTAAATGTATTATATCTATAAATATGTATATGGACAGTCCTTTTTTGAAAACCCACCACAGGATGGGGCCACCCACACCGTGAAGACTGAGGAGGTGATTTGGCGGTAGTTTATCATGCTGCTCGGCTCGCGCTTGTGACAGCAGGCAGCATGGATGCTGCGGCACAGTACAGTACAATAATGGATTTTGCTGTAGCCTCTAACACATGGTTGTCAGCCACCCTCTAAGTATTCAAATATACGGTTGTAAATAACTATCAGATGCACATACTTGACTGTTCAGTGCTGTAAAGAAAGCTAACGCGAGTTACCAATAACACATAAGTGACTGTGTTACCAGTATATGTGGACACACACTCAAATACCCTGCAATTGCGGGTAATCGCCTTTCTGCAGACTAGACAGGGAAGGCAGATGTAATATTGCAAATAAAATATTTACAGACATGTGGAGAGGTGCACCAATGACTCAGGGCTATGGGCACTGCTGAACACACGTCCGCATTTGGAGCTGCACAACAACTTCAATAGAAGACAACAGTTTCCAATGATGTGGTTTGCACAGAGGACATTTTGGCAGCACATTTAAGACTTTTTTTAAAGGGCCACTGGCCCAGTGCCTTAAAGTTTACCAGCTATGCGTATTTGTGATTTAAGGCCATGTCACAGTAATTTTGACCAACAGAAGTATTTGGCATATGCTTAATAAATACAAAATGCAAGCTCACATTCTTTTCCGAAGACGTGTGCACGTTTTTAATTTCCACACACCGTACGACACTCAAGTCATCATTGTTACTTTGAGGTGTGTTTATGTAGCTTTATTTATAAGGACGGGGGCCCTGGGAAGATGATACACGCAACACAATAAATACAAGGAACCTTGACGGTTTCTGTCAAATAGATGTGAGCTACTCCTATTCCGAGCTCAGGCATGGGCTGACTCTTAAATGCACAAGTAGAGGACAAGGTGATCTTCAGCTAGATTGTGAGATTTATCATGCCACGTAAAGCTGCACAGAGGCAGCTGAATGGCATCTCTACATCACTGTGTTCACAATCTTTATAGAACACTGAATGGGGCTGGATTGGAGACAGTCATTGCTAAGCAAGTATCACAAGCATTGTGAGTGGCATGTGAATTACTACTTAAGTGTCAATGTGGGAACATTTTACTTTTTTTACAAACTCTCCAGCAGATAGTGTAGGTTAAACATATTCAATCTAAAACTTAGAATTAACTTGCCCAAGACTTTTGCTGAGCTGTATTGGTTGGCTGTGGTGACAGCCAATCTATATTATATTTAAACATATTTGAGTGCGCCTGTGTGCTAACCATTTCGAAGAGCCACACTCAACAGTGCTCATCAACAGAGGTTGCACACAATTTCTGGATCCCAAGAACGGTATGGAACCCTGGACTTCATTAGAAGTGTAGCTCAATTTCTGATTTAAATTAACAAACAATGAATGTAAAATAACTTATTCATCTTCATAATATTTATCTTGTTTTCAGCTCACATCTCTCATGCCCACGTCTGTCCCTTGTCTATATCTGTATAATTTCACTCCATTCATCTGCATCTCTCTTTCATCTAAATGCACTTCTACATTTTCCTCGTATTTCTCTCATGATTTGCGTACAGCACAATCTCCTATGTCTTTTCTATCATTTCACCACGAGTTTAGAGATTGAAAGGAGGGCCTCACCCCTAAAAACATAATTTATTCTCAGGGCCCCCAGTGGACCAGCACCCCCAATGGTCATCAGGATAAAAAGCCTCAGCTGCAGAACAAGCATCAACCAAATTTAAACATGCACGAAATTAAAGTGAAATGTCATTTATATGTACATGATGCATTTCAGAGTGGGACACGTGGCACAAAAACCTTACATGACCGATTTGTACAACAACTCAGTTACTTCGAGTAGTGAAATGTGTGCACTCCGAGCATAAGTTACATGCATTTAAATCAGATAAGGCTTGCTCACTCGAGAGCCTGATTGACATTAAATTGTTATAAGAGCAACGTAAGCGGTCCATTTCGCTGGGTTTCCTGCAACTGTTATTGATCTAAACGCACCTAGGCTCTGATCCTTTAGCCTGATCACATCACTCACAATGCACCAAACACCCAATTTGCTAGCCTCGGTCAGCAATTCAAAATAAAGACGTGATGTTTTTTCTTAGCCATTAAAAAACAAAGCATTCAAACGCTCCTCTCCCTCCATCGCGACGTTTTGCCTCACACGTTGAGGCATCCTCAGGCGCTGTGTGTGTGTGTGTGTGTGTCGCCTGAGGATGCCTCTAATGTGAGAGGCGAAACGTCGTGATGAGGAGAGAGGGATCGACGCGGCTGTCCCAAGACAGCAGCTTTTCGAAGCAATCATCATGCATCGAGCCGTGAAAACCTACATCATTACAAAACATTCAAAGGAAGATCTGCCTACCCTATGTTTAGTATCACATGCTGCTGTGGTTAACTGTAGGTAATAAAACAAAAAATATATTACACACACAAGGGTGTACATTACCACATAAAAAAATAAACATGTAAAGTCATCATCCTGTCAAAATAGTTGGCCAACGATTAAATACATTTTGATGGAAAATATTAGTCCAAAAGCTCCATATCGGCTATTAGATTCTTGAACAGTTTCTTCCCCCAAGCCATCGGGATCCTCAATACCACGCTCCTCCTCCACCCCTCATCATAACGAGCAGGATACAGACGCTCCACCCCCCAAACACACTGATGCAGATCTGCACTGGCCACTTCAATCCACTACATGTGGTCTATATCGTTTGCGTGTTTTGCCCTCTCCTGTTGGCCGTGTATTCAACCTTGTTTGGTTTTTGCACGGGGGACCCATGAGAAACGTAATTTCGTTCCTATCTATTTATTATACGTTTTACATGGTTAAACAGACCTATGTCTATTTGTTATAATTTCATAACCCTATATGTAGACCCATCTCTATTTACAATTGTACAACATATTCCTAATTTAGAATGCACCACATATTGTCATGTCAACTGTCATTTGCGGGCAACTCTTAAGACCACCACAGCAAATGCGTTTCCGGTCATGCAGCTATTTTTGTCTCCCCAATGGTGATATTTAAGCGACTTAGCAGATAGTTATTTCAGCTTGAGTCAATTCAGATCCCAATTTCTGACGATGTCGACCATACGCATTGAACCCTTGGTCTCTGGGATCACAGAACAGTGTGCTAAATGTTAAGAAACTGCTCCTCACAAGCATACACGCATGAGTGCACGCGCAGAGACATGGACGGGCACATGCACCAGTGGGTGATTTAGTCTTCTCTGGGACAAACATGACTTCATTGATATTTCATGTGTCTGGCAATGGTGCATGTGGGCGTTTGAGTAATGTCCCCAACAACTGATAAACTGGAAAATGACTTCTGAAAGCATTTGCCAAAAACACTGAAGGTCATTTCCAGGGCTGATGGGAATTCATAGTAGCAGGCCATTACTATAAAGAGAAAGTCATTATTTTTTGGAATTAGAAACCTCCTCCCCTTAGCAATAGTTTTAATTAAAACACATTCATGGGGTATAATTTTTGTGGAGGGCGTTTAATTTCTGAAAATTAAGTAAAAACAACAACAAAGTGACATTTGTGCTCGCACAGAACGTCCATTCATTCTCGACGCGCACTAATGGAATTGCGGCAACAAAGAGAGGCGTACACATATTAATTTATCGCATTAACCTTGCGTGCGCCGCGTTTCTTCGACAGGTCAGCCAGCCGGTTCTATTACATGTGCCGTTTGGCGCATGGCGTCCCGTGGGGGAGGCGCTGTCGCTGTTTCCAGCCGACGGTACCTAACTTCTGCCCCGCTGTTGTGACATGTCCGAAGAGCACAACAACCGATTGCACTCAGAGGAAACACATCTATTAAAGATGGCAAGATCAATCGCATTTGACCTCGTCAGCCCAAGACAGGGCAGCAAAACCCATTATGATACCGTACTATGTGCTTTTCTGTACATATTTTCCATGATATACCCTTGTGTACATGGGTTTTCACCAGGTACTATGGTTTCCTCTAAAGACATGCTAGGTTAATTGGCCGAATCAAATAAAGTTAGATGCCCTGTGATGGACTGGCATTCCATCATGGGCATAATCCTGCTTTGTGCCCCATGTCCTGTGGAATAGGCTCTGGCCCCCATCACCCTGTATGGGGTAAAGCGGGCACTGCCTTCACGAAGCCACGACCAGTTTGCCAGTGTGGTCAAATAACCTCCACGACCTGCACAGCATGACAAGTGCTGAGGCCCTCATCCAGCGGTGGAATAACTAAAGGGCTACAAATGTACAAATGTGCAAAGGTCAATAAGAAAACGCGTGCTTTTGGGAACATGAAGTTGATAACAAAATGCAACATACCAATGGGTGTAAAGTAGAACGTTGTTAATTTGTGCTCCTTACCTGAAATTGTAAAACAGGGCTGCACTTGTAGCTAGGTAGGCCTGAGGATAGAAAAATTATCCAGTGAACCTTGTCATACTCTCATCTCATCTCATTATCTGAAACCGCTTAATCCTATATAGGGTCACGGTGAGCCGGAGCCTATCCCAGAAACACACTATCTTCTTCAAAAGAATCCACGTGCCCTGAGAAGGGCACTCCTAAGAAAATACATTCGCTGTAAGGCTTTCCTATCCTTAAAAGGGCACTCGACTCACAAATTGAAGGTTTTGGGTTTAAATCCCAGTTAGGGTCTGCTGAGCAACTCATCTGTCATGATTTGGTAAAATAAGCACTACGTTGTTGGGAGTCGAGTGGTTGTCACACTGATGACACGTGCCCCCACCATGGTAACCTGGAATTTCCACCACAGGCTCAGGCTCCAAGAAACATGAACATTCCTGGAGGCTCATTAGGGCGTCGAGCCACTGACCTTTTCAATTTAACACATTTTGTACGAGGGTTACCAATATGCGCATATTCATTTACTCGTATGCTCACTATCCATGTATTGCAAGTGAGAGTGAATACATTTAAACGGGTATATGTTGTACGCAGCCTCAAAGGACATAACTGAGATCCATCCTGTTTTGTCCAGAGTTCCTCAGGGTTCAATTCTCAGCCCACTCCTCTTCAGCATCTCCACTTGGCCATATCCTACGCAGCCTCAATCTCAGCTACCATTGCTATGCCGATGACATCCAAATCTATATCCACGCAAAGCCATCCATCAATGCGTCTGGTTTTTGCATGTCGTCCCCACCATCAACTGTGAAGGCCTGGCTCAATTCAAATTTCCTAAAACTAAATGGCGACAAAACAGAAGCTTTGCTTGTCGGAACCCCGCACCAATTGTCCAAAGCTGAACCTATCCAATTGATGCTTGACGACCAGACAATTGAAGTTGCACTGCTCCCTGGCACCTGCCTACCTGATCAATATCGTGTTCAACGTGTGCAGAATGCAGCTGCGAGAGTCCTCACCCGCACTCCCATCCACGATCACATATCCCCAGTACCGATGTCTCTCCACTGGTTATCGTGGTAAAACCCTCCATTTCACCTACAAGGCTCTCATTGGCACTACCCCGACGCACATCCGTGACCTACTTCAAGCACTCTCCTAACATGACAACTTCGATCCTCCAATATGGGCTTGCTGCATATGCCCAGTTCGCACCTCCATTCGATGGGTGATAGAGCCTTCTCGAGCGCTGTTCCCAGACTCTTGAATGCCCTACCATTGGAGATTCGATCAGCTGGGTCCCTGGGCATCTTCAAATCTCGTCTCAAAACTCACTTGTTCCCTTAAGGCTTTCAAGTCCTCTGGCTAAGACTGTTAAATGCGGCTCATTGTTGTCATGCTGTGATGATGGCTTGCTGCCGACCTGCGCCTGCTCTGGAACATTTATTCCTTCTTTGTTGAATAATTATTTTGCATTGTTTATTTTATGTCCTTCTAGAATTTATTGCCGCTATTTCACTTTCAGTTGAACTGCCCTGATATTGTTGTTATTGTTGACATGCCGCTCTTTAAAAAACCCCAAATGTTACTGTTTTGATGTTCTTATGTCGTTGTTGCTGACATGCCGTTCTCTCCGCAGCTCTTTGCAGCGCTTTGTGACCCTCGGGTTATTATTATTACGCAATGCGTTTAACGTCACCAATCTAAGCCACCAGAGGCACTACCGTCTACTGCAATGTTAGAGCAATCGGATTCCTGAACCGAGTAACAGGCGTTGAAATGTGACAACTCATCGAATTCCCAGGGGAGCGGGTGGTGTGGTGTGACTCGCTACACCGTTAGTACACACACACACGTACGGTACAACAGCGGCAACGTGAGGAAAATACATTTCGTTTCTATTAACACCGATGCTGTTCTGTGCGCAAGTGACCAAGCAGGCAGTAATCTGCACTGCTTGGCAACAAACAGAAACGTATACTGTCCGCTTGCGAAACAAAATTTTAGACGAAAGGGTCGGATAAACGTTTTGATGGTAAAGCCATTACGCAAAGAATTACGAGAAATACAGCCGAGCGACTACGAGTGTTATTGGAATGTGTGTCGCAATCCTGGCCACCAGTTCTCCCCCCCCAATGGTTCCCCAATGCCTCAAGGTCCTTCCACTCCCCGGGCGCACTGGGGACCTGCGCAAGACAAAATTGATAATTCCAGAGCCTTCCTTTTTGTTGTCAACTTCTCTACAATTTGGTACCAATCTCCAAACCCACATTGTTTTTTTTTCCTGTTAAACGACATATAGTACTGTATCGGAATGGTCGAAGTATATTGTATCGATTGTACTGCCTGTTTTCGCCCTGAGCAGTGCACACAACAAGGGATACTTTACAAAATGCAATAGCTTAGCCACCTATCTGCGATGTCAGGGGGGCACTGGCCTTGACACCAAAGGTGCAATCGACAAATAAAAATACCCATCAGTGTCACTGCCGAACTAAAATAATATTATTTTTACCTCTGAGAAAAAAATCTCGAGGGCAAATAATTTACCAAAATGGTACCTGTCTGATATAATTTAACAAAACGGTACCTCTGAGATAAATGAGAAAGACAAAGCAACTGCATCTGTTCGCTTCCCATTAAAATATGTGGGAATTTCCAGGGGAAAATGTGCACGTTGTGTTGAGCAAGTCACTGACTGCGCTGTGCTGATCCAATCTGTTAATAGACAGCTCTGAGGTCACGGTGACCATCCCCCTGCTATTATCATTTAGACATGAAAAGACAAGTCCCTTAAGCGGTGAGGTGGTGGCGTCGTGTGCTTAGCTTTGTGGTTGAAAGCACGTGCTGCGTAAAGTTTACTTTAGCGTTTCTGACATGAGACTATTGTTCAATTTCATTTCCTCTCCGCCCAAAGCTATCACAATTGTAAAATCATATTTAGAGCTGACAGAATCTTGGTGTTTTAAAATTATCTGTGATTAATGAAGAAACAAAACTTTTCCTTAGGGAAGGCAAAAGAGAAACGAACAAAGTGACCGACGATGACGACACACTTTATCCATTTTGTAGAAAAGGATAAATCGGAAGATTGTATTTTAGGTGATTACATATTGCGCTCAATATTGTTAAAAGTCTCGTTCTTGAGAAGGTAATCACATTAAAATAAGCCTATTTCATGCACACCGTGATTTCCCTGCCTTCACAAGAACATGGGGCCATACTCCGCGCAGGATACACAGGCACCGCTTTGAGGTGTTGGGAGTTAACCTGACCCAAAATGAGCATAGTTGTAACACAACTCATATTGCTGTAACATGTCAATCACAGTATTCGTCAAACATCTATTTTTTTTAAACCTTGAGTTTTCGTGGTCCGTTGAGAAGACATTAATTTGCAAACACTGTTTTCTGAAAGTACTTTAGCTCTAATTAAATATCCATCATCCGTCATCATGCTGCTTATCTGGGTCCGACTCGCGGTGGCATCAGGCTTTAGCAAAGCAGCCCAGATGTCCTTTTCCCGAGCAACTTACCCCAGATCTTCCTGGGGATTCAAAGGCATTCCCAGACCAGCTGAGAGATGGAATCCCTCCAAAGGGTCCTATGTTTGCCCTGGGGTCTTCTCTCAGTTGGCAATGCCCAGTACACCTCCAGAGGGAGGCACCCAGGAGGCATCCTCATCAGATGCCCAAGCCACCTTAACTGGCTCCTCTGAATGAGGAGCAGTGGTTCTACTTTGAGATCCTCCCAGATCACTGATCTCCCCACCCTATCTCTAAGGATGAGCCCAATAACCCTCTGGAGGAATCTCGTTTCAGCCACCTGTATCCATTACCTTACTCTATCGGTCATTATCCAAAGCTCATGACCATAAGTGAGGGTTGGAATTAAGATTAACCAGTGAATTGAGAGCTTTGCCTCCCGACTCAGCTCCCGCTTCACCACGACAGTCCAATACAACACCTACATTACTGCAGACGCAGTCCCCATCCATCTGTCAATCTCACGCTCCCTTTTGCCCTTACTCGTGAATAAGACCCCGAGATACTTGAACTCCTCCACTTGGTTCAACTGCTCACTCTCCCTACACAGAGGGGGCAAGCCACCCTTTTTCCGGGCGTAAACCATGACCTCAGATTTGGAGGTGCTGACTCTCATCCCCACCGCGTCAAACTCAGCCACAAACCGTTTCAGTACACGCTGGAGATCACAGTCTGATGACTCAGAGAGGACAACATCATCTGCAAAAAAGCAGAGATGCCCCCTTCATACCCCAAACTGGATACACTTCAGTCCTCAGCTACGCCTTGATATCCTGTCCATTAAGATCATGAACAGATCATGAATATTCTACTGATCTTCTACTTAAATATCCTTGTCATTATTGTGACCACGTTGCAACCCCCAGGTGCCATATATGGCCCCATATATTGCGGGTGTTGACCATTCACTTGTCTTGACTGGAATTATACCTTGAATTGAAAGGTTTCCCTTAAATACTGGTAGAATCATGCATAGATTTACATTACGCTTATGATAACACATAACAAAAACTCTCACTTATTTTAATCGTGCAAGTGTATGCTCTATGTCATTGGTTATATCACCCCTGCACCATCAGAGGCACTGAGCTATCGCCAATAAATTACTACAATGCGGAGGTTTATTCAAGTCTTCCACACATATTTTGCTTATATTATTTCCTATTGCTCATTGAAAAACAAAATGCTACAACGACACTGACTATGCAAAAATCTCGGATTGCAAGGCTTTGATTTAAACCAGATTTTAAAAATCCGTTGAGTCCAAAGGCTCTTTTAGAGAGTGTTGAAAATAAAGCCTATTTGATGATAACAAAAAACTCCCCACTGAATTTATACTAGTGTACCCAGGGGTGGAAACAGGCCAGAATCAACACGGAATACCATGGTAAAATTAAAAGTGCAAACCCAACTGTGAAAGAATCAGTGACACGTATAGTACAGTGGACATATTTACAGAGGGGGAGAAAGGATATAGACAGATGTGTCTATATAACAATTCCAACCACTTATTAAGCAGCACATTGCGTACCTTATCGCAGATCACAACACGAGACGGCCTACTGTATTTAGGAGCAGCGATTCAATCGTTTTGTGGTGCCAAGCCCCACGCCGTGCCAGGCAAGGTGCACCTGCACACCCATACCCAGCGATCGGGCCATGGGGGGGGGGGGGTCGCGATGTCATGGATGGGTGGGGGGTCGTGCGCGATGAGCGGCGCCGAGTTGCGGCAGTGAGGATGGCTGAATAGGGTGTCGTGCGTGCCAGGCTGGGTGCACATGTGCATGCCCGGGGTTTGAGCTGGGAGAGGGAGAGCTGTGGTGCGGAATGGCTGCGCGGGTCACGTCGGATTGGCTGGGCCACTGTTGCTATGTTCTGATCGGCCGACGGTGGAGGTCAAAGGAAAGTGAGAAAGGGCAAGCGGCGTAAACAATTCTGGTAAAGACCGGTCCCGGACCGGCTTGAGGCGGTACGGCGGGGGGCTGTGAAGGGGAATCGCGCGTCAGGGACATAAAAGGCAAGGGGCTGAGGTATATAAGAGAGAGAGAGAGAGAGACGCAGAGAGGAGGGTGAGTCAGTCATGGGGAGCTGAGGTACCGACTACACGCTAAAGATGTAGATGGCGGCAGAGCGCCCGATTGGCGCGCGTAGCGCGGAGTGCTGTTGAGTCGTTGCGTTAATAAAGTTGTGCACAGCGAGAAGCCTCCCGTCCTCGTCACTGGTGGCGCTGCCGTGAGGAGAAGCGGCGCGCACGTCGTCCCGGGTGCGCGCGGGCGCGACATCGAAGCGGTCTGGTGGTGTGCAGGCCAACTCGTGGGGTTGTGGCCTGACAGTTTGAACAATTCCTTGTGCATCATTCCTAAATCATAATCTCGTTAGATGGCTGGCGTATGATGATGAAAAGTACTGGCAAGCCCTCTAAAATGTAATTTGCTTCAATGAGACTGATCCAGCCCCTTGTCAGCCCTTTCGATGTTAGATGTTTATTATTGCAGCACAAAATACCCAGCGACTGTGAAAGCTCTGAATGAGGGATTCCTGCGATACAACAAAGGTTCCTACTGACGGAAATATGTGATTGGATGATATCCGATAACAGCAATCGTATTATAACAGAAATCCCACGACCATCAAGATGCTAAATACACGCACGTAAGAGCAAAGTCGCATAGTGCGAACGCACGTGATGTGAAGTACCTGGACCAGCGTGGGACACGGCGTGGTGACATCACTCGCTCCTCAGCGTGGTGATGTCATTACCAAACTCGCCCATGGCTCCAAGCCAATCTGGACACACGCATGGCGGGTGTGTGGGCTCACCATCGGGTTACGTTTAAAGTACAGAGGAAACGTAATTTATACATCGCCATAAATATTGTATTCTATGCAAATTCCTCGAATAGAAGTTGGAAGTTTTAGAAATTATGCAATGCAATAAATAACCTTACATAATTTTGAATGTGTTGTAGAATGTAAGGTTTAAATTGAGGTAAAAAATAAATAGTTTTTATATATAATCCAGAGTTGTCAAGAGGTGGAATAATAATAATGTTTGCACGTCTAGAGCGCTTGTAATAATTGCACTTTGTCAAGACGATTGGTCACAAATAGTGAATACAATTTAGCATAACATGTGCCAGCAATGTCATCGTTTAAGGCCAAAGCAGTGTATATTGATTTTAAATTTTTCTGCCAATAGGTGTATAACTGAAAGAGTAGTGCTGCCATCTCAAAGCAAGGTCTCACAGCAAAAACACGGGAGTTTATTCTTGGATAAGGTGCCTTTCTGTGTGGCGTTTACATGTTATCTCCATGTGCACGTAAATGTTTGCCAGGTGCTCGTGTTTCCTCCCACGGTTCAAAGGCATGATGCCCAGGTTAACTGTGCCGACTAAATTGCCCACGGTGCCTCAACGTCATAACCGGATTACCCCTCCTCGCTGGACAAATGTTAAAAAGAGCTCCATGGTTCAACAGTTCCTTACAGCTTAAATAAAAAAAACTGATTTACTGAAACTAGAGAATGGATTAGCAACATTCATTCATTATCAACACCCCTTTAATCCTGAACAGAGTCGTGGGGAGAGGAGCGGAACCTATCTCGGCCGACAGAGGGCGCAGGGCGGGGAAATACCCAGGATGTGACACCCGTACATCGCAGGGCACACTTTTTCGGGCAATTTACTCACAGGGCAATTAGCGTAGGCAGCAGCGTGTCTTTGGACGGTGGGAGGAAACTGGGGTACCCGGCAAAATACCACACGGGCACGAGATAACACACAAACTCCACACAGAAAGGCACTCGAGCCGGGAATCGAACCCAGGGCCTTCTCACGATGATGCGACACTGCGCCGCCCAATCATTAGATAACATAACATTAAGTAAACATTATAAGTGTAAAAATAATACACACAAATATTAAGTAATGATGAGATGAGGGTTGTATATCTGATGAAAAAAGGGTTTTGTAATGCGTGACAAAGGTTTGTATTGGACGAGATAAGGTTTCCGTATCAGATGAGATGAGTATTTTCTATGGGATGAGGAGACGAGGGTCCTGTATTGTAACGGCTCTATCAAAGTAATTGCAAAGGAAGCAGCTCTAAAACATAGCTCTTCTTTAAATAAGCCTGATAACATGAAACTACATTTGGGGGTCCTCTCAACCCTGGGTACATGTTCAAAAAATCTAATCACTTTGCTTCAGACTGATCCGTTCCCCCAGTAACCTCTTCCCATTTCAAGCTCTGATTACATCTAACAGTGCACTGCAGTTGGGTGGCACTTGACTCACAACACAGAGGTTACAAGTTCAAATCACAACTCGATGTTGACTCAAACCATCATATCTTCGAAAATGACAAAACGAGAACCACTTTCTGGTAAATCAAACAGTGATTAACTTACACAGTCTGGCTACTGAAAATCGAATGTGGAATTTCCAAACTTGGCTCAGGACCACCAACCGACATGAACAATGCCCGAAACAAACATCGGCTAGCCGACAGTGACATTTTGAAATGTGGCAAGCCATAACACATTACTTGACCAATCTGTCCAGTTTTGCATTCATCTTAGAAGCAGAACTGGAGCGATGGTCAGTATGCGTGACATGCCAGCATCAGGCCATCTGTCACGCTATGAGCAAGAGCTATATGCGCAAGGTTCTTCAAACAAAAACTCTAAACTGAAGACATATCCAAAGTGCAGAGATTAAAGAACCTGGTCACAATGTGATATTTAGCTGTACTGAAATACCTTCACAGTTTAACGAATGTCTCTGGTGTGTCCAAATTTTCCCTTCTTGGACAATTCTCCAACGCAATTACTATCCCCGATGGACGAAGCATCTCTGTAAATGAGATTGATGCATCTCGCGGGATATTTCCAACATACGTTTTGTGAAAATAAAAATAAAATTGTACTTTATTTCCCCACTCTCTTTTTTACCGTGATACAATACACAGTGGGCATATTATGCTGCGTTTCCATACATGATGATTACAGAATGACTTTATAACTTATTATGGATTACCAATCAACACCAATCCATTGGTACATGAGCACATTTAAATACATAAAACAAACTAATGACAATTTTTATGTTTTATAAGCTAGGTGAGAACAGGTTGAGATGTAAATTCCGTTCAGTAATAGATACATGCTAGCCTATACATTGACCTCTGCTATTAACTGCATACTTGTAATTACACGGAGACAATATTCAACAAAAACAAATCAGACACATCATATAGACTGTTGGGGGAATACGTGGACTTTGTGTGTATGGTAGATTACATGCAGGGACGATGACCATTAGGTGATACCGGAGACTGAACAGCAACTGAAGGAAAGAAGCTGACCAAGAGAACTACCACCACCAGAGGAGAGATGAGTTCAGTTCATAAGCAGCGAGGCAACAGTTTCCCGTGACCATGATGAATGACGACGGCACATCGAGCGCTTCATCCAACAATACACAATGGCTGACAATGATTTTTAACGAAAGGCCAATTTCCAAATTGAGACGTAAACCTTATAATAGAAGGATCTGTATGTCCCACTGAACCCCAAACCTACGTTATTTGGAGTCTAGGACCCCTGCTATGGTATACATGTAACAAAACACGTTATTGTTGATTTGCCGTTCATATGTCGCTGTTGTTGGCTTTATGACCCTGGGGGGAAAACTGCTCTAGAAGTGCAATTAGTATTATTATACAGGTATGGGGGAGTTTCGCGATAAATAACAACCCGTAGACCCTCCAAATAAACGAGGTTGGGTTTACAAAAGGCATCCGGCTGTAAAAATTTGCTCCAATATCCTTACAAATGGCAGGCCAACCGGTCAAACCGGTTCAATCTAAATAGCGCCGATAAAACCGTCAACAACAGCAACCGCTTTAGCAATGACGATCAATGGCCTGCTATTAAAACCTAAAGCTCGGGATGTTCCCCGTCTACTTTACAGCAGATGGCGCACTGTGTTAATGCCTCACAGCACAACCAAGCAGAGGTTGTACCGGTGTTTGCACTAACTTTTATAATTCCCAATTGTCCAACTGAACATGGCAGCCTTGAATTTCCAATGCATGTCAGATGCATGGAGAGAAGACATATGACATCGTGTATGATACACATGTGTGTTTGTGATCCAGCTCGTGCACTTTCAGTCCATCACACAGCACTGCCCACCTGAAGCACGCACACATACACACACGTATGTACACACCCCACCTGCGTGTGCGCTTAGGGAAATCGTCTCAATGCACAAAGTACTGGATTTTAAACCAAACAGCAAGAACAACGCATAAATGTAGGACACGTCCGTTGTATTGTCAGTGCTGCATGACCTTGGATTTATGGAATTGCTTCCTGTCAGAACATGCAGAATTTTCTTTAACACCATTTTCAAAAACCAAATGGTCAGGCACAGCTAATGAAGATGCAGCGTCGTGTGGGTGAGCATAACACAAGGTGATCCCTTTCTCATACAATCTACTAACAATACAATCGTTAGAAAGTATACATTTATTAATTGCAAGTGTGGGCTACTAGGCATTACATCCTGTATACCCTACACATTTCTTTCTTACATATTTTGCTCTGTTTTCTTTAAATTTTGTGAACCTGTGCTAAGAATTAGTGGCAATTTATATAGATCGCACCATATATAATAAAGCAATTGTATTTTAGTGTATACATTCATAAATATGTTTTTATCAGCTTTACTTCCCAGTTATTGATTACTCTGATAAAACTGCAGAAAAAGCCAGCAATATTCCCAAAAGGATATCGAGAAAAAATCCAGGTCAAAGCAGTCACATCAGCTGATAAGGTCATCAACTATAGAAGTCAGAGGAACGTGTTACACGCTTCAAACAAGATCGTCCGAAGGACGGGTACTCTACCAGTTTGTAAATCTTTTTCCTTTGTGGCAGCTCACGTCGTAATCTCTCCTAAAATAGATTTGTGAATCTTTATCCACACTGCCACCTTCCTTGGTCGTTCTGTTGGTGTAAGAAATGGCTACCTGTCTTGAGACATTCTGTAACCCATTGAGTAAAAATGTAAGATGGTCATTAGAAAGAATTGGGGGGGGGGGGGTATCTATACCTGGATCAACCTTTATAAACCATCTAAGGATTTCACCAATTTAAAATATATATATGGAACATTTACTTCAAGCCCATTTAAGTTCTACTGCTGAAATAAGGTCTTCCGAGCCCTGTCGCGCTGTCAGTGCTGAATGTTAACAGGAATTATAATTGCACTTTTAGAGCGCTTTTCACCCGAAGGTCCCAAAGCAGCATGCAAGCAACAACAACGACATAAGAACAACAAATCAACAACAATAACGTTTTTTTGAGGGGTTTTTTAAAATACAAATCTGAGCTGTAGAGAGAACGGCACATCAACAACATCAGGACAGTTCAACTGAAAGTCAAATTGTGGCAAAAAATTATAGAAGGACGTAAAAAAAATACCATACTTCACCACGCTGATCACTGTAGAATAGTGAAAGGGCTGGGGGAAAGGAGGGAGGAGGGGAGAGGTGAAGGACCGGTCAGATTTGCTTTATGGGTCACACCACCGATGGTTTGGAATTGAACTTGGGTCACTAAGTTCATTGCACAATGTGCTAATGACTGCACCACTGCTTCGCCAAGGCCATTAATAACACTTTGCATCCTTATCAATCCACTGCTGGACGGAGGCATCACGCTGCCCATCATATAGGTTATTTAGCCATACTTAATTGTTGATCAGTACACATTGGCTAACAACTTTCCTTTTGTATTGATGTCGATTTTCCTTTTACGGTCGCCAATTCCATTTTTGCCTGTATGCTTTTGCACGTTACCACTTCAGTGAGTACGAGCAAAGAGTGAACATTGACATTAGGACGATCACGGGTATTGGTCCAAAGTGAACAGAAGACAACAAGTCAAGCAGTAAATGCTATAAGTATGACAACAGTGGTTTACATTTCACAGTATGATGAAACATTTTGTCGTGACCTCACACACCAAAGGGCCAAAGCGGTTCTCAATGCCATGCGTTTTAATGGTTTTCGCATCGAGAGCTGCTCTTATGTTCTTGTTGTTGCGGACATGCCATTCTTTCCACAGCTCGGTGTAGCGCTTTGTGACATTCCCTCTGGAAGTGCAATTATTATTATCATTGCTTCTGAATAACAGCTCACTCCGTGACACCATCCCTGCCACACGCACGACCAAAATGTACACAGATATGTAGATGTGACAGCAGCAGGATTCACTGCTTTATATGCTAAATAACGGCAAACAAGACATTCATAGCCCGCGTTGAAATATTATTGTTATTTGATGCGGCAATAGAACACCGAGCTTTTGCTGATGTGTTAATTAATGTACGGTAAAAATAATAAACTGTGGTATATTTACTTATAATATCCATAGACCTTACTCCCTGTCCCTCTCTCAATTTATGTCAACATCTTTGGAATATGATTTATCAATCAAAAACAGTTTCCTATCTCCCTTTCCAAATACATAAAGCCTGATAATGCTTCCAAGGTTGAAGGCAAAATGCTGCAGAGTGGCAGAACACTCGATACACTATGAGAAAAGAGTAGGTCTGAAGTGCCATTCTGAAATTTAGACAATATTTAATATCAGCGTGCTCGCACGTGCCTCAAAAATAAAGCAATTCATTCATTCACAGACCACAAACCGTTTGCAAAGCGCGATAATGCAGGTGCTTCGTTGTGCAATTCAAAGCCAATTACTTTGGCATTGCACAAAAATGCAATTAAATACAGTTCATGGGATTTTACGAGACTCTTTTAAGCCTCTCCCAGGACCTAGGTGAGTGGGAGAATCCGGCAACTTAAGTGCCGGCTCATAGTGGTGCCAGTTCCCCCCCACCCAACCCGTCACCGACATCGCAATACTGCAACAAAGGTGGTAGAGGCACCGTCACACGTTTTAACGGGAGGTATACGAAGAACAAGAGGAGGCAGACGCGCTGGAGGATACCGCAAGCTGTAGAAAGCAGCCGAGGGGACTCCTGCCATCGCTGTTTATGCTGCACACCCAAGGAAGTGACGCGGGAGGTGGCAGAGGTGGCGATGAAGACATAGCAGCAGCGAAGCACATGGAATGGTGAACAACCGGAAAGAAGCCCACAGCGCGATCGCCAAATCGGTCATCTACAGCATCAGCTAATATGACATTTATATCACAATGCATATAAAGGTATGGTAGGTATTAAAATAATAATTAAACTATGACCAAATCATCCAATCTCAGTAGATCAAGAGAGCTCAGCAAAACTGAGTCTGGAAATGCTTGCATGCTGCACACCTACTATGTTGTGAGCAGCAGAAGATAGTGCAGAAAAATCTAATATTGAAGTGTATATTTATGCTCCCCACCTTCACCACTCTATCCCGCGTAACATATAAAGGTAGTCATGCAACTCCAGAAACACATCCTGGACAATGACCTCGATCCCTTCCAATCTGGGTTCAGATCGGCCATGGTACTGAAACTGCTCAGGTCAAAGTAGTTGATCACCTACTTCTCGCTGCTGATGAAGGCTTGTCAAGTATTGCAGCCTTTGATACCGTTGACCACTCGACCTGACTAGAGCGACTGCATGGCAGAGGAGCCTCTGGCTATATCCTGCACTAGCTGAACTCCTGCCTCTCCAACCAGAAGCAGCTCGTCAGCCTCGGAGGATGTAACTCAGATATCCATCCTCTTTTGTCTGGAATCCCTCAGGGTTCAGTCCTCAACCTCTTCCTCTTCAGGCGTCTACATCAAACCACTTGGCCATATCCTGCACAGCCTCAATCTAAGCTATCATTGCTATGCCGATGACATCCAAATCGATATCTACATAAAGCCATCTATAAATGTGTCTGGTCTTCGCACGTCGTCCTCAATGTCAACTCTGAAGTCCTGACCCAATTCAAATTTCCTAAAACTAAACGGAAACAAAACAGACGCTTTGCTTGTCGGAACCCTGCAACAAGTGTCCAAGGCTGAACCTGTCCATTTGATACTTGACGACCAGACCATCGAAGTTGCTAAGGCAGTCCAGAATCTCGGAGTGACTCTTCATTCGTCACTCACCTTCGAGACACGCATCAACAAGGTGACGAAGGGAGCCGAATTCCATCTCAGAAATATAGCCAGACTGCACAAAAATCCTGTCACCCTCTGACGCTGAGAAGCTAATCCATATCTTCATCTGCTCACAAATCGATTATTGCAATGCACTACTCCCTGGCATCCCTGCCTAAATTATCAATCGTCTCCTACGTGTGCAGAATGCGGCTGCTGGTCCTCACCTGCACTCACATCTACAATCACATATCCCCAGTGCTGGCATCTCTCCACTGGCTACCGGCTAAACACAGGATTGAATAAAAGAAAAAACCCTTTTCACCTACAAGGCTCTCATAGGCACCACTCCGACATACATCAGTGACTTCAGGATCCCTGCCCAACGTGACATATTCAATCCTCCAACACGGGCTTGCTACATGTGCCCAGATCGCACCTCCATTCGATGGGTGACAGCCTTCTCGCGCGCTGTTCCCAGACTCTGAAATGCCATTCCTTTGGAGATTCGATCAGCTGAGTCCCTGGGCATCTTCAAATCCTGTATCAAGACTCACTTGTTCCATAAGGCCTTGAAGTCCTCTGGCTAGAACTGTTGATGCGGCTCAATGTTGTGCTGGGATGATGGCACGCTGTTGACCTGTGCCTGCTAAGTAGTGCTTCTTCCTTCCTTTATTTGTTTACCAATTATTTAAGTTATTTTATTTACTTCATTAATTTATAGTGATTATTTTACTCCATTGATCTACTCTATTGTTGTTCTCTCCACAGCTCTGTGCAGCGCTTTGTGAACCACGGGTGAAAAGCGCTAAATAAATGCAAATATTATTAGTATTAAATAACTATCGTAACTCACGTGGCACGCACAGACTCTCATGCAGCACTGGAATGAAAAATAGCAGTACATGTACATTAAAATCATGGTAACGATATTACAGGATAGTGCTTGCCTGTGCACATAAAAGAAACCTAAATGGTAATCGACCAACTCCCAAACAGAAGTATTATGTCAGTATCACAAGACTCACAGAGCCTTCCTGGATGAATGAAAACACTCTCACCAAGAGCATATGATGACAACAGCGAGCAGCACTCTAGGTTGCTGCTCTCATGACATTACGAACATTATTCGGACAGCAACGTGGCCAAAACTCGACGATGATCATAGTCGCGTGCTGGGCACGTGTCCCGCCACGTTAGAGTTACAAGTGGAATCAATCTGGACGTTTCTACTACTCAATTCTCACAGGCGCTCCAAAACGCAAGACTGTAAGTGGCGCTGACGTGAAGACGTGCCGCAACAACAAGGTCATATGCAGCAACGTCACGGGGTGCTCTGAACAAGGACAAAGCGCCACTGCCGCATTCGCTCAAAACCATATCCTAATGTTTGCGTAACAATTCCGTCTCGAGCAGTGGTAAGCGAGTTACACAAACGCATGGGACCATGCTGCTGTGACCGCACTGTGTAACCACTGATGATAACAGTGTTCGATCAGTTAGCTCTACAACAGTGTATCTTGACCAGAATACTTGAACCTGTACGTGGGAGTGGACCTGTCGTTGTAACCGCATTGCATTAGCATTTCAGTGACCCGAATTTGATGAGAGGCCATGCAATTGGCTGGCATGTCAACAAGCTGTGGGCATCTGTTAGTTTAAAATTAGTTTTAGCAGACGCTGCGTGGTGCACTGTGAACCCAGCGACCCGAGTTCCATTCCCACTCACGAGCAACACTGTGACCATTTTCTGAACACGTCCTGGCCCCCCACATAGCTGCGGGCCATGGTATGTTTAGACAAAACAAACGATTGTGTGCATTGAGGTCAGAGCAAACTGCAAACTCCTCAAAAGGTCCTCTCTCTCTAAAGTCACAGGTGTCAGAATATCTACAAGACGACAATGTTTAAAATGCATTATATAACTCCAGGCAGTCCTCACAACTCATCCCTAGCATAGCGTCGGGGTCGTGATTATTGCTCTTTTCAAACGGTTTCAAAAGTTTCAAGAACACGAAATAATAATTAATAATAACTGCATTTATACAGCGCTTTTCACCCGAGCGTCACAAAGCGTTGCAGAGAGCTGCGGAGAGAACGGCACGTCAACAAAAGTGGCATTAGAATGGAAAGACAGCAACAGCAGCAATTCGTTTGTGCTTTCTTTTCAAATATACACATCCTAGCAAATCAATATGCAAAACACGATCAAACTCTCAATTACAACTTCAAAATGCAAAATAATCAGAGCCTACAACACGTATCTGTTGGAAATGGTCCAATGCAACATTTATTGTACAATAATAACAATAACTGCACATCTGGAGTGCCCATCACCCAACGGTCACAAAGCGCTGCACAGAGCTGCGGCGAGAATGGCACATCAACGAGATAAGAACGGCAAATCAGCAATAACGGTGTTTTAGGAATTTTTTTTATACAAATCCGAGCTGTGGAGAGAACCGCGTCTCAACAAAATCAGGACAGTTCAACTGAAAGTCAAATAATAGCAATACATTATAGGACAAAAAATAAGCGATTATTCTGCTACAAACATGAACTAAATGTTCCCGAGCAGGCGCAGTTCGAAGGATTTGCCATCATCGCTGCACAACAACACTGAGCCGCATCAAGAGTCCAAGCTTGAGGACTTGAAAGCCTTACAGAACAAGTGAATCTTGAGATGAGATTTGAAGATCCCCAAGGACTCAGCTGATCGGAATCTCCCCAGGTAGGGCAGTCCAGAGTCTGGGAGCAGCGCGCAAGAAGGCTCTGTCACCCATCGAATGGAGGTGTGATCTGAGCACATGCAGCAAGCCCGTATTAGAGGATCGAAATTATCGTGTTGAGGAAGGTATCTGAAGTAGGTCACTGATGTATGTCGGAGCTGTACCAGTGAGAGCCTTGTAGGTGAGACGTACCATTACATTCTCTAATAAGTAACATAAGCATACCACTCATCATCATCAGCCATTATCAATCTGCTGCTAGTTAAAGACCTCCCCAATCCATCACCATATTACATTGCCCTGTGACCTTACGATCCATTTACAAGCTGATATTTTTACTCTATCCTCACTATGAATATCCTCTCCAGTGAATTCCAATACTATCGAACGTAAATATACCAGATTAGTATTACATTTGTGTTATAGATCCAAATGGGCATTGTGTCACAGAAATCTAACCTTGGCATTCTCTGGAGCTCACTTAAGGCAGGGTATAAGTAGCATGAACCAGATCTTACTAGCCCTTGTCAGTTCCATCTGAAACAACACGTGACCATGCAGCCACCAAGTGCACGCCGCAGCCGAGGTATTTGCGAGCACGCATCAAGTGGCTCCACTGCATGCGGGAGGTGCATTCGGTCCAGCTTTCAGAGTAAACAAAAGCATAATGGCATGTAGCAGATGCGTTCGTAAATGTCATGATCTGTCACACACACAATCCGTGGCTAAGCCGACGCACACACAATAGCAAAGTGCAATTAGGATTTTGCTGGAGCATACTTCCTGCCATAGTTACGTCCGGGAGTTCTGGATTAATAAAATAAATTAGCAAAGCCTTGCTGCCGTACATGTGAATATGAATCTTATACCCTGGATGGGTAATCCATCCGTACCAAATTGACAGAGGAAAATGGAAAACAAAGAGTATGTTGCTGACAGTTACAAGTTGCAAAGTTGATCTAAATTAAAATGCTCAAGTCTGAACGCAGCAAGGAAGCAGATTAATCACTCTGCGGAGTTTGTCGGCACGGAGCCAACGTTTAATTCGAGTCTCCACGGCATCGTACTCAGTTTGCGCTCCCATCCACTACTTATTTGCAGAATGGGACGTCTGTGCCCGGTACAAAACAGCGCTCGTCAGTCAAAGGTCGCGCGTCTGTTGTTTCTAAAACGTCAACGTCCTTACATTCTTCCTGCTAGTGTAGCACCCGTTACTGTGAGCAATTAACATAATGCTTCATGCCAATATTTTTTGCGAATACGTATGACATACGTATGGCACGCATGCAGACTAGAAATGTTAGGCATGGGGGATTAAACATACAAAACAATGTCTATGGGCTTCTGAACTTCCTTGCTGTTTATAAAAAAAAAAGTGCATGGTGGCTGTACAGATTCAAAGCAATAGTTTACCCAGTATCAGTGCTATAAGCACTCGCAAGCACAAATGCAAACGTTTGATTTATATATCACAGTACTTCTCCAACCAAGCTGAAAAAAAAAACACTGGCAATAGTGTGTTTAGCTGCCATGTCAGTGCTTTTCCCTCAATAAGTATAAATATTCGCTTCCATTTAAAGAGGCAATGGGAGGGCAGACAATCACAATATGAATAAATGGGCATTTAGCTCATACAAAGCTTACAAGTTGCCAATAATTTTTAAAGGCCGCCGCCAAACACCGTTTTTGCTCGGTAATCTTTTAACACTTTTGTGAAATATTGCAAGGTACATGGGAAGTACACCAGCAATGTGGTTGCAATTATGTTCCGTGGCCATGGGCAAAAGAGAAGACAAAGGTATTGGTGATATTTGTGTTTGCGAATAAAATGAGAGACACCACTATGTTCTGCTTTGTGGTTCTTAAGCGAAATAGTGGGGCACAGGCCTATGAACTCGTGGAGGCATGTACACTAAGCACGTCGATTAATTTACTAGCAGGCATGTTCTCATGTTCTGTTATATAACCGTAATGGTATGGGACTCTTAGAATTCCACGGGGAGAAATCTTGCACATGTCAAGTGTAAGTGGGGAACCTGATTAACTACCCCCCCCCCACCTTCTTCTCTCCAGATCTCTTGACTACTCCAGTTGACACACAACCCACAAAGTCTGCTCTTTATGTCATCCCACCATGTGACTAGTTCATCTCCATTGCCGATCTCTCCATCCCACGGCACCGTTCACCTCTGTAACCTGCCCTCTTCAATTCGGCACACAAGATTTATACACATCACTATGTCCTCTGCATCATCGCCATCGCAACACACACTTGCACCATTCTGCTCTGAAAATTGAAGTTGTTTACACTTTTATGCTGTGACATTCTTAGCACCATCTGCATACATCCCACACTAAAAAGCCAGACGCTTATTTTCAAATTACTTTGCTAAGCATAAAACTGATATTCTCAACTGGTGGGCCACAAGCACCAGTAGCCTGTAGGATCTATACCCAAGTGGGCCTTGAGGTGCAAAATGTTTACAACCCCTGGCCGAGATGATTAACTAACATGGACATTCTTTTTTCTGTTAGGTACCAAATTCTACAGGACGTTGGTGACAATGGTCTTCCACAAATTAAATGCTCTTTGATATTGCAAGAATATCTACGGTTGACATGCTTATCCATTTTGATAGATGCTTGATATGTCAATCTCCGTTGTCCACGATCTCTCTTTCCATCACATTTTCCAGTTCTAACCAGATTTTCTCTATCCTCATAATATGCCCGAGAAACTTCGACTGTCTCCTTCTAATATCATTTAACATCTTCCTTCTGCATCCCATTCTTGACCAAAGTCTTAGGTGTGACTTGTCCAGGATACGTTCAAAGACCTGTCGACAGAACCGCATTCCAGCAGTGCAATTCTCTCTCCCCCATACTTGGTGATTTTGTCCAACATTCGGATTCAGACATGACAAATGGTACAACGTAAACATTCAGAACTCTTAGGTTCATACCCATAGACATTTTTATTACTTATTAGTATCTTTTTCATTTTGGAAAAGCTATATTTGGCCACCCCTATCCTCCAATTTATTTCAAAATCACATTTACTGCCTGATGTTATCCAACTTCTCAGAGAGTCGAATCTATTAACCTGTCTTATATTTTCATTACCTAATTTGATGTTATGTTCAGGTACAATTTCCTTGGTTGAAATTCGTGATATTAATTACCCAGTTCTAGGTATACACGAAATGATTTCACATACAACTATGCAATATGGAGTTATAAAATATACAAGTGCTGCAGGGTTTTTAAAACCACACACAAGAGGGGGGTAGGGGTGTTCGAACGGATGGAAAAAATGTTTTACCTTTTCTATCATAAATGCAAGTGTTAAGATGTGCTAATACCAAATAGACACCATTTTCAAAGGGATTGCGTCTGCGCAACCTCACATAATTATTATAATTGCACTTCTGGAGCGCTTTTCACCCAAGGGTCACAAAGCGCTGCACAAATCTGTGGAAAGAACGGCACGTCAGCAACAACAACATCCATCCATCCATTTTCTACACCGCTTGTTCTGGTGAGGGTCGCAGTGACAACAACATATGAACGGCAAATCAACAACATGATCAACACGAACAAATGTTTTGATAAGATATGAATTTTACTGATGTAGGTTTTCAAGGTTCAATGCATGATGATTATTGCTTGCCAAAGCTGTTCTTTCTAGATAATCATGTCCAGCACTCAGCCTGAAAATGCCTCCAACGTGGGAGGCAAAACGTCGTATGGAGAGGAGGAACGCTCGACATGGCTATCCGGAAAGGTCAGCTTCGGTAAACAATCATCACTGTATGCATTGTCCTTCAAACTGATTGGCCTGCAGACAGCCTCCTTTATGTACACAAAAGGCCATCAAAAGGCCACCAAAAGGCAAGCAGTACAAGGACAATGCCAATACCAAAGCATTAAAAACCAGAGAATAACAGTTAACGTTATGATGATTGTTGGTTGTGAGAATGAGGATAGAACAGACAACTAAATCTATTTTATGGAATTGGAATATTTTTCAAAAGTGTTGCTTGCAGTTATTTGGTGGCCTTGCATGAGCAGCGGTGCACAAAGCACGATTAACAAAACCACTCGACACATCCATTTCTAAAAAGAGAGGTATATAATCAGACGCTTTGGGCAATAGTTCCATTTCACGTACTATATAACTGTTACATATAATTTAGGCATTCATCTCTTAAAAGACTTGATACGCAGGTTATGTGCGACGTTGCGTTTAGCGCGACGGAGAGAGGCGGCTACAGGCCAAGGTGACGAGGAAGGTCGTGAGCTGGCGTTTGTCCTACACCGTGATGAACACGTACAGTAGTGCATTATAATGCACATTGTTTATAGATACAGGGGGCACTTCTTCACATAATTGAAAGGACTGTCAACTTACATTCATGGGGGAAGTTTTTGCAAGCAAAAACGTTTATCATAATTGCACTACTTTGACAGTGATTTAAATGTCACGTCCATGTGGCAATTCTAGTCACATGCCTTAAGCCGTCATCACAACAAGGTCGAACAAACGCATTAATCCTGTTACTAACGCACAACCACTCAAACATTTCAAATTGAGGAAAACCTACATCATTAAATTGAGAAAAACTTAACAGAAAACCTTTTGCCATAATTACATTTGTAAGGACAATGGCCATGTATTGTCCCGCATGTATTTTAAGATAAAGTGGCAACAATTCAAGTACGGCTTTCGCAAATCCTGAGTGAAAGTTTAATCTGCGAAAGTACGCCTCCCACCCCCAATCAGGCTCTGCTATGAAGGATGTAAATTCTGAGCAACACAATGCAGCGTCTTCCCATCACTGGCGTGACTGGGAGAGGGAGTTCTGCGCGACGCACCATCATCGCCACATCATTTCCACGCCATCTATGCACCGCCATGCGTCTGACGATGTGTGACGGGCAGAGCAGACAGGGTACCAGCACAGTACTGCCCGACAAGGGAATCAAGGGCAAAACAATACATATGCAAAAATACAACTGGTTTATCACACCGGTGTAAACACCAAAACACTCATATATTTAAACAATTGTTGTGCTGCAGACTTTTGCATGTTTCAATGAACCCCAGAGCTATGTCACCTGGAGCCGAGCACTCCTGAAAGAGTCTTCCCCCTTGGCGAAGAGGTCTAGGGGGAAGTTTATGACAAATAACAATGTGAAGGTCCCTCGCCTGAAGGGCAACCGGATGTAAAATTCTACTCCAATATTCCCACCACTGGGGGACAACCTGGGTCAATCTGGATAGCGACTGTTCAAACCAGGAAGAACAAACTAAAGTAATTATTTGTATATGGCTGCTGTGCTGGCAATGATACACAAACACAATGAACAAAGAAAACCTCAACAGATTTATCGACAACACTGCCTTAATGGAAAAATATGTACGGTGCTTGGTAAAATTTTGGGCAATGGGCATCGCTCACCAGTAGAAATAACAAGATTAGGGCTATTCATCGGCACCCCTGAGCCAGTAGAAACAATTCCGCATTCCCACTACAGGAATATGTCATGAGTAGAATGGCTACCAATCTCCGGAGGTTTTTGCGCCTATGCTGCCGGACTTGCCGGTGTGTTTTGGGGGTTGTACTGTGCAATGTTCGGCGTGTGGTTCCTCATGAGGTAGCATCTACCAGAACTGAATTATCATCGAATATGCGGTGATAAGATGTCTGGTGTTTTAGTGTATATACCAGGAGCTTCTTCGGGAAATGAATAATCAGTTATAAATAAGTACCAAAAAGAAGCATTAGATTGTGGAGTTGAACGTCAGGCTTCACGTCGAACGCAACGCGGTACAATCCCAAAAGGCAGCAGACAGCTACAATTGCCACTGCTCATTTTTACACAAAAAGGTGCTTGTTTTTGCGAACGCCAGAGGAATAAAGGGCCAAGTTAACCCTCCTCCCACTTTGTGACTTTGTATTGAGTGCTAGAACCACATGGCCACCAGGCCACATTATTGAACCGTAAGGCAAACTGTAATTTGTGGATGAGCGTCAATGCCGTTAACAGCATTTCAATCAGCTTAGTGAATTTCACGAACCATTTCTACATGGCATTTAATTCAGGTCACCGCAAACACATTGTTATTACGGATTCAAAGCCATTGCTTTCATAAATGACGAATGGCATTTCACTGAAGGCAGTCATTGCTTGATTATTATTATTATTAATGTGGGCATGAGGCATCAATATTTAGGAGCTGCAAGCCAGGAGTCTTGGCAGGTCATGAAAAAGTTAATATTGCTGAAATATTTAGACATCACAGGTTTTTAATGCGATCAATAGGTCATATATTGAGTTGTTACTATTTTACTTTATCAATAAATAAATGGTCGAACAGCAAAGGTGCTACCCTGTAATTTTGGAAACATTCACAATACACAAAATAGTCATCATTACCATCAGTCATCACCTCCTTCTGGCGTTATATCCTGCCCAAACCTATTTACTTATACTAATGATTTAAAGTACGTCTTGCATATATTCTCAACCCATGTATTCATCTTGCAATCACTCCGCAGAGCATTGTGTTACACTGTGCAAAGGGGAATGCCCTAGGAAACAATATACCACAAAACTAATAAACGTATTGTTTTTTTACCGAGCACTCACGAGTTACTCTTTAAATCCCAAATTGCTGTGCTTAGAAAGCGTTTTTCTTCCATTATGTTCCTTATTACAGTGAAGCTTAATTAAATGTAACAGCAATAAGTTTAAATAATGCTTGCTTTAATTGCCACTGTAGAAAATAGGATGAGGGCATTGGCAATTGACTTTGGGGAAAAAAGTTAGTTGCATCACTGCCACAAATGATGCAATATGGCATTATAGCAAACGCTAATTTTTATATGCTGCTGGACACGTTAGACCACTGTGGAAAGGTTTCTTCATCTCTCACACAATACAAACCGTATTCACGAACGGGCAGCCAAGAAGAAATGGAACGCATCCACGAGGATGCGCACAAATGACACGGTTGATTAAAATAACAAATATTTATGACATCTATTTAATAAAAATAATTGCATTTCTAGAGCGCCTTTTACCCGAGGGTCACAAAGCGCTACACAGAGCTGCGGAGATAATGGCATGTCAACAATAACGACATAAGAATGGCAAATCAGCAACAGTAACTTTTTTTTTAGGATTTTTTTGTTACAAATCGGAGCTGTGGAGAGAACGGCATGCCAACAACAACATCAGGACAGTTCAACTGAAAGTCAAATAGTAGCAATAAATTATAGGATATAAAATACGCTGGAATGATGTCAGAGAGCCATCATCCCTGGTATGACAACATTGAGCCGCATCAACAGTCCTAGCCAGAGGACTTGAGAGAGCCTGACGGAACAGGTGAGTCTTGAGATGACATTGGAAGATGCACAGGAACTTAGCTGATCGAATCTCCAATGGAAGGGAGTTCCAGAGTCTGGTAGCAGTGCGCGAGAATGTTCTGTCACCCATCGAATGGAGGTGCCGATCTGAGCACATGCGGCGAGCCCCGTATTGGAGGATCGAAGTTGTGTTGAGGAAGGTGCCTGAAGTAGGTCGCGGATGCATGTCGGAGCAACGCCAGTGAGAGCCTTGTAGGTGAAAAGCAGGATCTTGAATTCAATCCTGTATTTAACCGGGAACCATGTGGAGAGAGATTAGTACTGATATGTGATAATGGATGGGTATGCAAGTGAGGACTCTAGCAGCTGCATTCTGCACACATTGGAGACGACTGATCAGGTAGGCAGCGGTGCCAGGGAGCAGTGCATTGCAGTAATCGATTCGTGAGGACATGAAGATGTGTATTAGCTTCTCAGCATCAGCGGGTGACAAGATGTTATGCAGTCTGGCTATATTTCTGAGATGGAAATAGGCTACCTTTGTCACCTTGTTGATGTGTGTCTCGAAGCTGAATGAGGATTTAAGAGTGACCCCTAGACTCCAGACTGCATTAGCAACTTCAATGGTCTGGTCATCAAGCATCAATTGGATAGGTTCAGCCTTGGACAATTGGTGCGGGGTTCCGACAAGCAAAACGTCTGTTTGGTCGCCATTTTGTTTCAGGAAATTTGAATTGAGCCAGACATTCACAGCTGACAGTGAGGACGACATGCAAAGACCAGACGCATTGATGGATGGCTTTGCGTGGATAGCTTTAGATGTCATCGGCATAGCAATGGTAGCTGAGATTGAGGCTGCGCAGGATATACAGGGGGCGGCACGGTGGCCCAGTGGGTAGCGCTGTCGCCTCACAGCAAGAAGGTCCCGGGTTCGAATCTCGGCTCGGGTGCCTTTCTGTGTGGCGTTTGCATGCTCTCCCCGTGTCCGCGTGGGTTTTTCGCCGGGCACTCCGGTGTCCTCCCACAGTCCAAAAAACATGCTCTTTCATAGCTTAAGTGGCTTGCAGACAACATTGCCTGCAGTGCCCGGTGATGGACTGGTGTCCTATCGTGAGTGTATCCCTGCCTTGCGCCCTGTGTCTGCCAGGATAGGCTCCGGCTCACCGCGACCCTGTAGAGGACTAAGTGGTTTCTGACAATGAGATGAGATGAGGATTTCCAGTACAGCCTTTCATTAAGACATTCCAAGGTGCTACTGAAAACCGTAGAGAGGTGGTGAAGGGACCGCCACACAATCAGCTGGCACAAACCCGCCAGACAATGCATCTCTATAAATTTTGATGGCATCGGACTATTAATTAATGGTTTTTACACGTGGATGAAAACCAGAGAACCGAGAGAAGCGATGTGTACTGGCGTAAACGTACCCATAGCTATAACAGCTCGACCTGAACTACCAATGTATTGATATCTGCGTTGTCCTGAGTGGCTTGGCTTGCCTTTTGGCAGCAATTGGAAAACATTGGTGACTATGGTAATGAGTAGAACCACAGACTTCACACATTCTGATCTTTGGCGATCTATTGCTGGACGAGGGCCTCGCCATGCCATTCGAGTCATGGGGTTATTGACTGTACCTTATCATGCTAGTTGGTGTAAGTGGGAAAGATAGGGAGCACCAGTGGGAGCTTAGGAGAACAATACAACACTATATTTTGCCGCACGGCTCTCTGCTTCCGACCCCAAAGCCCCACAACACCTGTTATGCACGGTGGATTCTGAAATAAATCCGCATATTTAACGTGATTCAATTATAGGTCCCAAAGTATAAAAAAGGCCCATTCCGTCTGAGAGTCAATTAAGCAAGCATGCAGCCCTTAAGCATTCACAGCACTACATTAATCTTTATTTTACTCAGGCACGCTAAGGGTCGATGGGTGGATTGTTTTTTGTTTTGATATTTCTCCCATTTTATACGGATATTGTGATGCAAGGCCATTTAATGTCAAAATGTTATCACATCCGTGTCATTAAAACGTTGTAAACAAAAACAAAACGATTCGACGATTAGAATCACGCACTCACTTGAATGGCGTTATACAGCCTGCGTATTTTAAATGCCAGCAGCGTGTGATTTAGAGCTCTTGTTAACCACGTGTGAGCTCTACTCTGGCAGGGGTTCTGTGTGGCCTCGTTATGCAACCTTGGGGTTGCGAGCTGCATGTCCGAAAATAAGATCTATATTTTTTATTTTTACTAGGGGCGTGTCAAACAGTTCATTCATGGGATATTTTAGGACAAACGACTCCACACAGCCAAAACGGACTTTCATCGCAAAGCAACTTTAACTCTCGCTCTCCCAACCTCTGACCTTCGGAACAGAACACTAATCCCCTGCAGGCCACTGTGGTCATGAATTGCTGCTGAGAGATTCAGCTGATCAATATTAATCTACCAATCAATTACTCATTGTGGTCCTCCATACCGTACTTCTTGATCGTTCTATTAGGATAGATAAATAAACTGCCTACATGTTCATGTAGATGAGCAAACATTGCCCATCAAAATATCCCCTTGTGCAAATGCAGCTCCCACAAGCCACACACCAACTCACCCCACCTACTCGTGTATTTATCCACCTTCCTACACACTAATTTACCCAGCAATAATGATCGTTGCTTTATTTTTTTTTGCAATATTTAGATTAAAACGTTAGATGACGATTGCTGTGAAAAGCTACACTTTCAGGATAGCCGCGTCGACTGCTCCCACTCTCTCCATCACGACGTTTCGTCTCACACGTTAGAGGCATCCTTAGGCACTGCGTGTATGTCACGTGTATGATGCCTCTTTATATGTAGGAACTATGTATATATTAAGTCCCTTTTGCAGCGTTGCGAGTACTAGTGGATAGCCACTAGTACTCGCATCTTGTCAAAATTTGTTCTGTGTTGTTTGTCTACACTGTGTGCTGCCGTTTCCGATTTATCCGTATGCAGCAGATGTACTGCTGCCTTGTGCGCTTTCTTCATTGTGGCTATTGTACTTCCTGGACGTACTCAAATCACCCAAAGACCGACTGCCGTTACACACAGCAGGCGTGTATTGCATTCCTTGCAGCAACTGTGAAGCAGTGTACATCGGGCAAACAGGAAGAACAATAGCCACAAGGAAGAGCACGAGGCTGCAGTGCGTCTGCTGCATACGGATAAATCAGCAATGGCAGCACACAGTGTAGACAAACAACACAGAATCTATTTTGACAAGATGCGAGTACTAGCGGCTATCCACCACAAAGGTCCAAGATTAATCCGTGAAGCAATAGAGATTCATAAGACAGAAAAGACCACGAACCGCAAACAAGAAATGAGAAAAAAGCTCAGTCAAACCTGGAGGCCAGTTTTTTAAAGCAACAGTGTACAGCTATACAACTGTGAACTCTGGACATCAGGAAAGAAATCACCAAGTGTTTGGAAAACTGGACAAGCTTTCATGAGATACAAACTCGTAGACGAGTCAGAGGCAGAATTGGATTACATTAATGTGATTCTAATATGCGAGCAAGACAATAGAACCCTTTCAAATGGACCCCCGCTTTTCTTCATTTGTTCCTGGAAGAAAACATCTCTGTAGAATGGACTTAATATATACATAGTACCTACATATAAATAGGAGTCAAATACGTAACACACACACACAGCACCTGATGATGCTTCCAACGTTTGAGATGAAACATTGTGATGGAGGAAAAGCGATCGGCGCAGCTATCCCTAAAGAGCTTTGCAAAGCGATCGTCATACATCAAGCCTTGAAAACCTACATCATTACAAAAAGTAAGATAGCGATAAATATAACCAGTTTACAGTACATTATTCATTATCATTATTATCTCTTATTATGTCAAAATTCTAGCCATTATTTGACATTCAATTGAACTGCTCTGATCCTGTTGATGTTGCGGACATGCCGTTCTCTACACAGCTCAGATTTATAACAAAAAAAAAATATTTGAGGATTGCTTCCAAAAGCTGTTCTTTTAGGATAGCCTCGCCGATCGCTTCTCCTCTCTCGATGCAGCTATCCCGAAAGAACAGCTTTTGGAAGCAATCATCATGTATCGAGCCGTGTAAATCTACATCATTACAAAAAATGTTTTATTGTTGTTGATTTGCCGTTCTTACGTCGTTGTTGTTGCTTACGTGGCGTTTACTTCACAGCTATGTGCAGTGCTTTGTGACTCTCGGGTGAAAAGTACTCTAGAAGTTCCAATTATTATTAGAAATACCTATAAATATGGGTCCAGCCTGTGTGTGTGTGTGCTTTGGAATGATAAGTTCTGGGTCTGATAATCGGTTCAATCATTACTAAAATGTTACTTAGTTGCATGACTCTTGGGATTGATCTCAATTCTTTATATGACAGACAAATATTAACAACCTTTCTGCCAAGCCACCCAACTACCCACCCAAATACCTAACTGACCATCAGCTCAGCTGTCAACCCACCAATCCACTCACTTGCATACGAATCCACCCACTTAACCCACCATTGCCAATCCAGTTTCCATACCCACAAACCCACCTACCCAGCCATCAAACAACATACCAGCCAACTTGCCCACCTACTCACCTATTCGACAAAGCACCATCCTCCAAATTCATCAATTATCAACGAATACAGCAAAACTGCCAATTTACCCACCAATGACACAATCATCCACCCATCCACCCACCAACATACCTACCTACTTACCTACCCAGCAATTCACCAACCCAAGCAGCCACACACCTATCAAAATATTCTTCCACTCACTAACGCACCAACCTACCCAACTACTCACCCACCAACATATCCACCTACCTACTCACCAATTTATCCACTAACTTAACTGCTAATCCACCCCCACCCACAAACAAACCAACCACCCATCCATGCACCCACCAACCAACGGACCCAATCTGTACAAATATGCTTCTGTTGGCCGAGAAAGGCATTGCCCAACTACATAGTACGTTTTGCATCCAGCTATTGCATAATGCCTCTTGCCAATAACATTTGGCAAACACAGGAGCAGCATTTGTCTAACGGGCGTCAATACCAAAAAGACTCAAAAAATCAAAAACGATCCGGATGTTGTATACTCGTATAATGTCTGCCATAAAACTTTGGTCTAGAAAACCCATAGGCTAAAAAATGTGTTTTACTTTGACATGTGAACACAGGCTTATGCCGTCATTAATTCATGATCTTCCACAACAGTCAGTGTTGCGTTTTAATACAGGCTGTCATAATGGCTGTCTTCACGCACAAGCGATGGGCCACAGTGGCAATGTCAGGGCCACATTCCTATACTGCGCAAGGCAATGCTAAATGGAATATGAATGAATAAATGGCATAGCAGTCAGCAGTCTGACTACAACGAGTCCAAGTGAATTTTTAACTTTTGGGATCTTTCAACGGATTTCCTATAAAAAAAATACATAAGTGCTACTCGCATTGTGGAGCTGAAGTGTTATTTCATCGCCCGGCACGGTAGCCCAGTGGGTAGCGCTGTCGCCTCACAGCAAGAAGGACCCGGGTTCGAATCTCGGCTCGGGTGCCTTTCTGTATGGAGTTTGCATGTTCTCCCCGTGTCCGCGTGGGTTTTCGCCGAGCAATCCGGTTTCCTGCCACAGTCCAAAAAACATTCTTCTGCATGGTTAATTGCATTGCAGACTAAATTGCCCGCAGTGCCCGGTGATGGACTGCCGTCCCATCGTGGGTGTATCCCTGCCTTGCGGCCTGTGTCTGTCATGATAGGCTCCGGCTCACCACGACCCTGTACAGGACTAAGCGGTTTTCTGACAACGAGATGAGATTAACAACAGTTTTCCAACTTTTCCCAGATATTGTTTAAGGTGATTCTCATTCAGGTGTATCGCATGGCAGAGCTGAATTCCATTAGCAGGATGAACAAAATCCAGCTCGGGGTAAATTACAGACAGGCGCTAGTGTGTGACCAACTGTTAAAAATGGCCTGACCGTTAAACACCCAACCGCTACTACCAAAAGTTAGCATTAAAGCATGTTTATTCATAGGGCATACAATTCCATATCTATGGACCGTGTCCCTTTCTTATTACATTATTTAAATTAGGCGATGGACATGGCAAAATAGAATAAACATAACAATCTCCTGCATGAGAACTTTCAAAAACCTAACAGACGAGCGCATGCTTGCACACGTAAAAAACATAGCCAACGAGACCACTATTCCCTTCTGCCAATGAACATTGTGTTTTTTTCCCCACTTTCCCGTGCCCAGAGCTCCCTGCCAACAGAGTTGGCTCTGTTTGCACGCCCCCCCCACCCTCCCCCACTGGCATGGGCACTCGGCTCTTCCCCCGCTCACGCGCACTTCTTCTCACGCGCACGTCACCACCACACGGAGGGGGGGGGCACGAAGGAACGGACGAACAGACAAATGGGCACAGCCCCATCGCGGAGCCGAAATGCCATTGTGAGCGCTGCAAACCTGCTCGGCTCGCTGAGCCTGCAGAGGGGAGCTCATGTCGCAGCGCTATTTTATTGAAAGATAAACGCCTTTTCTCGCTCGTGGTTGTGATGGCCGGGCTGTTGCTGTGTACAATGATCATCCCCGATCAGGAGGCGTTGCTGCCATTGAATTTACCGGTCGAACAAAAAAAATGCGCAAATAATAACCAAGGTTAATTCAGTGTCCGTCTATTGTGTGTCCTCTTTTTGACGATAGTAAATCTTTAAACGGCGCGATCAAGTAACGAGCGGCACTATTGCGGAATTTGATTATGTTGCTAAAAAAAGTATGATTATATTAAGGCATTTTTATTCATCAGATGGGGTATAAAATATTAAATATAAAAATTACTCGTACCCACAATTATTGATGTTCATTGATCGATACGTGTAAGTTGGTTGAAATTTGGCAGGGATTGCATTTTTGAGCAATTGTTAACGTGTGCATCAGATAAACCCAAACGTAATCACCAAAACTAATAAGTGTAAAGTGGGCCAACCCAGTACCACAGGGCCCGTCGCGAGCTGGAGAGACTGAAAGTTCAATCCCCAAATATGGCACTGACCCAGGCGATTAAACTACCACCCAACTGCTTCTGTGTCTCCAGAATAACACCAAAACAGAGAACGTTTAGCTCAACATTTCTGCAGAGGATTTACCATCTGTCCCAGTAGCACACATTATAATGAAAGACTGCAGAAAGCCACGGAAGGAACATACTCCATTAACATAGTGTCACATCATCTTAGAGTCGTCATTATCAATGCCTGTCTCTTTATTGTTGCTGTGGCAGAGCAGCTGGGGATGTCACCACATCCTTGGCACCGTAGGGGGATGTGTTTGAAAGTCTCCTTACAAGGTCATTGAAAAACCTGCCAAATGCAATGGTCGCAGTTATAAGGCGCAATAACACCTCAAGTAGAATTTGAATATATTATTATTCAAGTACTTGATTACACTACTGATTCGATTACCGAAAAAAATCAGATAACATTAAACTAGCTGGGATACTAAAGTGTCACATGCGCATGTTGAGAGGTGGTGGCTGGGGTGTGGTGACATCATTGGCATGATCAGCTGTGTAGCTTGCAAGGAGGTTTCCCCCTTGACGAAGTCGGATGTCAGGTTGCTACCATTTCTAAAGCAGCCCGAGAAATTCACTTACAAGAAAACAGTCACAGCTAACACACAGCAACACTGTGGAGTCAACCATCCTCTTTTTCACTTGCTTACCCTTCCCTCGTTGACAACTGTTAAAAAGGACTACATAGCAGCAAAAGTGCTGGACTCCAGACCAGTTCACCAAGGGAGATCATTCCAGGAGCGCTAGACTGCAGATGACATAACTCTGGAGTTCATATGAACATGCAAACTCCTCCACCACGATAGCAACTTCAGCAATGTACAAAAATAAAGTTGCTAATCTCTGTTTAACAACGTCTATCAATTACTTTAATTCGAAGGCTTTCGTGACCAATATTATCAATGAAATCCATTTTTGGGTCAGGTCACGTAAAAAATTATAAATGATAAAATAGTGTCGTTTAACCCTCCACCACCCGACATGGCCAATCAGCAAGGGGTTGTCACGTTGAACAGAAAACGTGCCAATTCCTTCACTATCTCAGCACACCAGTGTGTTGAAAAGCGACCCCACAATATTTGAGATAGTAAAGGAATTGGCGCGTTATGTTCAACGTGACAACCCCTTGCTGAATGGCCGTGTCAGGTGGTAGAGGGTTAAACTCCAATGGAAGGGCATTTCAGAGCCTGGGAGCAACGCACCAGAAGGCTCTGTCACTCATCGAATGGAGGTGTGATCTGGGCATATGTAGCAAGCCCGTATTAGAGGATCGAAGTTGTGGTGTTGAAGAAGGTGCCTGAAGTAGGTCACGGATGTATGTCAGAGAAGCGCCAGTTGAGAGCCTTGCAGGTGAGAAGGAGGATCTTGAGTTCAATCCTGTACTTAACCAGTAGCCAGTGGAAAAACACCAATGCTGGTGATATGTGAACGTGGATGGGTGTGCGGTTGAGGACTCTAGCAGCCACATCCTGCACACGTTGAAGACAGCTGATCAGGTAGGCAGGGATGCCTGGAGTAGTGCATTGCAATAATCGATTCGTGAGGAAATGAAGATTGTATTAGCTTCTGAGCATCAGAGGGTGACACAATCTTGTGCAGTCTGGCTATATTTCTGAGATGCAAATCAGCTACCTTCGGCACCTTATTGATGTGTGTCCCGAAGGTGAGTGAGAAATCTCGAGTCACTCCCAGACTCCGGACTGCCTTAGCAACTTTGATGGTCTGGTCGTCAAGCATCAATTGCATGGGTTCAGCCTTGGACAATTGGTGTGGGGTTCCAACAAGCAAAACTTCTGTTTTGTCACCGTAAGTTTTAGGAAATTTGAATTGAGCCAGGCCTTCACAGTTGACAGTGAGAACGACATGCAAAGACCAGATGCATAGATGGATGGCTTGCGTGGATTCAGATGTGAATGCCATTGGTATCGCAATAGTGGCTGAGATTGAGGCTGCGCAGGATATGGCCAAGTGGTTTGATGTAGATGCCTGAAGAAGAATGGGTTGAGGACTGAACCCTGAGAGATTCCAGACAAAAGAGGATGGATATCTGAGTTACATCATCCGAGGCTGACAAACTGCTTCTGGTTGCAGAGGTAGGAGTTCAGCCAGTGCAAGGCACGGTCAGAGACCCCTATGCCATACAGTCGCTCCAATGAGATAGTGTGGTCAACAGTATCAAAGGCAACGCTCACGTCCAAGAGTACAAAAAAACTTAGCAAGCAATCATCAGCAGCGACAAGTACGTCATTAACTACTTTGACTACAGCAGTTTCAGTACTATGGGTGAATCTAAACCCAGATTGGCAGAGATCGAGGAGGTCATTGTTGAGGATGTGTTTCTGGAGTTACACGGCTACTGCACGCTCAAAGACCTTAGAGAGGAATGGTACATTTCAGATGGGGTGATAATTATCAAGGATGTTGCAATCGAGGCCAGGTTTTTGAGCAGAGGGGTAACTGCGGCACATTTGAATAGTGGGGGAAGAATGCCGGGAGTGAAGTGAGTTCTTGAATAAATTACTGGCGAAAGTGTGCAAGGGATCTGAAGTTTGCCCAGATGAGATTGGATTGGAAGGGATCCAGGGAGCAGTTTGTAGGCCGAGATCTGGTAATTAATGAAGAGACATCAAATTCCGTTAACTCGAAAAATTCCAGGAGTTTTCAGGTTAGGGTAGGAGAAGGAACAATTGTTGAAGCATTGATTGGTGGTTGAGACTGGGTATAGATGCGGTGAGCTTTGGTTTTTCTGAGAATAACTTGAATCAATTGATCTACCTGATCTTTATTAATGAAGAGAGGTGAGGGTGAGTGACTGGATGAAGGAGCCGATGGATGGTCGAGAAGAGGATCTCGGGCTTGTCCCAGGTATCAGCTATCATGCTGGTAAAGTGGTTTGTACAGGTGCCATCAAGTATATTCCGGTAGCGATTGAGCTTGTCCTTAAAGATTTGAGCGTGAACGGTGAGGCCAGATTTTCTCCAAGTCCATTCGGCTCTGTGTGCATTCACCTTGAGGTCCTAGAGTTCAGCAGTATACCAGGGGGATGGGTTTTCTACTTGAGACACAGCGTGATTTTAATGGGGCCAAATTATCCAGTATGCTTGATAGTGAGCTGTTGTACGTTTCAACTGTCGCATCAGAGGCAGTGAGCCAAGGCAAAGATTGCTGAAATGTTGATTGCAGCGGTGAATAATTCTGGAGTGATATAAATATTTCGGAATTGGATTTGGTGCTTCGTGATGAAATTAGTAGTGTTACCTGAAGATCAAACGACAGAGCGGAATGATTAGACAAACCAGGATCAGTGATGGACAGATGTCGGTTACAGATATACTCATGAGTAAACAAAGTCCAGAATATGGTCACATCTTTCAGTGGCAGATGTCATGTGTTGAATGAAGCCAAATGAGTTTAGTGGCCATGAGATCCCTTGCAATGGGAATCTTCGGAGAGTCAACATAGATGTTGTAATCGCTAAGTATCAGGATCCTCTCAGAACTGGAGCATAGCTTAGAAATGAGCTCAGACAGTTCATTGACAAAAAGAAGTAGAGGCTCGAGGTGGGCAGATGAGCGGCACCAATTTCAACACATCTGATCAGTGTCAAATAGTACACCAAGTACACTCTATAGGCACTCCCGAGAGCAAGAGAGGCTCTCTTCCAGGACAGACCCGAGGAGACTCTTCTGCCAGCAATGTCCTGAACAACCCACGTCAAGGCGCTCACCTTTTTTTTTGACAATGCTTTAAAAAACTGACATTAGAGAAATGCTTAATTGAACACACACTAATATTCAAAAGCTATGTTGATGAACCTTAAAATTGATATGAAAGCTTTAGCCGAGGTAAAAAAGCATAACATTGTATATTAATACCTAATTTTGAGAAAGTAATTACAATTGCTCTCCCTTGCTAGTATTATAAGAAGCGTTTACAACTTTTGTTTTATTTTATATCTTCACACAAAGAAACCCACAGAGGCGGGCTCACAGGTAGATGCCGTTTGTTTTTCAGGGTGCACCACACCACTGGGAGTGTCATGTACTTTCTAGCAAACACGCGATGTACTTATTATATTCTCACAGTCACTCCAAAATTGCATGGAACAAGCGCCTGCATTTTAAAATAAGCTGAATTAATTTATCTGCCTCCCACTTCAAGCCAAAGGTATGAACATTTTAAGTGTGGGCTTGCATAGCTTGACAGTTGCTTTAATAAGATGGTTATCACTAAATCATTTAATAAACATTTAATTACGTTTAAAAATAGCGACAATGTAATGATGTAGGTTCGTTTTTTTTGTCTCCTTCCTTTATGTACTCATAGTAATGAGAGTAAGTGCCGTGTTAATGTGTAATGCTGGACACTACGGTAGGCAATTCAGCAGGATGTGTACTTCATGTCATTCACAATGACCTTGCAATGAACGATGACGTCAAATGTTACTGTGGTTTCATCGCTCGATGTATAACTGCAAGTCTACAGTGGTTGTCAAAAAGACAGTCTTGCCCCTGCCATAGGAATGTGGCAGTTCCACCACTAGGTGAGAACGGGCAATTGAAGAGTGTTAGCGGACGCCACCCGCCCACCACAGGCAACACAGTCAATGCTTTGCAAGTCACGTAAATCTTCGTCGCATCCGCGTCACTAATTTACGCAATACCGGAAAATGCCACTGGCAGTGCAACATCACCGGTGCCGAGAGTAACATTCACTCCCGCATTGGACCATATATAATCAGTAAATCAATACACGCATCGACGTCCTGAATTTCAATTAATTAGTGCCAAGAGAGGTGCATTTTTATGCCGAGCATGACCTGGATGTCGGGTTATTAAAAGGGGCAATGTGCGCAATTTAATTTCAATTAAAGTAATTTGTGATTAAACTACCATTTTGTGGCCCACAGTTGGTAATTCACGATATTTAAAGTGCAGTGTTCGAGGTCGGACTATGTGTTCGGAAATGCTTCTCTCAAGCTGAACTTAATGTCTCAAGATGCGCCGAGCATTGCATGGCGAAGCCCGCATTAGGAGCGGCTTTGGAACCGTACGCGTTAAATGTTGCGCGTTCTTCAACATCTTTCTTGCAACAAGCCATACGCACCAGTAATTCCAGCACCTGCAATGTTCGCTTTACTGCCGTGCCAACGGACTGCAGGGTATTGACAGCCATATAAATGACCTCTTCTTGAAGACACAATCCTTAACGATAACCCTCTCGAGTTAAGATGTGCTCATCTTTGTCTGATATCTAGTACGACGAAGGGAGAAAAAAAAGCATCCAGTTGCATATTTTGTGTGGGGGATACAGTTTAACAAGATCCCCCATCCGACATCTTGTCAAACAGACGACCTTTGCATTTGCATTGTTTGTTTACGGTCAGGCGAACCTCAGTCATCGACAGATTTGTTTACGATGGATAATGCGGCACAGGGAGATCGCAGGATTGCGGACGTGTCCCTGAATTCCTTTTTTTGTTGCCAGTGGAAAGGCCAGACTGTTTTTCATGTCAACAGGTACACAATTTACGGCCCTGTCAACAATGTTACTTTTGTGATTAAAGGTCGCTGGGGAGGAGCTGTTCCCGGGCCCAGCAGTGATCGTGCACGATGTGCTGTTTAAAATTCAATGTCAGCGAAAGGAAAGTGGCTACAAATTTATGTTATACGTACTAAGAACGGCTGAAAAGTTTTACAGGATATTAAATGTGTACACTCTAGTATATTGCTTTACTTTCCAATGCACTTATCCCCGAAGAGATTTCACGTATTGCGTGGTTATGTTTGGGAATACTAAACTTAAAAAAAACCCTCTAAAGTCATCCTGATATGTTTGAGCATTTTCATATCTAGTGTGCATGTATATATTTGCGCAATCCACTATATACCTGTGTACATAAATCATACATCGTAAAGGTCTTGAGAGAGTAACAATAGCAGAATTTTTATGGGAGACACTCAAATTAATCAGAAGTACAGTTGTGCTGCTTCACAACATGGCAGCATTGCGGAATTAAAAGGGCCTGCCAATCTCAGCTAAATTGTAAGCACATGGATATTATTAAGGGTGCGTATGATTTTTTTATGACCATTTCAGGTAATGCTATCACACATTCTGCGTGTGTAGTTTTATTGCAGTTTCATGGGTGGTGGTGAGTCACCGCTTTTGACCAAATGTAATTTTAGTTTCTGAGCCAAATGCCAAGACTTTGTGAGTGTGAGGGAACCGAGTGAGCACTGAAACGACCGCGTAATATAATTCCTGTGTGGAGTATAAAACACGAAGCACGCAAAGGTGCATTTCATTTGGTGGTGATATATGCAAGACAAATCACTCCGGGCTTAGAAACAAATCCGCTTATTGCATGCGAGTACATCACACCGGCTTTAAATGTCATATTTGCAATTAGCAAAAGTGACCTTTTCAATACATATACACATATATTTCACAGTCTGCAAAGATATGAATGCACAAACATGCAAAAAGCATTAAAAAAAAAACTCCCATGCCTCGTGCCATAAATTTTCAATTCAGATGCTCAAAACAGCCGCCCCTGCTTGTGTTTATATGTTAAAGCACTTTGGTTTAATTGAGGTGGCTTAACACAATTTTCCATGCAACAACCACATGTGTGCCATTACATATCATTAATTTGATCTGTTATCTGTTACAATTTCTTCACGGCGTCCATCCGATTAAAAATACAATTTGTATAATTCGTGCTCGCACAACAATGTCTAACAAACTTAACAAGCATAATACAGTAATTTACAAGAATAATGAAGCACTTGCCAGAACATGCTGTGTATACGTTAAGCATTATCTAAATGTGTGATTATTTTGCGATAATAATAATAATGGGCGGCACAGTGGCCCAGTGGGTCGCGCTGTCGCCTCACAGCAAGAAGGTCCCGGGTTCGAATCTCCGCTCGGGTGCCTTTATGTGTGGAGTTTGCATGTTCTCCCTGTGTCCGCGTGGGTTTTTGCCGGGCACTCCGGTGTTCTCCCACAGTCCTAAAAACACACTTCTGCATAGGTTCATTGGCTTGCAGACTAAATTGCCCGCAGTGCCCAGTGATGGACTGTCGTCCCATCGTGGGTATATCCCTCCCTTTCGCCCTGTGTCTGCCGGGATAGGCTCCGACTCACCGCGACCCTGTACAGGACTAAGCAGTTGCTGACAATGAGAATAATAGTAATTGCATTTATAGACTGCTTTTCACCCGAGGGTCACAAAGCGCTGCACATAGCTTCGGGGAGAATGGTATGTCAACAATAACGATATACCAATGGAAAATCAGCAAGTTGGGTTTTTTTTTTACAAATCTGAGCTGTGGCGAGAACGGCATGTCAACAACAACATCAGGACAGTTCAACAGAAAGTTAAACAGTAGCAATAAATTATAGGACGTAAAGCGGAAAAAAAATAATTCTTTAACAAACGAGGAAAGAATAAATGTTCCTGAGCAGAGGGCCACCATCCCGGCACGACAAACATTAAGCCCGTAGCAACAGTGCAATCAAAAGGGCTAGAAAGCCTTACAGAACAAGTGAATCTTGAGACGAGATTAAAGACGCCCAGGGACTCAGCTGATCGAATCCCCAATGGAAGGGCGTTCCAGAGTCTGGGAGCAGCGCGCAAGAAGGCTCTGTCACCCATCGAACGGAGGTGCGACCTGGGCACATGCAGCAAGCTCTATTGGAGGAGGGTGCCTGAAGTAGGTCACGGATGTATGTTGGAGCAGCGCGATCATATGCTTATTGGCAAAGTTGGCACCAGCAAAGGCCCCTAAACATTTATAACACATGCCTTTTCATAGCCCAGGGAAGGAACACAGACCCCATCAACCGCTGACATCTATGGTTATCAAGGGAACCCCAGCTCCGTGTGCCATCCCACTATCACAGCACCGCTCGCCGCCGCAGTCACTGCTGATCCAGCACCGGGAATAAAATATTGGACCAATCGTGCCTCCGTGCCAAGCCTTGATAACCGCCCCTGGACGCAAGAGGCAAGCACCACCTGACATACGAATGACGCACGCCGATAATATTTCTCGCATTTTTGTTCCTGCCCCCCCCCCACCCATCTCAGCTTCTCAACATCGCCACGATGACGCAGAAAGGCAATGGAGGTGCAACTCGCACACGGGCGGAGTGGCTGCAGGCAATGTGCACAGCTAAGTAAGTGAGTGTCTCAACTCCCACGCAGCGCTGCCTGCCTGCAGTGCGCAACTCGATTCTCAAAAGCGAGTGCAATGCAGCAGCGTGAGCTGTAGCAGAGGCCAAAAACAAATGTAAAGGGCAGCACATTCTGTCAAGGACTCTGCCCTGCAAATTAGCAACGATAGGATTAAAGTACAGGCTGTGGCTTCCGAGTGTTGAGATGCAATCCCCGCGAGACGTGTCGCTACAGGTGAGACCTCACCGGGCCACAAAATCCATCTCAGCGGCACATTTGCAAACAGCACAGCCCGTGTTTCCCCATCACCGTTTGTCGCAGCAGAGAGCGGGCGAGCGAACTCGGCAAGGGTCGCACGGCGGTGTGCGTCTCCTCCTCGATCGGTTCGCTTTTGTCTCACGGCGCCATGTTTTTAAAACCTTAATATAGAAGCCTGCTGCGAACGCCTCGGTGTTGCCAGCCTTGTGTTTACATTCAATTGATATGCAGCTGTGCCATGTTCGGCAAACGCAATCAAGTGTCACACGAGGACCGGCTGCAGTGCGACGGGGGGATGCGACGCTCCGCAGGAAATGCAGCACGTGCCGCATGCGGCGCGGCTGCCTACATTTCGGCACGGTGGGGCACACGGAGGGGGTGGCACGGCCCGTGCAGAAAGAACTCCCCCTCCTGCACAGTGCGGTCACAGGGAATACCTGGGCTGCCACCGAGGCCTCGCTTTGATCTGTGTGCATAACCACTTGGGGCCAATATATAACAAGAAAACGTATAAATATGTAAACTATAAAATGATATAAATTGCTTACGACAACATAGCTTTCATGTCTTCCAACCCTGCTGCTGTTATGTAAGCCGGTGTAGCCTTCAGGCATGAGCATGTAAAAAATGGAAAATAGCATTAACACGAATTGCGTATATACATATACACGCGTGTATAAAGCACAAATAAATTACCAGGGCAAGGACACTCGCACTGACATTAGCATGACATCCAGGAAACGACCTTTGTTTTGAGCAATAACAATGTCTATAAAAATGTAAATAACAACTGTAGCGTCCTTTATTTAACCTGGTGAGAGTGTGGACATGACGGAAATAACACACTAAATCAGCGTGATTATTTGCAATGGACGTGCATAATAATGCGTGTGAATTAGAATGTCACGCGAGGCAGGAGCGCGTCATGTATGAATCTGTGTGTCCATAGCGCTATACGTGTACACACACACACACCGGTGAGTGATGCAGTCTTTCGGTTGCGTGAGCGGTGGGCGATTGTGGACGTGCTTTAAATACTGACGTGTGTAACTGGGCGCTGCTACAACATCTACAGACGGCTTTGCGACGCGTCTCTATAATAATAATTGCATTTCTAGAGCGCTCTTCACCCAGGGGTCACAAAGCGCTGCACAGAGCTGAATATGGCATTGGTAACCAGAATTCACTGCCATTTCAAAATGCGCTTTAATTGCATTAAGAGGATATTTAACAGTTAACATTTCTGGTATCCTCATCAAAATCCCACCAGCATCAGACATCAAATGCTTGATTGCAAACAAATGGTTTGATGAAGAATAGATATATGATGATGTCAGCGCCTTTATCATTATCTAGCAACGACGCACGTTATATGAAATATTCATAAGTTCGATCAGCACTCTTCATAAAGCAGCACACTGTAATTAATTTATACAGGCTCTGTCAGCTGATTTTTAATACTTACCAAAATACATTAGGGAATTACGGACACAGTCGTAATATAAGGTCTATGAGACGAAATGCTGCTTGACACAATGAGTTGGTAATTTAGTAGGGAGGTTGCATCCAAGTCATCTCAAATAACAAGTGGGGAAACTGAAATCAACTCAAATAAACATTCTATCAAGCAGGCCACCACCCATGTTTTTCTTTAATTTTGCAAATTACATTCCGAAAGTGCCATCGGACCCATGTCGTGACGCAAAGAAGCCAACCTCGAACGTCGGCACCACCTCACATCGTATCAAAGCAAAGGCCCCTAGAGATGGCGCCACAGAACTGCTGCTAAAGTCACTTCAATGGGCCTCTCTTACCCAACAATAGCATCACTTCATGCTCTATAAAGCGCTCATCGCATGCCAGTTACATAACGTTTGCTACTTACAATGCTGAGCTTTGCTACTTGAGCCGTAAAACCTGTGGTACTTAAACACTGGATTAGAGTGCCTCTGCACGTGCGTAATAATTAATCAATCAAATTCTAATAACTTTGCTGGTGCTTGGCACAGCGAAGGAGTTCATTAGTACTTTAACCGGAGCGTGACGGTGACCACCATATGGACAAAACAGGTTTAAATAGCAGTGACTGCCTGTATTTGAACCTAGGTAGGGAGCGTGAAGGTGAGATGAATGGATGTGGTAACAAGAGACATGCAAATACTGCATGTGATTATAGTAGAGGGACAGTGAATGGAAGCACACGGGACAGACTCTGTTCAGTAAGGGAGCTTGCAGATTTTAAGAAAAATAAGACTTTGATTTGAACAGCGGCAAAGGCTTTACGCCCTGTTGCAGACGTTATGGCGTCCCGCAAGTCACTGAGTCACCTTTGGAAATGTGATTTTGCGCAAAATGACGTTGGTATTATATTAACGTCAGATTCCTGACGGGGGGGAAAAGAAAAGAATCATCAATGGCAATTTACAAACAATGCACATTTTATATTACAGCTCCTTTTTTGAATTATTATTTTGCACCTTCAATGCAGCCAATAAATGATAAAGGTGCAGCCCTGAAATTACTTTGTTGGACCCTCGCTGGCAAATGGGCCTTCACTGCAGGTAAGTCTAAGGAACCTTTTGCCAACTATTCAACCCTTGCCAGACATCTTGGAAGAGGTGGAGGTACCCGCAACTGATCCCAGGACACCCGACCTGGAAATCGACTCGCCGCTATTTACATTATACAAATGGGTGACTAACATAATGGAATAAATAGCTGAGCTACCTTGATCACAGGAACAAAGTGAATTGTTCATGGACTAGAATTTTTATTTTAATGTTTTGTGATGAAAAAAATCTCGGAATTTCTTATATATATATAAAAAAAAACACTTTTAAGGTAAGTCAATCAATGATGGTTTGGCGTGTGGGTTGCCTATCACAAGTTGCGCACCGCTGCAGGAAGAAGAAGACGTCACACGTGTGCAGGAAACATTAATCAGCTGCCACACAAAGGGGTTAAATCCACGGTGGGGTTTCAGCATAAAGGTTGGCTGTGGGCTGAGCTATCCACGCTGATGTTCTGCGCAGTGGCGTCAGCGCATCTTAATCGTCGGGGATTAACATTTGGGGGGGGGGGATAAGAACAGCGTTGAGTCGAGATGCAAGCTTCTCGCGGAATTCAGCGAGAATGTGCAATAATAAAGCACGGAGGAACGTACAAGAAGGGCAGTACAATCAATCCGCACGTCTCTGGGCACTCAATCCTGCGAAGGGTGTGCCTAACGAAACGCTGATGAACCAAAACTAAGGCATCGCTCACGGCACTGCGCCTAAAACTGCTCGTTTGAGTAATTAGAACCCAAGTAGGCTCTTTCTGACTGTTTCAAAACAAAATATAACACAAATCATCGGCCATGATCAACCTCCGATTGGACGAACACCTCACCAAACCATCGCTATTTCTCAAGCTCCTGCGACAATGTCACAATCCTGCGAGTATCTAATGGTAGTGACACGCTCCACATCGACAGTGGAAGTTATCTTGACCACGATCATTCCCTGCTTGTCATTCCTTTATAAGCGTCCATCACCGGCCCACATCCTTTCCAATTAGATGTCCTGTCCAGGCCCATTGACTTAATTTCATTAACAAGCACAATGATGTATTTGCTGATGTCTCCAGTGATGCTATTAACTAAATCTTTAATTACTTCCTTAATACATACGATATATACCACATTATATTAAATGTAAGGTATATCACAACAAAGATTACCCCGCATAGCCCTAACAGACTGTAGGTGCTGTTAGCGAGTAACACCTATGAAGGCCAGGACAGTACACGAGGAGGTCGGTGGCCACATTTATCTCCCGAGTGTCGATGTTTAAACACCGCACCAGGTACTTGTTTAAGGCCGAGTCAACCTAGAGGCGGCCCAGGACCGGTTTAGAAAATCGTCATTGGTGTTGGCCGTGAGCAAGAAGTAAACGTGTCTCACCGCTGCCCTTGCCTCACCTGTGCCTGCGTTGACACACTGAACGGAGTAATCATTTCTGTGGACTATAACCTTTGAGAAGACCCATGCCAAGCACTGACACCGATTTCCACTTAAATGCATGACCACGAATTGCACCAGAGTCACTGGATTGTTTATGTAATTGCCTCACCAATACACCAATGCCCCCAATACGCAGAGCCGATCTAGTGCTGTACATACTGCTGGGACAAGCGCTGCTAGTGAGGGTCCATGAACGCTGACATTGCACACAGCAGATTACTGTGCTGAAAACTAAGCCCACCTTTGTCGTCCCAGAGCTGATGATTAAGCACCACACGCAGTAAGAACTGTAGTCATTTTAAGGCTAAGTAAACCTGCATTTCTGATTGCAATGCTATTGATTTGAGAAATATGCTGAACAGCTACTCATTCGGGATAGCCATGTTAACTATCTGGCTCTTTCTCGTAAAGGTCAGCTCTTAAAAGTAATCGCATAAATCAAGGTATAAAAACCTTGATGACTCAAAAGCTATTGGCTTAGTGTCAAGCCAATCCTGCTGCTGAATCCAGGTGGCTGATATTCTTGAGCACTTGATATTGAGAATTTGATTTTTTTGCACTCAACAACAACCACCGTTCACCAACAGGAGGCGGTGACATCCCCACAGCGCTTCTTCCAAACCAGGTCAACTTATAAGAGGCCACGCGAGTGTCAAATGCCACTAACAAGAGATCATAGAACATATCCAAGCATTATTTAATTTAACGATTAAACATTTATAACGCGCACATATTCATTCACTGTCAAATGTATTCGTTCGACAGAGAATGACTCAGAGGCTTGAGGAGGACAGAGAGAGGCGGAGGAGGCAGCCAGGCGGTTTGCCGGCACCACATTGCCACACACTGCTTCCTATATATTAGGATGTCATCGGTCAATTAATCAACTAAGTGATCAATTAATTAATGAGTATTTTTGTTAAGTTGTGGGAGGAAACCGGAGAGCCTGGAAGAAACCCACGCAGAACAGGGGGAGAATACACAAACTCCACACAGAAAGGTGCCCAAGGCGGGGATCGAACCTGCTCGGGCAACACCATTCTTTCTGTGAGGCACAGATGTTACCACTGCTCGGGCAAGACCATTATTTCTGTGAGGCGCAGATGTTAACCACTGCGCTACCCTCTGAAATGAAAGAAATTCTGAATTTTCAAACGATCACACGTGACTTAAAATAATATTGTAAACGATGAATACAAAGCAATTTTTCCCACGTTCCTCTCATGACATTTGTGAAAATCTGCATGAAACACGGAAAACAAAGATCGCCAACAAACATTGTGGGCCGATAGCGCGCGCGTTTGTCAATGTGCGTCAATCCTATCATTCGACAAGCCGCGTGCCTGTGGCCACTCACGTGCTAGGACATGGGCCCTCTGCCTCGTGAGCCAACTGCTCCGTGCATACAAATGCAAGGGAGCGTGTGACTCGCATCTGCACGGCAAACCGCAGGGTCATGAAAACGAAGGAGGTGGACGTACTCATTGGGGGCCGAGTCGGCCTAGGGCCGGCTCGGATATCATCTGGTGTTGGCTTTGGGTGGGAATCAAACCCACAGCACCAGGTTCGTAGCACAGTGGGCTAACCGCTACACAGCTGTGCGCGTGCATGCAGCACAGCAAGTGCTTAAGAGTAAAATATCAAGCAAGGGCGCCTACACACCACACTTGACCGTCGGCTGTGCCCCAGGTAAGAGGAACCCAAACGTCCTTGAGTGACCTTGTTTACAAAAAGCAAGGGACCAGATGCTCTGTGCAGGAGCTGCAGATGGTCACAGCATCTCATTAACCTGACTACATAGGCAGGCTTTGATGAGCAACATATATCGCCTGCTTATAAAGTGTCGTTTGTTATCGGCGAGCAGGTGTGGTGTGCTTTGGTTTCGAACTAAAAAATTACCGGCGGCACATCGTTTGCATTTCTCGTAGCACCACGTTAGTTATTATTTGTGGAACACCAACGCAGAACACATAATTGTCCGAAGGAACTCTCAGAGCTACTAATTTCTAAGAGTTGAAACGATATTTTTTAATTGATTAACCTAACACGTTGTTTTTGGTGCAGAACATGTGAAACACTAACTGATGAATAGGACATCTTTGGTTGTACAATGTGCAACACATGTATTAAATGCAGTTCCTATATATTCAGCGGCGAAAAACCTCTCATGTATGCTGCCCATGTTAATAAGACCATTGATGTATTGTTTGTTGACAATGACCACAATTAGCTTGGGTCACGCTCAGCTAATCCTCATAATACCGAGCCTACTAATTTTTTACCACCAAACCGAACTAGGACACCTTTCATTCATTAATTTTATCAATTTACTTGTCTATTATTATTTTTGAAGCAACGATGCGAACTAGGACACCTTTCATTCATTAATTTTATCAATTTACTTGTCTATTATTATTTTTGAAGCAACGATGTATTCGCCTGTTCATTTACAATATTAATGCCCTGATTCTGCGATGAGCTACCGATGGGCAAGACACTACACTCATACTACTTGTCCCCTCCAGCCGCTCTCCTGTGTGCATGCGTTCATGCCAATGCATGGCAGCAAACGCTGACATTTCCTTTTGCCACACGGAAAAAAGCATGGCCTATAATCGGCAATATTTTCTGTTTGAAAGCGTCTCTGCCAAGAGCATTCGTGCAATTTTGCTTCTGAAAGATTCACTGGTGGTCGTCTGCATTTATATACCTTGTCAGGCCTTTCGGCCACTACATCAAACAAAATCCTCAGCAGTGTGTGTATATATACATCACATTATTGCACGAACACTGCTGGAAGACATTTGCAACATTTGTTTAACTTATGTCGTGGTGTGCATACAAAAAATGTGCGCTGTCAGTGTCAATTGTTTATGCCTCAGGTTGTTTGGAAATCTGCTGTGGTAAAATGCCAACAGTTTGCCATTACAAAAATGTTGCTTGGTTTCCTTTGTGCCTTCTTTATATTACATACTATATTGCTACGTTTAGCTTCCATAGTTTGTTGTCGGTATACTGTGCGTGAAGTGTCTTTGCAAAGAGAAATAAATCGTGCAATGTATGGTGGATGGGGGAATCTCGACCATCCCACCCACCCTAAGACACTGGTATTCTATTGATATTTACCAAATGTAATAGTTTGAAAGTGTTTATTACGACTGCTAATAATGTAGGGCACTATATTCCAAGGGAGACCTTAAAATACAATAAAACAGGAGATATCGGCTTTGGCAGTGGCTTAGAAGATATGGCAATTCCCCTGTACTTCAGATTAAGGAGAAAGCTTTGCAGGGTCTACTCAGTTGTTGACCTGCTATTCTTTCAATAGCTCTGTGCAGCGCTTTGTGACCCTCGAGTAAAAAGTGCTCTAGAAATGCAAATATTATTATATAAAACACTTGTCATTTCAGGTCCCACTCCCACTTTGTTGGTAAGTTTCCAGATCTGGCTTTGAGCACAGTGGTTAACACGCAATGCACTACAATCCCTGGCTACCTAAGTTCCTTACCTGTTATGGCTAGCAAGTCCCCCTTCATGGAGATCTTAATGTAGCAGTGAAATGACAAAGGACTGCACAGAACAACACAAGTATACATGATAATTGCGTTGCTTTTAGGGTAATTTTACACTGTGAGCTTTTTACTCTCTTACTGAAATGATATTCACGAATACCGGCATTGATCTGAAAAACACAGCACATGGCATCTCACCTTAACTGCACCACTTCATGGCGATGACCTGTAAGGTTCTTGATGGGATAATAAACTATACATATATAATGTGCTCGCTTCTTCCCCCCCCCCTTCCATGGATTGTAACCTTATCATGGTGGAGGAATTTGTGTCTTCCAATGAACGCCAGAGTTGTGTCGCCTGGTGGCCAGCACTCCTGCAAGTCTCTCTTGGTGAACAGGTTTGGGGGGAGGTTCCAGACAGTGATCGATTCGAAGACCCTCCGACTCTGTCAGGAAGGGCATTCGACCGTAAGATTCTGCTCCAACTATTGAGGGAGAACCGACCAACCTGGGCCATCACGGAAGTGACCATTTACACTAGCAACCTACTGTGTCTATTTACGTGCAGACGTGTACATATACATGGAGAAGCACGTTGTTAAAGCAATGCACACTCCCGTTCCACACCACTGATCCTAGGGAGGATATTTCATATTCCTATGGCAGGGGCGAGTGTATCCAGAGAGAAATATTTGCTGCCCTTGAAGTTTGTTACAATAACTGCAGACGCCACCACACGTAATGATGTTTGCCGTGGCGTCTGGACTGCACTGTGTAACCACTTTTGAGTTCATATGCAAAGATGTGCTTGTTTTATCTACCCCAGAGGAATGGTTGGCTAAGTCGACCCCAACCCCGACCCCAACGTCTGGCTACACGTGCGCATATGCTATGCACAAACATAATGCATGACCTTTTAGAAAAATAACATGTTCTTCGATCCATGGGATGGATTGCGATGTTTAAACGAAGCGGAATATTATTGCAAATTGTCCACACGCTCTTCATAAACATAGTTACGTGACCGCGTGAGCCGAGCGGAGTCACGATTCGCAGGGCCCTCCACGCCTCAATGACATCGCGATATCACAACTCCGTCTCAGCGTCAACTATGGAGAAATCAGTGGACTGCAAGACATACAACGAATTCAAACGTGGCAAGAGCAAATTCAGCACACAGTGTTTCAACGGAGCCACACCTCACCATACGAAGACAAAGATCCCCCATATAGCCTTAACAGACTGTAGAGTCAAGTGCCGTTAGCGAGCATCTATGAAGGTTGAAACGGCACACGAGGGGGTGAATGACCATCACCATGCCCGGAACGCCTTTGTCTCCCGAGTGGAAATATTTACACTTTGCACTAGCTACTCATGTGAGGCTGAGTCGACCTAGGGGAGGCCCAAGACCAGTTCAGAAAATCGTCACTGGTGTCGGCCGTGAGCGGGATTTTAACTCGGATCCCCGGGTTTGTAGCCCAGCGGGTTTGTAGCCCAGCGGGTTTGTAGCCCAGCGGGTTTGTAGCCCAGCGGGTTTGTAGCCCAGCGGGTTTGTAGCCCAGCGGGTTTGTAGCCCAGCGCGCTAACCGCTGAGCCACCACCCCCCGCCCCCATCCCACCATAGAGTACACATGGGAAGGACAACATCAGAGGAGGAGGTGAAATGGGATGGCTGCTGGGAGAGGGTCATGATGAGAGTAAGGGATACATGGTAAATGGAAGTGAGGGAAGAGCACTGCCATGGTAGCATTGGCGGTGGTGATGGATGTGGCGGTCGAGGTGACAGTGGTTGGCAGTGGAGGTGGCGGTAGCAGTGGGAGTGGCAATGGTGGTGGCAGAAATGATGGTTGTGGTGGTGGTGGTGGTGGTGCTGGCGGTGATGCCGACGGCGGGCTCTACCATGCTTGGGGAAGACGATGAGGTACTCCGCGTTGCACTGCGGGCACGCGACTACCGCCGTGCCATTGCCCTTCTGCTTCTCGTCCACCCAGCGCTGCAGGCACGTCTGGTGCACCCATTTGGTGGAGCCGCGGCACCGGCACGGCCGCACCCACTCGGCGGCGCGGTCGTCCTCGTCCGTCGCAAAGCATACCCAGCAGCTCCTGCGCGGCACGCAGACGCGCACACGCACGTGCAACACCGTCACCGTTACCACCGCACACACTCAAGCACGTACACGCCACCAGCATTATCACCGCACACACACAGGTGCCAATGTTACCGCTGTACATGCACAAAAGTAACCATCACTGGGTGGATGAACATGCGGAGAGGACCACTGTTGAAAATATTCAACAATATTTCTTTCAAGAGCTTATCTTTCGGGATGGCTGCATCATCAGGCTTCTGCCTGATTAATGCTCATCATGGCTATCTTGTAAGAGCAGCTCAAATGCAACTTTCGTAGATCGAGCCACGAAGATGTACGAAAATATTAAAGTCAAGAAAACGTGAAAGCTCTGCCCATAAGTTAATGGCTGATCAACTTCAATGGAGGTCGTGAAACGTGTGTTGCATGATGGCTACATTCAAACCTGTTGAATGGAAGGGTTACAGCTGATCATACTTTACCACGCTGCTCAATGTGGGTTTGTGATGGGGCAGTAAAGCCATCTCAGATATCACCCGTCACCGATGTCAGCAGTGACTAGGAATCGCATTCAGAATTGTCGAGGTCAAAGCACTCACAGCCAGACTGCGCAACATCAAGTCACTCTCCGCCACTGAGAAGCTAATCCACATCTTCATCTTTTTACAAATCGATTATTTCAATGCGCTAATTCCTGGCATCCCTGCCTACCTTATGAACCGTTTACAACGTGTGTAGAATGCAGCTGCTAGAGTCCTCACCTGCACTCTCATCCACGATCACATATCCCTAGTGCTGGCTCTCTCCACTGTCTGCCAGTTAAATATAGGATTAAATTCAAGACCCTCCTTCTCAGCGGCAAGGCTCTCATTGGCACTGCACCAATATACACCCGTGACCTACTTCATGCACAACGACTTCGAACTTCCAATACGGGTTTGCTGCATATAGCCAGATCGCACCTCCCTTCGATGTGTGACAGAGCCGTCTCGTGCACTGTTTCCAGACTCTACAACGCTCTTCCATTGGAAATGCGGTCAGCCGAGTCCCTGGACATTTTCAAATCCCGTCTCAAGACTCACTTGTTCCATAAGGCCTTAAAAAATATCTCTCGCTAGAACTGTTGATGCTGCTCACTGCTGTGTACTTGGGTGATGATGTGCTGTTGACCTGTGCCTGCTCAGGAACACTTTTTCCTTCTTTCATTAGTTTTACAAGTATTTTATTTGTTATTTTATGTTCATTGATTCACAACCATGATTTCACTTCATTGATCTATTCTGATGTTGTTGTTGACATACCGCTCTCTTCAAATCTCTATGCAGTTCTTTGCAAGCCTCGGGTAAAAGGCGCTTTATAAATGCAACACAATATTATAATTAGTGCTATGCAACGGAATTGAACTCAGGTGGCTGGCCCTGCAGTACCCGTGCCTTTAGCATCGCACCACCTTCCACATAAGTGCTCACAGACACAAGCAGAGCGCGCACACACGACCCACCAGACGCGCAAACACGTAAGAAACACGCACGGCACATGATTCAAATCACACCGTCATTCCAATTACCAACATAAAAACAAACAAGGAACGCACATAAAATACGAAGCAAGCACGCGCGTAAATGCGCACGGGCGCAAGGGTAAAGTCAGGTCGCACGCTATTACGTCAATTTTAATGGCACAATCCATCGCCGAGAGCGCTTAAAAGACGTCTCAAGCGAGGCGGAGGCCGATATGGAAAAACCCTTGGCAACACGAGCGATGGGAAGAGAATGTATGGCACATTTGTACAAACAAGTAGGCATGCACCGAAAAAAAGCACCAAGTGCAAGGACCAATGTACGAAGTAAACATTTGCGGTGCTAAAGTGCCCTGCAATGCAAAAGGATCAGAACATGAAAGGTCAGAAAACGGATTCATTTTACCTCTGCAAGAGCTTAAACTGCTATCTTCTTGTATGCATGTTTACTCTGGGTATTCTAATCTCCTCCCACATATCACTCATTGAATTTGCGGCACATTGCTGATTAGGAGCCACTGAATATGAATATCAATGAGGCTGTATTTGTTCAAGAGAGGGCATTGTTAATAAGTAAAGACCGCAGTAACGATTTCCAACCACAGAAAGTGTTAAGGCACGATATTGTAGTATTTACTGCAATACTAACATTCAGTTTCACTTTGTTCAAGTAACACGATATTCTGCACGATGGATTGTTTATTGGTCTTCATAATCACATGCGGAAGGAACGAGAGTTATATTTCAATGGAAACTGTGCAGGTGAGAAGTGACATCATTCAAGCAGGGCTAAGCCATGAGACATGTCAACATTATAATCCCTACTGCCAGCACAGTGGTCCCTGTGCCACAGCGCCTAACTCAGTATCTGAAGGTTTCTGGTTCAAACTCCTGATGGGGGTTGAAGGCGGTCTCATTACTCTATCGCCAGCTGGCTGCGTTCCTCCCCGCCTCTTGCGGGTTCCTCCTCCCGTCTCGGAGTTGCTCGCTCTTCCACAGAACACATTCGAGATTGAACGAAGACAGTGTCACGCGTCCTACATTTCTAAACTGAATTATTGTATGTAACTATAATAAGTAAGAGTACCACCTTGGTTGCGGTCAGCAGCAGTGGTTGTTATTTTAATGGAATGATCTCTGCCATAGGAATGCGGAATTAGCAGCATAGGCGACAGGCCTGGCAAAGAGGTCTGGGCCAATGTTGGTATGAACACAGAGGCAATTTGACTTTGATTTTGATATGATCACAGCCAATGCTCAAGGGTATTAGTCTAATATTCATGAACAGCTTTGTTATAGTGGCCGTTGATTCAGTCACCGAAACACAGTCTCTACGCAATTTGTCAATTGGCCACATACAGAACACGCATTTCACTCATACGCACACTATCGGTAACATTCGCATAGAGGTCACGTTTCGATGCCGTGTACGAAAATGCGTATGTTAAGAACTTGCTCAGCTTTCTCTTCTCCTCAAAAGCTTTCGCATGAATGGAATAGCCTGTCATGGCAGCTCGGTAAAAACTGGAAGACAATCAAAAGAGCCATTTAAAAAGTGGTCGGACGTGTTCTTGGTAAATAGGCTGCTTGGGGGATATAGCCAGCATACTCGGACAGAAGAACAGTAAGGCTTCTTGTGTCTATTGGGCATTAAAGAAGAGCAGCTTGCAAGAGCCCCACTCATAAAGGGACGACCCAGAAGGCATGAATGGCCTTTTCTGGTTCCAAAACGATCAAATGCTCTAATGCAAGCGCTCATTGGTACGTTAACCTTGAGTACTGGAAAACAGCCAATGCGACATTAAAACAAAGCAGGCAATGCCTCGCTCGAGCGTCACGCGCAAACGCTGGCGAGGCTGCAATGTCCGCACACGGAGGTGAGAGACACGAGAAACGGACACAATGTGACGACGAATATACCAATCGCAAAAAGGTGAAGAGCACAATGTTTTGATTTTGTTTAAATCACCCCCAGTTTTATGCACTGTAATTTTTATCCTGCCCCCAACTTTTCACGCGAGCGTTCATGTGTGCACAATTATGGAGAGAATGCATGACTCGTAGGAGCCGAAAGTTCTCTCGCGTGGGCGAGACACACGGCCTATTACGATTCAGAGCACAGTGACGGGAAGAAACCAGAAAGAATGACCTTAACACATAGCGTTAATAATTGCGTTGTCCTTACATTGGCATATTTGCTCACTGTTTAACGTTATGCTGATGAGCCGTGCTGAAAACTTTCTCAAACTAAAATGAATCAGTTTATTATTTATTCTTGTGACATTAACGCACGCACATTCAGCTTTAGAGCCAGCGGGTCTGATTGCTGATTAAAAAGCACATGATATACTCGGTGTTTTGATATTTGCACGAGACATACAATTTATACTCTAGAGTAGAGGACAAGGGAATTTGTTTTCTTAGTTCCCCCTCCTCCCCAAAGTGGGAGGCAGCAAACAGCCCTGCACCAGTCCGAGTGCACAAACACACTCGTTGTATGTTTGGAGATCCCTTCCATTTGTATTGATGCGGGGTTTCACGGGTTCCATGTATGAGAACTGGGACTCTTTCAAGATAGCCGTGTCGAACATTCCTTCTCCTCTTCCTTTCGCAACGTTCTGCCACCCACGCTGGAGGCCTGATAATCCCTGGTGAGGCCTGATCATTTATCCAAAGCAGGAGACAAACCGTTTCCAAGAAGACAGGTGGAACACTCGACACGACTAGCCAGAAAAAGCAGCTCAAGACCAATTCGCATCCCTTCCGTTTCTATACATATACTCATCTCATCTCATTATCTGAAAGCGCTTAATCCTATATAGGGTCACGGTGAGCCAGAGCCTATCCCGGAAACACAGGGCGTAAGGCAGGAATACACCCGACGACGGGACGCCAGTCCATCGCCGGGCATTGCGGGACAATTTTAGTCTGCGAGCCAATCAACCTATCCAGGAGCATGCTTTTGGACTGTGGGAGGAAACCGGAGTACCCGGCGAAAACCCACGCGGACACGGGGAGAGCATGCAAACTCCACACAGAAAGACACCCGAGCCGAGAGATTCGAACCCGGGACCTTCTTGCTGTGAGGCGTCAGCACTAACCGCGCCGCCCTATACATATACTGTATATAAGTAATGTTTTCGGCCACAAGCCAATTTGGCTTTCCAGAACAATATCCAGCAGCACTTGTTCAAGCAAGCACACTCTGGACCGCTTTTGGCATTATGGATCTCATCAGCAGTTTCAGGCTTGTTGAAATAATGCTCTTGGAACTTATAAATTCAGGATGTGAATGTTTAGCAGGAAAGCTTTTATTTTGTCTGTTAAAATACAACCTCATACCCCCCTGACAAGGTAGAGCAGAGAACCCACGACACAAGAGCATCAACCACCTATCAAATTTTAACGTCAAAAGAAAAGCGGTGAAAAAGTCAGTGTGGACCCATGCAATGACCATATATGGAGCAGTGCCAAGAACTAATAAGAGGCCCCTCTTGCCAACTGCACGGCGGGGCTGAGGCCTCCCACCCGGCGTAAGGGGGGACATCAGGGCCAAATAACCGCCGTCTTACAATGGAAGACAACGTCGCCACACAAATCACGCACAGCGACAAATGCATCAAGCCCGACGGAAACTGGGCGTCACACGGAGCGCGTTGCGTTCAAAAGGTGCGCGCTGACACGTGGCGCTTCAGGTAGCGGCATGCGAGCTCTAATGGAAGAGCTGGTGGAGTGGAAAACATCGGCTCAACGGGCTTGGAAGTGACAAAGCTGTCACTCGCCAAAACGACTGTGTAGCCTTGCAAATCATAGCTGGACCCATAACAGAGCTGGACCCTGACGTCTGTCCAATGCTGGATGACGACCACTCGATGCCGTCATGGGGGTTAGCTGACCGTACTTCACCTGGCTGATCTGTGTGGGCTAAGCCCAGACAGCGTAGATTGGGGATCATCGAAGTACGGTGGAGCAAATGATTTTGATGTGCTGCCCTCTGATGACAACCATCAGGCCCCGACGTGGCAATACCTAGTATGAGATGCCAGTCCATCTCAGGGTGCAAGGTACTATTTAATCAAACCAATTAACCTCGGCAGCATTCCTTTGAATTGCGGGAGAAAACAGGAGTGCCCACCGAAACCTACGCAGACATAGGGAAAATATGCAAATCCACACAAAAATTCTGGAATAGAACCTGGGGAATTCTTACTGTGAGGCAGCAGTGTGAGTTACTGCCACCGTGCCTCCCTCAAGCATTACATTCTAACCTATTTAACTTGATGGTGAGTGTGTATGTTGAGATTTCTAGGGTGTTTAATCCTCATCATCATTGTCAATACCTGAGTAATTCTCTACAGGGTCAAGGGGGGCCAGAGTCTATCCTGGCAGACAGAGGCCACAAGGCTGGGCTATACCCAGGATGTGACGCCAGTACATGATAGGGCACTTTTTGGGGGGCAATATACTAAGCAGGCCAATTAACCGAGGCAACAGCGTGTCTTTAGACACGTATGCTTTTAATTACCAGTAGCATTTAACCAGGCTTCATAGCAAAAGAAACGCATTGCGATAAAAAAAATACTGTCATGGGCCTGCTGGCTAAAATGTGAATCAGGGGTTATATATAAGTAATCTCAATGTTCTCACGTGTGCCAACGTGGCTTCACTCAATCCAGCTATGCACAAGCATAGCTTCGAATTGAGAAAAGTTGCAATGTCGGCTGGTGCAAGCATACGAGCTTGGTCATCATTTTATTCCATACTAATTGCTGCTCTCAGCTATATTGATCCCTTTTCACATCCCTCAAAACATGCATACGAATTAGAGTACAGTCTACGCATTAAACGGACATTGTTATGGGAACCTGTCACATCGACACACTGGATAGTTTAAGCTCGAGCACCGCCATTCTCAAAGGGTCGGCCGTGAGCGCCACCTAGTGGTCCGTGGAGACCAGATCCAAGTGGGTTCTTAGATTCAAAACCTTGATAAACCCTGCTCTATCACATTTAATTTAGCTTTTACTATTTCTATGTCCATTTCGCTCCAATCACGTTTATGTGTGATCATAATACAAGTTTTGTTCGTAACACGTTTTTAATTCTTCAATTTTAGTGAAGGATCACAGTGATATTGAATGATGGGCTTCATCCTTTCGGCACTGATACAGGTGTTTAGATGTTCAAACACCTAATTAACACCGATTGCAGGAAACTGTGTCTGCATTCCCCACAACTGTGGTCAAAAAAAACACAAATATGCGTTTATAATGTGTGCAGTCCTTGAAACGGAGGGTCTGCATCAGAAACAGCCTTTGTATGGCACTGTCTTCGCAGTGCTTGACAAATGGCTGCTAAAATGCAAACAGTACAAGCCAATGCTAACACTAAAGTATTAATAGCTTGCGTAAAACAGTTATAGCTATGGGACCCTTTCTCGAGTCGAGTACGTAATATATCAACAAATTAATGACTGGCAATCGGTGGATCTTGAGGAGTTAGCATGAGAGATACTTTGTACAAAGAGAAATGTGGGATTTCCCTTAAAGTCCAGCATCGCCAAGCTCAAATGGCCAATGAAATTGTACTCATCTCTGCCAGTAGTTGTGAAAATGCTCAATTCCCATAAAAGGGGACTAGGTTTTTTACAGAACACATTTTACATGCAGCCTTTGATGCCGTTGACCACACTACCTTACTGGAGCAACTGGAGGGCAGAGGGGTCTCTGGCTGTGCCCTGAACTGCCTGAGCTCCTACTTATCCGACCTGAAGCAGTTCATCAGCCTTAGAGATACATCCTGCTTTGTCTGGCATTCCTCGTGGTTCAGTTCTCAGCCCAATTCTCTTCAGCATCCACTTAAAACCAATTGGCCATATCCTGTGCAGCCTCAAACTCAGCTATCATTGCTATGCCGATGACATTCAAATCTATGTTCACGCAAAGCCGTCAATCAATGTGTCTGGTCTTTGCATGTTGTCCTCACTGTCAATTATGAATGCCTGGCTCAATTCAAACTTCTCAAAACTAAATTGTGACAAAATATAAGTTTTACTTACTAAATCCATCCATTTGATACTTGACGACTAGGCTATCTAAGTTGCTAATGCAGTCCGGAGTCTAGGAGTGATTCCTGATTCCTCCTCCAGACTGCGCAACATCCTGTCACCCTCTGACGCTGAGAAGCTAATCCACATCTTCATCTTTCCACGAATTGATTACTGCAATGCATTACTTCCCGGCGTCCCTGGCTGGCTACCTTATCAACCGCCTCCAACGCGTGCGGAATGCGGCTCCTAGAGTCTTCACCCGAACTCCCATCCACGATCACACATCCCCAAAACTGACGTCTATCCACCGACTACTGGTTAAAAACAGGATTGAATTCAAGACCCTCCTTCCATGGCCCACTTCTGGCACCCTCCTCAATACAACTTCGATTCTCCAATACAGGGTTGTTGCATGTACCAAGATCACACCTGCGTTCGATGGGTGACAAGAACCTTCTCGCACACTACTCCCAGACTCTGGAACAACTCTTCCATAGGAATTTCAGTCCAGCTGAGTCCCTGGACATCTTAAAATCCTTTCTCAAGACTCACTTGTTCCCTAAGGCATTGAAGTCCTCTGGCTAGGACTGTTGATGCTGCTCACTACTATGTGTTTGGATGATGGCGTGTTATTGAACGTGCTTGCTCAGGAAAACTTATTCTTTTTAGATTTTTTTTTATTACTTGAGCTTCCTCGATTTATATTCATGATTTTATTTAAGTGATCTATTTTAAGGTTGTTGTTAACATGCCGTTCTCTCCACAGCTCTGTGCAGCGCTTTGTGACCCTCGGGTAAAAGGCGCAATAGAAATGCTACATATTATTTCTTATTAATTACCGAATGTTTTTTGGACTGCCGTACGAATAAACACATTGGTTGATGTCTCTCGACATAAGAACATATTCAGCTCAGTTCTCTAAACGAGAACTACTGCATGTATACTTAACGTACAAATATGCTCGATGTCACATTTATGTAGTTAATAAAAAGGCACGAGAAAAAGGTATACTTTTTAATGTTTGAATAACCACCTACGCCTTGCAGTGGGAATTGGGTAACCCCAGAAACAGGTTAACTATCACACAGTCAAAGGGCATCCACTGGAGAAACAAAGAAACCAATTTTGGTTAAACCATGCCTCAATACCTTGCACAGTTATTAAGATGCCACTCATGAAGCACATTTTTAAAGTGTTACAAAAAAAGTAAACCACAAAACATTTAAATTTACTTGTGTTTTTTAACCTATCAAAGTCTCACCGACTGTTAAGCAGCATCACGGTGGCACAAACATCGCATTTATAAATCGCAGCATGTGTGCGCGCACACACTACAGTGATGCGTAGCATTTGCACAATCCTGAGCGGGCGCTAAGAGAAATAATATATTTAACAAATCAAATGGCAGTTTCCCTCGGCTCTCCTCCAGTCAGCACCTGCAACACCACCAAGGGGTGAGCGTATTTAAAAGCATCTATTGGGATTACTTGAGGTTCGAGGGGGGGGTTGAATAAATATATAAAAATTGACAATAACATTCAGCCAATTCAATCAGCCCGGGTTAGTGGTGTCAGGCCTCGGGGCTGACTGGGAACGAGGCTCGCAGCGGTGCGGTCGCCCCCCTCCGCACGCTGCACCGAGATGAACTGTAAGGACCGCAATCCCCCCGCCTCCCCCTTCCGACAAGCCACCTCCCCCTTTCCCGATTTAATCATTGCACAGCAAATAGTCCCGCTGACCTCCACGTTGCCCCCTAAACTCCCATCGCCCCCGACTCTCCTCATCCCGTTCGCGTAAGGGGGCTGATTATACGAGTCGCTCCTCCGCCGTCTTGCCAGAGCACCCGCTTGACCACGGCACGCTAGCTCCTCTTATCGCGCGATGGTTCCAACGTTGGTACAGGGTGTACGGAGAAAACGAACTCAATGCACAGCCTGGAGTCATTGCTGCCTTCCCGTGCTGGCCGTACGCTGCGAGGTGCGTTTGCAGGCTCGGTGAGGCTTCGCTGAACTGATGATGAGGGCGCGACGCGAGGGCAGAAGTTGGCTATCACTAACAATGTTATAGCGTCATATTGCCGGTTTCAAAATTATTTCAACGGCTTAACCTACAAGACAAATACGGAACAGAACTGCACATATTTAATCTAGCAGCGTAAATGGTTCCATTAACTTTATTTATACAACATGAACACGTTAATTAAAAACCCAAGTAGTGGAATGATGTGAATTAATATTCCATTACAAAGAGGTGATTTATTTTTCACTACAACGGTGCAGTAATTAATTTAGGCAGCAGGTCAAACACTGCATTGAGCATTTTACATAACTGTAAAATAAACCTGAATAAATTAGCTACATGTGGACTGGAATTGATATGCCAATGGTTTTCTAAGGCCATATCTCATATTAGCAATTAAGCCATACCAAAATTATGTACATTTTTTTACATTACTTTTACCGTTAAAAAGGTTGAAAAACGATGCATTGTAATAAGAGCCACGTAAATTATTTACCACATGAATACATTTGTCTATCCATTTATACTGCCTGTACACAATGCTTTCTCAGATAAATCGCAGAAATCTTGCTTGAAAATCTGTGCTGTGCATATGACGAAATAAATGTTGACACTGACAACCAAACACTTGCTAAGAAGACACTAAACACCAGCACTGAGCAGAAATAAGGCTCGAGGACCTGTGTCCAGACTGGGATAACTTTGCATCCCAAGCTTGCCCGGGTCACCAAACTCCAATGCAGAGGGGCCGATGTGAGAGTCTGAGGCACGTGGATGGGTGCGTTGTCCCAGCCAGACATCAGAATAGGCACCAAATGGTCATGTCAGCACGTCCTGCTTTTGTTGACTGCCACGCCACTTCCTGTGTTCACAGAATGTCGATTGAGAGAGGCACTCGGAGGTCACATGTTCAAGCACATTTGAATGTTCAGATTGTTCCTGTCCTGGTTTGGAAGGTGTTGGGGGATTGGGAAGGCAGAGAAGGGATGGCGAGGAGGGGGGGGGGATTAAATTTAGATCTTACGAAGACAATACTCGAACTGTCATTGGCGCCACAGAATCGCTCTTGATCGATGAGTGAAACACTTTTTCCTCCGTAAACTTGTTTTCAGTCTAAGCGGGAGCGTAATTATTTTTGGACAAGTTGTTTATTTGTTTTAAACGATCACGTCTCCCATCACTCCTCTACCCCATACGCACCCTCCCCAAAGGTAATGGGAAAGCTCGCAGAAGCGTTTGAGGGACAATCAGCTATTATTTCCTGCAATGCGATTCAAATGCCCTCCAAGTGCTAATCGGCAATGTCAAACTGACCTACGCTGCTCACGTCAGGGGAAGGTAATTAGCTTCATGCCCAGTTCTTGCTTCCTCCGCATTAATGATTCAGGGGTATAGATTACCCACAAGGCCCTAGCAAAGGCAGGTCTCATATTAAATATTAACTTCCGTGCTCAGCTGATATGCACGTAAAGGATAATTTTAGCCTCCCCGTGGGTAAAGATAAATTGAATTATTCAGACTATATATATGTGCGTGCAAAAAACACCCATCAACCGCTGTACACATCAAACTGGCGACGAAATGAATGGATTAACAAAACGATGTATAGACCCCTGGTGCCATCCTCACATAAAATGGCCATCACATTGGGACTAGCTGAGAATGGTGGCGTGTCACCTTGATCAGTCATTTTGCAGCCTTTAGATGCCCCCACACAGAATGATAAGAGCAGCAAGGCCATAAAGAAACAACACACTGCGTGCCGCATATTAACCAGTGAGCAGAGCCCTTGCATGCAAAGCAGTTCCTTTAAATATTCCACTTGCCTTTTCAAACCTAACACTGACATTTCTTTTAAATATGTGGCTTTATTGAAGTATGCTATAAAATGTGGGTCTAAAATAGAAAAAAAATCAATGAAAAATACACTGATGTAGGTTTTCATGGCTGGATGCATTTTTTTTTGGCAGCTTTCCACGTTGGAGGCGAAACGTCACAAGAGAGGAGGAGCGATCGACGAGGCTATCCCAGAAGAGCAGCTTTTGGAGGCAATCATCAATGAAACAGACATTTTGAGATTTACACCGATGAATTAAACATATTGACAGATACGATAGCGCTCAGATAAGATGATTACCCATATGTAATGTACATTCTGAGTTCAATGGCAATGTTATTTTGTTGACCGATTCAACGAATCGATCGTAAGCCGTAAAACAAAGTGCACTTTCTGGATTGCGTAAGACCATACATTTTGACACGCGCATCTTCCGGTGATGGGGAAACCAAAAATAGAGCCAATCGCGAACACAAATGGCGCTGCAATATGAACCGTGTTTGTTCAGCACGGGCGGCGGCCGTTCAGCGTACGCGACAGTGCTTGCACAATTGCGTGGAGCCACGTCAGCCCGCCTGTCTCGCGACATTACAATATGCCAAATTTATCTTGGGCGTGAAAAAAGGCCACGAATATGCTATGAATTGTTCTGAACGTAGAATAACGACGCCGCCATCGCCATCACGGTGGTATTTGGGGTCTGGAGGGAGAGCTGCCGGTGCCACTGCACGCTCCTCGAGGGGAGCGTGCAGCTGCTGGCGCCGCTGCACCGCTCAGTTGAGCGCTGCCCCAGGGAAGAGGGGGAATAGCGGCGAGCGAGAGCACTGGCCGCACACTTACGGACGGCACCGCCATCGTCGTCGGGCCGCCGTGAAGGTTGACTTTCATCCAATGTTCTTCACAGCAGGTGCAGAATTTCGTTTCGAGGGTCCCCCTCCTCCCCCCAGAAACCCAGCTATGGACATCGCGGCTGCAAGCACCGAGGGTCATATGACTTCACCGAAATGGGATGGGGGGGGGATCTTGCCCCCAGTCTTTGAATTGCGTTTGCATTTTTTTAAATAGTTGTGTGATGGGACAAACAACCTTTTTATCGCTAAGGTCATGATCACTATGATAATCATTATCTTCATCGCAAATGTCACCTTGATCTCGAATCTCGTTATCATTATCCTTGTCACTCTTCTCAAGAATACGTCATAATCACAAGCGTCATCATTGTTATCCAAAATATTGAACATGATCAACATCAGCTCTTACCTAGAATATCAATATTATCACCAGTTACATGTAAACTATCACCATAAGCATGATTAGTGTCAATGCATCTATCTATACCAACACCAACATCATTACAGCTGTCGAAAGAACAAAAATTATCAACGCTGCTATCAAATATACCATCGTTTTTATCAAGTCCTAATTATCATCACAATCATTGTTATCCATCATAATGACTCTTGTTAACATTATCGTCAAGACCATTACGAACATGAGAAGCATCAACAGCAGCATCAGCCACTATACGGTGTAGGACAATGCGATCGTAAAATACAAATTGCAAGCGGTTGCAAATGGCTCAGTCGGTTTGCGAGAGGGGCAGCAGCCACTCCCCTCTACATTGGCCCTGCAGTTCTCCACCCAGCCCACACCGCCACTGAAGCCAATGTACAACGTGTGTGGCTTGCAGCGCAGTGCTCGACTGATTTTACAGCTGCAGCATTCAAACACCTTTTACATAGGCGTGCATTAAAGCGGACGCTTTAATCGGCTGTTTACGTGCAACGTTTTGGTTTAGCAACAATTAATACTGCTTATTTACGAGTCCAAAAGTGAGAACAATAAATTATGCACTGTGCTAGAACATGACATTTCAGTTGTTGTGATTGACGTCCATGTTGTCAATTATTTTTTGCTTGAAATATAACGCACAGCAAGCGGCGCCACATCACACGCGACTGTGAAGCTGAAATAATATCACGTTGTGTGAAAACAAACATTTTGTCTGACAAAATAACGATTACAACTGCAACTTTCTTTCCCGTCGTATTCTTACAGACGCATCGTCAAAGTGAATGTCCACAGAGGACATGAGAGCTGTGAGCGCACGGATCTCGATATTCAATCATCGAGCATCCTACGTGAATCCCTCCTCCTCCTCCCGTCCTGCATACAACTGACTCTGCTCAGCAATGAGCGAGGCACGCCGACTGAAACCACTTGCTCATTCGAGCACTTGGAGAATTCCCCGTCATCTTACCGAACTACGTAGCAGTGGTGCAGACAACGCATACAACCCCCTTCATTTAGTCACGCTCGACCATAGGCAGCCTGCCTGGTACCAGCACTTGAGCAATGCTGCCGCTGCCGCCGGCCGCCAGCCGCCGGCTATCAAGCAACGCGCACAGCTGCCACAGCCGCTTTGGTCCCCAGGACAACCGACTTGACAGGACATCAGGGATCACACTGCGCTGCTCGCGAATTGCTGGTATGGCTGAAGTAAGCAGATTAACTATGCACCTGCTCTCCGCTTTTCATGCAAGCATCTGAACCCTTCCGTCCGTGAGCCACTCCTGACCAAAACCAGCCACGGTGTATTAATAGCGTACGCATGCGTGGCACTTAGCAGCCCCCTTATTTATTGGCTCGATGCGTGCATGTAAAACCCACGCGTGATTTAATTGCACTCTGCAAATGTTGCCAGATATCTTCATGCGCTCGATGCCAACGCCCTGAGATTTAAATTCACGATGTTTGGGCCGGCAGTGTGGAGGGGGCCGGAATAAATGCGTAACAGCTACGTACTCATCGTGCATGTGACATTAGCCGGGCCAACATTTACCGAGTAAGGCCTAAGAGTCGTCGAGCCTTCAGTTTCGCTGCAAACCCTCGCAAAAGTTAAGTAACTAAAGTAGGGCGCCGAGAAACAAAATGGTAATATCCGACAATGTGGAGATAGCGTCATCGCCAAGGCTTCATCAATGAACAAGCATTCCTGAGTGGCTATACTCTGCGTGTGTCAACTATTTAAATGCAATGCTGTGAGAGGGAAACAAAACCAGCAGAAAACGTTTGGGCAAGATTACAATAAAACACCAACGAAAGTTGCATAACTCAATTATGCTAATCACTTAAATTATGTAAATGGTATTTTACTGCAACAGCGCTTTTATATGCAATTTCAATGACGTTTATAAAGTTATGCCACATAAATGTTGTGATTAAAGTCCGTCCGTTTCATAAATGAGAAAACACCGGAAATGTGAAGGTAAACGAATGCATGTGACCACAACCACATGCATTCTTGTGGTAACATATTGATTCTGAAGGCTGAGATGGCGCTCACAGCTGAAACATTACAATCATGACATTCTGAGTTCAAATGCCAGCCAGCTTCAATTTAACCTTTCATTCCACTTGTGTCAATAACATGAGAATGAACTGGATCTCGGTTTCTTGACTTTTAAACTCAGTGCAAAGTCAACATTCACGTCCGAAGGAAAAACATGAAGGTGTGACCCAGGCACAGAAAACAGGTGTCATAGGCATTGTAGGCAGCAGAGGGCAGTGCAGTAACTGCCATGACTCTCTGTTCCTCCACCTTCAACTCACATTCACCAGTGGCAAAGTGTGGTCGAATTACTTTGCCTGCACGGTTTGGGGAGACCCTCATACAGCAGCGGATTGACAAATGGGTTGTACAGATATAATAGATGTTTTTTTGTAGGTTAATGTTTTGAGACATTGGTCCTTCAGGTTAGAGGTACAACCAGGACAGTTTTGAGAATGTACATAGCAAATATGTGCCCTTGAAAATACTAAGAAATGTAATCAGATATTTTTTTTAAATCACGCAAATAAACAAGTAAACCGACAATAATTTTGAAAAAAGCATCAGTACAATACAAAGCTAAAACACTTTTGGCAGTAGTGGCTCTGTGAGTTATCAGTCCCTGAGAATATTAAGTGCCCAGCGTGACACTCTTAATCACACCCTCGTGTCCTAGGTTTAAAGCACACGTGCTTGAGGTGCACGTGCCTGGGAGATTTAAGTAACGCAAGCTGGTCCCGAGGATTTATAGAGACCGCCGTGGCACCCAGGCACAAACGTACGAGCCCACTGAGCATCAGCGGCCCTCAGGAGATGCTTGTACGCTTGTGGGCTTTAACGATGAAGCGAGCAGAGACTTGAATGTGACGGCTGTGGTCAAACTTGTATTGGCAGAGTTTGTCGACCCTGACGTTTATTAAGCCGGTCGTCAATGGGGAACAATTTTTACTTCTGTACTTGCCTTGAGTTTATTTGATAAAAGGGCATCGTTGCGAGTTACAATCCCGTATGGGGGGGGGGGTCAAACAATTTTGAAAATGCGTTGTTAAAAAGGTATGTGCAGGCAGTAGCATATGATACCACTTTATTTTTCAAAGAAGTGACCCTCCGACTTCAAAGCATTCGTTCGTATATACGTTCGGCACGTAAAGCTGCTCTTTAAAATACGATTGATATTAAGTCAGGGTCTGTGGAATCTTTTTTTTTACCCAGTGCTGTACCTCAATCGTGAAGCCTATTTCAATGCCTCCCACGCCACCTTGCCAGTGTTCTCAGTACAGATGCGGTAACAATTAGGTTTTGACTGCCATCACAAACCACTGTAAACACCATAAGGCTGCACCCTTTATCGATAAACATCGCAAATTTATGCTTGTAACTTAAAAAGCAGTGAGCGTGAATGACCATACCAGCAGGGGAATTTCAAATTTTACAACACATTTAAAGCTAGACAGGAATGTCTTTGGCACCATCAAAAATGTCTGTGCTCTTCTGATGGATATTATTATTATGGTTATTTACCCAGGAAAGCCTCACCGAGTCTCAAGACCGTTGCAGGAAAGCCCTGCAACGGTCTTGAGCAATATGATGGTCAGCCATTACTAGTTTAACTGTATGTTTTTCATCAATGTGAAGAAACAAGAGAACCCTGAGGAAAACTATGCAGACGAGGTGGAGAACATACAAATTCAACACTGAAATGTGTCCAAAGTCAAGCATCGAACCCAGAACCTTCTGACTCTAGGACACAAGTGTCACCATACGCCACCCTGCCGCCAAAATGTCTGGCACCACTGTTAATTCTGTGTTTTTCTGATGGGTATGAAAACGAAGCAGTGCCCTTGTGTGACAGCTCGCTCGACTGGGGGAAGCTTCCCCAGCAATAGGTGAATTGCAACCCAAGCAAAAAAAGTGTTTTGTAAGGCTCGTGCGCTGATCTACGTTCCAACAACGCTGACTTTTCCCCGCACTGTATTCAGGATTCAGCAGTCAGCAACACGAAGGGTGCCCAAAAAAAACACAAAAGCTTTTACTAATTAATGATTTATTCCGTGCGCAGGTTGGACATGTGCGCTAGTTCTCACCATATCAAAGTATTATATTCACTCAGAATAAACCCACGAAGGTATTACTGTACTCAATGATCAATATGTTATCGCTAATTCAACATCAGCAATCTGCTTATAATCAAACAGGCACAGACCTGTAATGTTCGTCTAGAAACCTACATGGTGTTCAGACCTTTCTGCTGCATATACAATATGTTTTATGCACCTAAAGAAGACTGCAAGTAATACAACAGTCGTGTGTTATAAATACAGTAATGGCACACTACACATATATTTGGTTATATAATAATTGCATTTTTAGAGTGCTTTCCACCCGAGGGTCACAAAGCGCTGCAGGGAGCTGCGGAGAGTACGGCACGTCAACAACGACATTAGAGATAGTCGCAGCGGTATGACACCAGGCCAAGCCAACTTTGCCTCGAGTGCAGATCAAGGATACAATGTACCAGGCTAGGGCGGCGCGGTGGCGCAGTGAGCAGCGCTGTCGCCTCACGGCAAGAAGGTCCCGGGATGGATTCCCTGCTCGGGTGCCTTTCTGTGTGGAGTTTGCGTGCCCGCGTTGGTTTTCACTGAGTACTCCGGTTTCTTCCCACCGTCCAAATACATGTTTCTGCCGAGGTAAATTGGCCTGCTGAGGAAATTGCTCCAAAAAGTGTGCCCTGCAATGTACTGGCGTCACATCCTGGGTATTGTCCCGCCTTGCTCTCGCTGTCTTCTGGGATAGGTTTCAGCCCCCCGTGACCCTGTCACAGAATTAAATGGGTATTGATAATGATTGTGCCCAGCTGTAATTTGCGGCAGTCAAAAGCTGCCTAGCTGCAATTACAAAAATTATAGGTGGTTTTGAAAGGTGGCATACGCCATTTCCTTTTGTTGACCAAAAAGCTTCTTCAATTAATTTGTATGCCACTATTATACTATTAGACTTCTTTGTGGGAGGCGCGGTGGCCCAGTGGTTAGCGCTGTCGCCTCACAGCAAGAAGGTCCCGGGTTCGAAT